>CM070833.1:14526990-14891990 GCA_036326025.1 Chrosomus eos
CTTATTGAATTCTTTCTACACATATATGTGTCTCAAATTACTGACTTTGCACAAATCAAAGCAAACCTTCTTATCAACCTGCTGGACACATATTACAAGCTCAAAATGATTATTCTCACATTGTTTTAGAGCAGGGGTCTCCAACACGTCGCTCGCGAGCGACCAGTAGCTCGTGGCCTGATTGGTGGTTACTCGCCAAGGGGCCTGTTCACATATCGCGCTCACATATTTTGCGTGCTCAAGTTCGTTATTTCAAATGTAGGCGCGCGGCAAGCGGGCTCATAATTGAAGCGACGCGCGCAGTATGTTTGCACTTCGCGGTTGTCTATGACAACTATTGACAACAAGCCCACCGTAAGCTGTCATGAGACTATCTATGGTAGCCCATAAGGGATAAAAAAAATATCCTTTTTTTAAAACGCGGCACACGCAACGACGGGCTGCACTAACATTAAACTTTAATGTCAAGTAGGGGGCCACAAAATATCACCCCACGGGCCGCAAATGGCCTGCGGGCCGCGAGTTTGAGACCCCTGGTTTAAGGAGTTGTTTAACTTTTCCCGTGCATCTCTGAGCTCAATGTACTCGCTCGAACAGGCTGGAGCAGAATTCTTGGCTTTTCTAAAAAGTTGAGAATTAATCATGCTTGTGTTTAAGATCACATTTAAATTGTCAAGCTTATTGCTGTGTGAAAATGTTTTGCATAACCCATTCAAACTAGCATGTGTTTTTGAGACCATACTAGGACAAAATCTTGTTTTCTCCCACTCTGTCTCAACTCCAACAGGCTGCATTGTTTGGGATTAAGGAAGGCTTCGGATGCATGGACCATCAAAACATTAATCCTCCATATTGGAATGTCATGTAGTGTCAGTGGTACCAAATGGTTCTTTTGTCACTTCTTATTGTGGCATCAGTCAGTCGCTGGCCGTCGTTTTACCCAGCAGGGTGCCGTCTTGGCAAGCACTCCTCTTTCTCGAATCCAAGCCCTTAGCGCTTGCTGTTTTGAGGCGCCATTGTTTAAAGATTTTGGCCAGAATCTCCAATTAGAGGCCTCTTTTCTCTCTACCTTTTATATTAGAAATAACCCTTCCCTATCCTAAAATCACTCCCTCACTCTCAGTTCAGAGTTCATCTGATGTCTGTGCAACTGTCACAGAGATGACACGAAGGTAGAGGTGTGACTGCTATCATTCTGTTTGTGTATCCAACCATTTATACATCAGCCTGGGTAACTCACCGGTGAAGTCTTGTTTCCTTTACTTGAAGGCCCTGTTGTAACTGCAGCATTTTTATATATTTTCATATTAATGGGTATCTCTTGAATAATTGAAAGTAGAGTGTGAAGACTTGTTCTAAGAACAGTAAGGAACGGTTATATTTCTACTTAAGCTTGGTTCGGCACGGCACAATTGTTCTCGGCCCGCAATTTTCAGCACAGTTGGCTAACCGTCCTGGTAGAATGCATGTAGTGACTTATATATATTTTAGATATAATTAAAGATTTTGAAATTTATACTTTCATTCAGCAAGGATGTATTAAATTGATCAAATGTGTCAGTACAGAAATTTGGCACAGAAATTTTAAACTTGTTCATCAAAGAATCCTGAAAAAATGTACAGTATCATGGTTTCCACAAAAACATTAAGCATCACAACTGTTGTTTAAAATGAATTTTAAAAAAATCTTGAAGCAAATCAGCATCTTAGAATAATTTCTGAAGGATCATGTGACACTGAAGATGAAGAATGGAGTAGTGGCTCTGAAAATTCAGCTTTGACATCATAGAAATATATTACATTTTAAAATATTGAAATAGAAAAGTCATTTAAAATTGTAATCATATTTTACAATATTGCTGTTTAACTGTGTTTTTGATGAAATAAATGTAACCTGTGTAAGCAACTAAGCATAAGATACTTATTTCAAAGAGGCTTTTTTGCTAACAATAGGATGTTTTTCCCTCCAAATGGAGATACTATCATAAGTTTAAAACAATAAACGAATGTGTTGATTGTTTTAAACTAATTATGGTACCTCCGTTTGAAGGGTAAATTATCTTATTTTTAGCTGTTAAAAAAAAACTGTTAGAGAAAAAACTAAAAACTATTTATTGAATGTCATCAAAAGACAGAAAAATATTGAGTTTTAGCCTTAGGCCTATTTATTTGTTTATTTTTTGCTGTGTCACCCAGCCCTAGGAGCTAGCCATCTTTTGATTTTGAACTTTAAAGAGAGAGACCTTGCCACAAACAAATTAAAGTGCATAATCCAAACAAACATTCATACATATACTTAATTTTGTTGAGGTCAATGCATGCATAATGTAAGAAGATTAACTTATACAGAAACACTATTCAGAGCCTTCTGAGGTCACAGTCTTGTTGAAGTTGTGTACTGTGCTCTGGAAATATTAAAATCTGCAAATTAATTTTTCATACAGCAGCAGGGCCGTTTGAGATACAAGTTCTCGTACTACTAATTGTTGATGGCCAGACACTGCAAGGAAAATGTTTTTTTCCACCATCTCCTTCTGTCGGCTCTCCGTAGGAAGTCCGTCTGTACTGGCCTTTATGCCAGTGTGTGTGTGTGTGTTGTTATACTGCAGAGAATAATGATGTTCTATTGAATTCATCATCTGTTCTTTTACACATTTGAGGAAAATAAGATTAGGTGGCACTGGTTGTCAAAAGGAAACATAAGGGCCCTCCTCCTCTTGTGAGTCACACACTGGGGGTCTGTCACAAATCCCTCCATCCAATCTGCCTCCCTGCTTTTAATTTTGTTTTTCAGCTTACCGGGCTTTTCTATTCAGTCTTTCATTTTCAGTATATCTGAATCTGAAAATTATTTTCAAATAAAGTATTTTCTTTAAAAGACAAGATTTTGTCTTCAAAAGGGAGGCCGTCTTCTATTCAGGGTCATCTTATATTTGGAACAGTACGCTAATTTATTATTATTCAACACTCAAATATTTAAATTGCACATAAGACATCTTTTGTATCAACTTTTTAATTATAGAATAAGGTCAACAAGGTCTCTGTGAATACGGTTAAAACGTGCCATCAGAGAAGCGCTAATTAAACGTCTGTTTCGGTCACTGATTTCAGCCCGAACCCGAAAATAGCTGTTTTGGCCGAAAAATTTTGGTATTCGAAATTTTTGTGCATTTTGCTTGTAAATGTCTCATTGTATCCTTTTATTAAAGACAAACAAATTATTTGATACATTTTCATTGCACCACTGAAGTTCTTTTATGCGCTCCTACATTTTTCAAAGAAGCAAAATGATCGTGCACGGATTAAGGTCCAAACAATGAACATCAAAAAGTGGCAGTAGGCTACTTCACTTTAAATTTGAGGATAATATAGTTGTTTCTCAGAGATGTCAGAACTTTTGTTGTTGCCACAAAACTAAGCACATATTTTTTCTCTTGTAAGTGCATCTTGTGTGTTTGGTGCCGTTTCAGTCAAATTATGATGTTATGCTTTGTGATGATTGAGCAATATTTTACAAGCAAATTGTTATTTTGGCTGTAAGCATGTCTGTATTTCAGCTGTATATTTGTGGAGCACAAAAATAATGTATGTCCTCTGTTAGCCTTTGTATGTGAGTCTATGAATTTCAACTCTTCTTGAATTAAATATGTTATGAATTAATAATTTCCACAGATTTTTTCGGGTCCATACTAAAAAAAATAAAAAAATAAATCAATGGACATGCAGTTAAAACGCATTCAATTCATTTAGGTCTGGTTCAAGAAATATCAATTTTTAAAAAAAAAATTTTTCTTTTTCTCCCACATATTTGTGGGTCTAGCTTCTGTGCAGTCTGTCTGTGCAGGAATAACTTCAAAAGTACACCGCCACGTACATGAGTAGCTTAGAGTGAACAATGATTGATGCCAACTTCATTACCTTGAAAAAGTTTCATTCAGTAAGAGTAATTTGGCCCGCGTGTTTTACTCCTACCCGTCCCTCAACCTGAAATGAGTTTGCTATATCTGGATGACATGCAGTATATGATCATGATGCAATATATACATTATTGAGAAAGTGTCACAATGTCTCAAAATACTGATTGTAGCACAGCCTGCTGATTAGTTGCCTACAGCAGCTCAGTCAGAGGTCACCAAGCATGCGAGTAGAAGACCGCAGCCGTTTTTATGCTGTTCTCAATTCTCATACCAAGTCATTTTTCATGTGTGTGTTGGTTCAGGCCCTCTGGCTTTTTACAGCACCTCCGAGGAATTGAGCACGAGCTCCGCCTCCTTTGGTTTTTTCCCCATATGATTTCTCTCTCCGTTCCTTGCTTGTGTTGTCACTGAGTGGTTTGAGTTCAGGTCCAGGAGGGAAGCGCGTCTGTGATTTTTCCCCTGGCATGTCTTGATGTAGTTAGTGAGGTTTTGTGTTTTTTAACCTGCTGACCTCACTGTGACCCTGCTGTGTCTATGGTGACCGCTCCAGCTGTAAGAGGTTGTGGCAGCACAGGGCTTTGTGGCTGCATTCCAGCGTTGACAAGCCTGCACGCGTAGAGACACCATTACAAGAACCCTGCTCCTGCTGAACATTATGGGATGGTAACTTGGAGGCCATTTTCATTCAGCTTGAGTATTTAAATGGGGTAAATCTTAAAGGTTGTGTTTTTTTCTGTTAAAATGTGTATTTTTCTTTTTAGGTTTTTTGCTATCCCAACTTTTAAAAAAAATTGTGATTCTCAGTTGATCCAGTCTTGCAGCCCTAGTTTGTGTTAGTCATAGAATGGGCCTATCTCCCAGAGTTCATAGTTTGCCTCTTTTTTTTTAACACTTGTGGAAAACAGCAGCATAGGCCAAACATTCATCTCTACCCAGTACAAATCTAAGGATTTTAACCTTTAGCATCCAGAAACTGACCGCTTTGTCACCATGACCATGATTCTGCACATTCTCCATCACACTTGCCAGAGTCTGTGTATGAAGTGTAGCTGTCACAAACAGAGCAGATTACAGCAGACTCACAGTGTTTAATAGGCTCGCTGCTATCGATAGAGAGACAGGGTGGATTGTTTCACAAGATTTGCCCTCATGGAGTCAATGTTTTCTTTTTTGCCGTTTCATTTTCCCCTTTTTCTGTCCATCCATCTCTATATAGCTCTCTCCCACTTTTTTCTTCATTCATGTTATTATATTGTCCTTTATTTCCAGCCATCCATCTGCCAGTGTTCTCATCTCATGCTCCAGTCTAGACCATTCATTGGTATTCTCACCCCAACCAATCCCCTGAATATCTAGGAAGATACAGAAACACTGTGAAAAGAAACTGGTCGTAAGTCTCCTAATGTTTTGCTAATGGCTATAGACTTTGCTCTCTGAATGAGCCCTGACTCTGTACAATCTGCCAAGAAAAGCGTTGCCTGTGGCTCTCTTTTTTTTAAGGGGCTAAATCTCAGTCTCTTATCCTTCACTCATTTTATTCTTTCTTACCTTAAGTCTCGGTCCTATCCTCCAACTCTTCCCCAAATTTCTTTATGCCACTGTGGTCATGCTGTCACTTTCACCCATCTCTCTTATAAGTCTCCCTGTCGCTCTGCCTGAATCTTTCTCTTTAGCTCACACATACTTTCTCTCGCCTGGTTTTTGCAATGCTTTCCTGGTCCCTGTGCCCCTGTTCTCCAGTCAAGTGCACTTCAGTCTCGAGAAGGCTTCTACACCTCGCTTGCCGTCCGCTGGGCTTAAGTGGGGTTTAACGCTCTGATCTGACTCCTGATTAGAAGAGTAGAAGGGCAGATCCTGCATCATGGCAAGAAAAATCCTGCTCAATAATGAATCATGATTAAACTTAGAGGGGAATAATGGAGTAGAAATAAGGCGAAGAATAAAAAACATATGACGTGCTTTCTGGGCCGATAAATCTCATACTTTTTTTTTTTTTCTTAACGGCCCATAAAACTTGTACATAAAATCTTTCGTTTTGTTTTGCCTAATTGGTGGCGCTGGGATCTTTTTGCTGGTGCAATCCATTAGTAAAAAAAATCAGCGTTTTTTTATTATTATTGACAGATCGGCCCATGAAACACGTAGTGCAGTGGCCCATTGGTTATTTTCTTGATTGACACTGGGCTGAGACAATCACATATTTAAACACCTCCCCCTTTGGGCTCTGACGAGCGTGAAGTGTCAGTGTGTATCTGTCAAAATAGTCAGAGAGATGGAGAAGAAACGCAAGGAATTTGCAGAGGAATGGCATGAAAAAAAGAAACCGGCCCTTCAAGCAGACACTTTAAAATGTGTCAAAATAACATATGTTTTCTGTAGCAGCAGGACCTTCATCAGCTCCCATGGCTGATGATGATGGTGAGGAGGATAAGGAGAGAGATGAGAAAGTGTAGAGCCTGCGGTAAGCAGAACTACTTTCAAAACACTTTGAATATGTCATCATGACTGTGGGAACCCATTACACAGTTACGCATTATTTCCACATCTGCGTAGTAGATTTTACTAGAATTGAGTCGCGTTTGTAAACCATGTTTTCTGCCAAAATAAATGCAGTTTCCGTCAAAATAAAAGATCATGTGTTTATCTTTTTCAAGTACAGAAATTAGTACAAAACTAATTTTTTTATTTCTCAGTGCATTTGTTTTACAATATATGGCTATTACAGTCATGGGATTCATATTATAGAAGTTTTATGTAGTCTACTACATATTAGTAGTAAAATGTAGAAAGACACTATAACTAAAAGAGTTTTGAGTTTTTCTTTTTAAAATTTACACACTGAATATGGGTTGGAGCTTTTAATTTTGAACTCTCAAAGTGCACCAGATTGAATTTAACATTAAAATGCACAACATTTTCTTTCCCCGAACCCCACTAGAGGACCTGGGGCCACCCACCACAGTTTTACTAAATGTCTTGTGAGAAACACTGGTATTGCTATGCCAATGCAACTTATAGCTTGTTTTAGGATTCATCACTGTGGAGTGGAGTTTAATTGACCCTTCGCTAAGTCACGCCCAAAAACCGTCACTGGCCAATCGTGTCTTAGCAACAATAACTAGGCGCGGGATGTCTGGCAAGCTTTCGAGCAAGGGAAACATGCCGAAGCGTTGTGGGTATGGATTGTGCAAATCTGATACCCGGTATCCTAAAAGTTTGGAATTTATTTTCCTTCCGGAAAATCTAAAAGCCAAGGGGAGAAATTATGGGCGTGGATCAAGCAGTGTGGGAGACCCCATTCTCAACTAAATGTCGACAGGATTATCAAAAACACCTATTGCTTGGAAATAATGACGGTTCTTTATAAAGAATGTCTGACACCGGTGCATACACACTGTAATAGATGTGCCAGGCGCAAAAGCTTGACAGGCATAGCAACAGTAACTAGGGAGGGCGGGGCTTAGCGAAGGGTCAATTGTTTTAATAAATTAAAATTTTTTGGGGTTATTTCATCTGTTAACTCTCACTTGTTCCTAGTACTGACTCATTACATGGCATTAGTAGTTTTTTAAGGAATAGGAGTTGGTCTATTCAAGGGCGTGCATAGATGGGTGGTGTTTATGATCATGTTATGTTGTGGCCAGTCTGGGCCAAAAAGCCAAAATTGTTTTTGTTTAAATTTTTTTTTTTTTTGTCCCAGTCTCACACACTGTGTTCTGGTTTAAAAAGCCTAATAATTCATGGTTCATATCATCTTTAAATCATTAAACCATCTGTAACATGCTCTGATCTCAACCCATGGGCTGCAGAGTGCAAGCATCACGGTATCTGCAGAGTCAAAAAGCTGAAAGGAAAAGGATAGTCCATATGGTCGAGATTCAAAATGGCTCTGCTAGAGGCGTCGTGATGCTGGATCTCGGTGCCCCACTGTTTCTGTGAGGCTGAGTTTTCAAGGTCTTGCCAAGATGCCAAGGATTCACTATCTCTGAGGCTGGCTGTGAACCAACAGTTGGGTTTACTGTAGGAGATTATACAAGAAAAGTTGAAGATGGTGCATAATGTCAACACTCTTGCTTCAGACTGTTCCTGTGTCCTGTCATCTATGTCCTTCCACACTAACCTCTCTGTCCCATGTGTCGACCTCAGCCATGGCCTAATGCCATGTAGATCCGTGTAGTAATTGTCGTGACCACAAAGTGGATGCTTGTGAGCACCCTTTTGAGTCTTAAAATAACAAAAGTGACACCCTAATATTTCAAGGCCATTGTACGGTTTGGACCACAAGTCCACATCAAATGTGCCATTCAGGACTTATCCTCTCTTATTATAGTTATTATATACCGGTGTTTCCAGTGTCTCCAGCTGAGCCCTTAACCCCTCTCTCTCCTGCTGGAGTCCCTTCGCCTCAGTCTGCAGTGTAGACAGCTCTCTCCTGAGGCTGTTCCTTTCTCTGTTTGGATGTAGGGCTGTTGCTGGTCTGGTCTGTTGTCTGAACGGTTTGCAGGGAGAAGATCTTCTTGAGCTGGACCATTGCACCCTCTAGCTCTGCAAATCTCTCCCTCGTGTCAAGTGCAATAGCAGTGTGGGTGGGGATCTGCGGTCTGTTCTGAGCTGGTGTAGGAGACTGACTTCTCAGGAGTGATTAGTTGGTCACTGGTAGTAGTCTCTTTATGTGCTCTGTCTTTGATGCAGGGCAAGTCTTCAAAGAGCCCATTGATGCTTTTTACCACCACTATACCTGTTGTTTTGTTGATATTTACGTTGGTGGTTGTTGTGTCTTCCTCGTTTCTTATTTTTAGCTGGAAACCCCCGCAGATGCCTTTCTTTCAGCAGAGGGATGGTGTGCAATGATGGCCTTGTCACAGCGTTGAAGGCCTGACGCTGTGGCTGGAGTGTTCAGAGCTCTTCTGGGGGCGGGGCCAGGATGATGCACTGGCCATAGTTGATTTAGAATGTAAACAATCAACTGAAATAACTGCCTGTGTTTTTTTTATTTTCTCTCAGTGAGATAAAGGGATACAACATAAGGCAAAAAATGACTTTCACTGATTTTGTGAGGAAAAAAGATTTCTTTAAAGTTCAAGTTTCAGTTCTGTCCGAAATGGCACTGTCTGTTCAAAATGTCTTTACTTCTCTTTTTTTCTTGTAAGTTTTCTTAGTTGTTATGCTATGTTGCTTGATGTTATCCTTTTCATTATGAATATCTTCTTCTGTAGAGGGTAAATCCTGTAATGAATAAATGAAAACGAATCGGTTACCTAACGTAACCTCGGTTCTCTCTAGATGAGGGAACGAGTATTGCGTAAGCTAGCTTACGCTACGGGAAAGATTCCATCTTTCTGAGAAATTGAAGCCAAATAATTATCCTATAATTTTGTATCCATTGTCAACGCAGTTCAGCTGCAGCAGACCATGAGAGGGCTAGCTAGCCGCTCATTGGTTCGCTCATGGAGAACTGCTTAAGCCTATGAGGGAGCGCGAGTGAACCCGCGACCAATGAGAGTCTGTCTCGCTCTCAATACGTCACCGCCCGCCGAAACGGGTGTGGACGAGACTATAAATATCCCGAAATAGGCTGAATAATCTGGTTTTTCATAACTGAAGCGAAAATCGCCAGTAGCACAAGCACGGCCAGGAACGCAATACTCGTTCCCTCATCTAGAGAGAACCAAGGTTACGTTAGGTAACCGATTCGTTCTCTTACGAGAGGTTCTCTCGTATTGCGTAAGCTAGCTTACGCTACGGGAACACCTGGTCAACGCCGTGCGTGCTAAGCATCCACTATTAGTCCCAGGGGGGGACCCCGTTCTGTAAGTGGGAATGAATGTACCTGTGACAAAAGGCCAGCGGAGCGGGCCGGTGATTGTGAAGTACATAAGCACATTATGGAGAGGGAACAGAGCGAGCTCGGTCTGCGTAATTAACCCCCTATAGTGCAGCTCAACCATAAGAGCCGAAAACATACAAGACTGCTAGTAGTTTAGCCTGCAAGGCGGGTACTTCCAGATTGTAAAATCTGACAAAGGTGGAGGGGGAAGCCCATCCCGCTGCCACGCAAATGTCGTGAATGGAAATTCCGCTGGACCATGCCCACGATGAGGCCATGCCTCTAGTGGAATGAGCCCTGATGCCCAGAGGGCATGGCAGGTCTTTAGATGCGTATGCTGCTGCAATGGCATCGACAATCCATCTAGATAGAGACGGTTTCGAGGCGGCCAACCCCTTGGTGCGCCCACCGAACGAAACAAAAAGCTGCTCGGATCGTCTGACCGGAGCAGTGCGAGTAACATATAATCTCAGGGCCCTGACCGGACATAGGAGATTAGAATCAGTTTCGCTATCGGATGCAGGCAGAGCCGATAGGGATATAACTTGTGCCCTGAACGGGGTACCGATCGCTTTGGGGACATAGCCATGCCTAGGTTTGAGAACGACTAAGGAGTCATTAGGACCAAACTCAAGACAGGACGTGCTGGTGGACAGCGCGTGTAGGTCTCCCACCCGTTTTACTGACGCGAGCGCGAGTAGAAAAACGGTCTTAAGCGACAGGTGCTTTAGGTCCACGGTGCTTAACGGTTCGAATGGGGGAGCTTTCATAGCATCAAGAACTATGGAAAGGTCCCAAATCGGCACCGACGGGGGGCGAGGGGGGTTCATCCTTCTAGCTCCCCTGAGGAAGCGGACTACCAACCCATCTTTGCCCAGTGACTGGCCGCGCCGGGGTTCAGCAAACGCCGCGACGGCTGCCACATACACCTTAAGAGTGGACGGGGATCTGCCCTTGTCCAGCATCTCTTGGAGAAAATTTAGCAAGGAGGGAACCTCGCATAACCGTGGGTCCAGACCCTTTTCGGTGCACCACTTTGAGAACACAGACCATTTTGATGCATAGAGCCTTCTGGTAGAAGCCGCTCTAGCCTGTATGATCGTGTTTAACACTCCCTCTGGCAAAGCAACGGGTAGTCGTTGATCACCCACGCGTGTAGCGCCCAGCGCTCTGGGTGGGGATGCCAGATCGTGCCGCGAGCTTAGGAGAGGAGATCTGCTCTGACTGGAATGGGCCACGGCGCTGTCTGTGACAGCTGCGTGAGCTCCGGAAACCAAGTCTGACCCTCCCAGCGCGGGGCTATGAGGAGCACCGAGTGCTGCGCTTCTCTGATTCTCTGGAGCACCTGCGGTAGCAGAGAGACCGGAGGGAAAGCATAAAGCGGGCGGCTAGGCCAGGTTTGGGCTAGCGCGTCCTCGCTCTTTGAGAAAAATATTGGGCAGTGGGTGTTCTCCGCCGAGGCGAAGAGGTCCACCTCTGCTCTGCCGAATAGACGCCACAGTTTCTGAACTGTAAGAGGATGCAGGGACCATTCCCCGGGGGGAATGGGGTTCCTGGACAGGCTGTCTGGACCGTCGTTCAGATGTCCCGGCACGTGCGTCGCTCTGAGCGAGAGCAGGTGACACTGAGACCAAACCAAGATGCGTTCTGTCAGCTGGAAAAGATTCCTGGATCTGACTCCGCCCTGACGGTTTAGATAAGAGACCACGGCTATATTGTCCGAACGGATCAGCATGTGGTGGCCCTGAATGCGCGGGAGAAAACGCATGAGCGCGTTTTCGACCGCCAACATCTCCAAACAGTTTATGTGAAGGAGGCTCTCTTGAGCTGACCAGGGGCCGAAGGCCGGTGAGCCCTCGCAGACCGCCCCCCAACCCGTGTTGGAGGCGTCTGTCGAGATGACTTTTCGGCGTGAAACTGTCCCCATGGAAACGCCCCGCTGAAACCATTCTGCCACTGACCATGGCTGCAGAGCTGTGATACAGGTCTGCGTTACTTTTATCAGCTGGTGGCCCGTGGACCACGCTCGGTGAGACACACGGCTCTTCAACCAGAGCTGAAGCGGGCGCATGCGCAGTAACCCCAGCTGGAGTACCGCGGAGGCTGAGGCCATACAACCCAACGCTCTCTGAAAAGTTTTCAAAGGCGTGAGTCTGTTCATCTGAAAGGATGCGGCGAGACGCTGCACACGGTGCGCGCGCTGCGTCGACAGACGCACCGTCATCATAACCGAGTCCAGCTCTATACCCAAGAAGGAGATAGTCTGACTGGGTTGTAGTACGCTCTTTGTCCAGTTGACAGAGAGGCCCAAAGCTTTCAGATGGTCGAGGAGAACTGTACGATGAGACAGTAACTCTCTCTGAGATTGTGCCAAAATCAGCCAGTCGTCCAAGTAGTTCAGTATTCGCAGCCCCTGACTCCGCAGGGGGGCGAGCGCCGTATCCATGCACTTCGTGAACGTACGGGGTGCCAGGGATAGGCCGAACGGTAGGACGGTGTATTGATAAACCTGGCCTTCGAAGGCGAAACGTAAGAATGGCCTGTGAAGGGGATTTATCTGGATCTGGAAGTATGCATCTTTCAGATCTAGAGATATGAACCAGTCCCCCTGGCGCACATGCGCGAGGAGTTTCCTGATAGTGAGCATTTTGAACGGTCTCTTTACGAGAGCTTTGTTCAGAGATCTGAGGTCTAATATTGGTCTGAGACCGCCGTCTTTCTTGGGGACAAGAAAATAACGGCTGTAAAACCCCGACTCGCTCATAGCCAGAGGCACCCTCTCTATAGCCCTCTTGCACAACAGGCTTGCTATCTCTGAACGGAGCAGTGACACTGCTTCTGGGTTCACAGTAGTTTCTAGCCGCGCTCGGAAGCAAGGAGGGCGGCGGCGAAACTGTAAGCGATAGCCTAGCTTTATTGTGTTCAACACCCACTGGGAGATTCCCGGAATAGCTTCCCACGTTTTGAAGCGTGACGCTAGGGGGTGAATGGCTACATGGTCCCCATTGCTGCACTTCGCGGGCTGCGCGAGCGCGCTGATAGTGTTTATAACAGCGGGACTTACACTTGGAGAGGAGTTTGAGGGCCCTGTAACAGAGTGAACAGAGGTGGGACGCGCACACTGGCTTGTGGGCGCGCTTACGCACTCTGAGACTCGAGCGGGGTTGTCCCGCTTTATGAGAGTGGACTCTGTGTGAGACAGGGGAACTGAAGTGCTTTTGTGTATGAGTGAACACAGTGTTGTGGGCACATTTCGTACACAAGAGGCTTTTATGCTCTTTTTGAGATTTCTCTGGGTTGCCGTGAAAACGGCGCGGGAAGGGAAACCGGCTTGGTTATGGCTGAAAACACTGCTGCAGTAGCCGCCTGGGCGGGGACTAACAGAGGGCGAATCTTTGACGGCGGTCCGGCCGCAGCGGGAGAGCGCCGTCTTTGTCTTCTCAGCTGTGCTAGGCAGACTTTGGTTGATCACGTGGGAGGCCTGCAGAGGAGCTAGCGCGACAAGGCAGAAAGAGGTTCATGGCCTGAGAAGCTTTCTGAACTTCGGAGAAGCGGTCGACGATACCCGTGACGGCAGATCCGAAGAGGCCGGCTGGAGAGAGCGGGGCGTTGAGAAAGGCGGCGCGCTCGGAATCTCCCATGTCGGCGAGAGTGAGCCATAGGTGTCTCTCAGACACACAGATGGCGGCCATGCATTTCCCCAGGGCTGAAGCAGCAGACTTTGTGGCGCGAAGGGCAAGGTCCGTGGCGCTTCTCAAATCCGCAACAGAAGGGGGGTTCTTTCCGCCCTCATCCCACTCACGCAGCAACTCGCCTTGCAGAATTTGCAGCACGGACATCGAGTGGAGTGCAGACGCTGCCTGGCCGGCGGCTGAATATGCGCGGCCGTGAAAACTTGAAGTCGCTCTGCAGGCTTTCGAGGGAAGCACAGGTGATGAGCGCCATCTAGCAGAGGGCGGGCATAAGTGTGCGGCGACCAAGTGTTCCACAGGAGGGATGGCGAGGTAGCCCTTCTCTGCGGCTCCGTCCACAACGCGGAGCGGGGTGGAAGAGTCAGAGCCAGATCTGGCAGAGAGCGGGGCATTCCAGGACTTTGAGAGCTCAGCGTGTAGCTCAGGCAGGAAGGGCGCAGCCCGTTTGGCAGCGGGAGTCGAGCGCTGGCGGAGGTAGCTGCCGTCCATGCGGTTGATGGTCTGCTCGGGGGGAGGAGACCAATCGAGACCGAGGCGCTCAACGGCCTGTGTGAGGAGGCGCATTAGCTCTCCTTCAATGCCAGCGCGAGTCCTGGAAGATTCGCGGTTCGAGGAGACCTGAGAACCGGACCAATCCTCACTGTCGGAAGCGAGAAGCGAACAAGTGTCCTTGATGTCCGCGGCATCATCGGAGGCAACAGAGCGGCCACTCGGCGGCAATTGTTCGTCCGGAAGCGGCGGAGAAGGAGAGCGGGAGGCTACAGGCTCCGGCGGAATGAACGCTTCTTGCTGGGGCTCCGGCGGCCTCTGAGTGCGGCGTTTCTTCTTCCGCGGCGCAGACAGAGGCGGCTTGGGAGGATTTTTTGCAGCCAACAGTCGAGCCCGCAGGGTCAACATAGGCATTGTATCGCAGAAGTCGCAGCCGCCATCGGCGAGGGCGACTTCGGTGTGCTCCGGTCCGAGGCAGAGGGCGCAGATGACGTGGCGGTCTCCAGCCTCGAGGGGAGCGCGGCAGGAGCCGCAGGAATTCCGAGACATCTTTAAAAAGACGCTCGCTCTTTTAGATACAATAAGGAAAACTCTGAGTAAAGGATACACTCCGTCGGATGGCGCTAGCTCACAGGACGGCTGAAGGTGGCGAAGTCGGCCGGCTTCCTCAGTCTCCCAAACGCTCGCTAGAAGGTGCCTTTTCGACGACGGCGGCTTCTCTCTCAGGATCAGCAGATGCAGGGGCGTCGCTGAAGGATGAAAAATCAGATTATTCAGCCTATTTCGGGATATTTATAGTCTCGTCCACACCCGTTTCGGCGGCGGTGACGTATTGAGAGCGAGACACTCTCATTGGTCGCGGGTTCACTCGCGCTCCCTCATAGGCTTAAGCAGTTCTCCGTGAGCGAACCAATGAGCGGCTAGCTAGCCCTCTCATGGTCTGCTGCAGCTGAACTTTGTTGACAATGGATACAAAATTATAGGATAATTTTTTGGCTTCAATTTCTCAGAAAGATGGAATCTTTCCCGTAGCGTAAGCTAGCTTACGCAATACGAGAGAACCTCTCGTAAGAGAACTGTCCCAATTCAACAACAACTTTGTCTAGACGTTTTGTTAAATGTTCTACTTTTCGCTAATTTTGTGGTAAAATTAATCTTTTTTCATAATTTATCTGGAGCTCTCTCTCTCTCTCTCTCTCTCTCTCTCTCTCTCTCTCTCTCTCTCTCGACATGATTTATGCTATGTCTTTATTGAGGTGTAACGGTTCAACTTCTTACAGTTCATTTTGTACCTCTGTTCTGATGTCATGATGTTTTGTTCATGGTTTTGTGACCTGCAGCGTTTCACTAAATGTCAGAGAGCGGAGAGAATTATCATTGGCTGCTGCCTCTGTAGATACGCTAGTAAAGTGGTGTTTGGTGATGCGAAGAGAGAAAAGTAGACAATAGAATGCCCTTATTATCATGCTTTATCAGTGGAGACAATGAGAGAATCAGTACCTCTACGGCCGAAGACTGTCAGAAGCCAGAAGACAAAGATTTACAAAGATAAACTCGAACATTGGTAAAACATTGGTACAATGTTTACATAATTGGTACATAAACATGAAAGATTTGATGGAGAAAATGCTGAGCAGTGTGTTTTCCCTCTTTGCAGTTTCTTTTACCCCTCTCTTAAATTTACTCTTGAAAATGGGCACCTTACAATGCATAGGCTAGGCTACACATTAAATATTCATGTTTTCTTAGTTGCTGGTAGATAAACTCGATACAAATATGTTTGTGCTAAACCACAGAGGTTTTTTGAAGCCATGTCTCAAGTGTTTAATGAGATATGTTAAGCTCTTATATGACACTGAACTTAATTCCTAATCTTATGTAGAGGTTTAAGACATAGCCTATAAAGATGAATTTGCCTACAAAAGTTTATGCACGTTTGCCCTGCAGGGTTTATTGTATTGATTTATGGCATACATGCATGCTCAAAGCAGCTGGCCTATGCAGATTCATGTGATAGCAGATGAGAATAAATATTTGCCTTTTTCTTCATGCGTAAGACATAAAATATATTTAACGACTTAATGGCATCAGCTTCTCCTTAAGACCAAGCACCTGTGTACTTGCAGATCAATAGCTGAATGATGCCACATTCCTTTTTCTGTGCTTGTGTATATAAATGTAAGTGCCAAACTGTTTTGAGTGTGCACGTGTCAGTTTGCTGTACCTGTAAATGCAGTCAGTGCTAGTGTTTATTCCTTACAGAACTCTTGAGATGAGTCGCAGGTTTCGGGAAGCATTTCTGTCACACTGATAGACTTCCTCCTTCTCTGCCTCTGTGCTATAATAAAAGCTGAAAGCGAGGAAACTTGGCAGGAGCTCATATTTGAGACTGTTTTTGTCTCCCTGAGGACATTTTATACTTGCTTTTCACAGCTGGAAAAGACATTGTCACTTATATTGCTGACTGCGTGTTAAAGATAAGGACTTCAGAATGACCAAATTAAACAGGGCTTTATAGAGAGCGACTCTGCTTGAGTCTTATGGACAGCACTTCCGCTGCATAGTAAATCTCGTCAAGGCTGTTGCTTTTTCTGAGTGCTCGGGGTGGCGGTAACCTATTGATTAAGAATATGTGTACACAAAGGTTGCGGCTTGATGCAGTCTAGAGTCACTGAAATCAAAATCCTTCTCATAATTATCTCATGGAGCAGGGTGCTTGAGCTTCAGAGGGATTGTACTTGTGGTTTGTGTAGGCCGACTCATAAGTTGCTTTGGATATAGAGTTTCTGTTAAATAATCGTGGGCCATTTCCACATTGTTGGTAAAAGCTCTGTGAATATTGAGAATTACTGATTCTTTAAAGCTACACTGTGTACCTTTTTTAGTTTATTCTTAGCTAAAAACACTTAGTTCTTTCAAAAATATATGTGCTCATGTATATTTACTTCGTTCAAGTAATAAAGTATTCTCGTGAGTGTATAATATGCCATTTGAAAATACATACGGGTAAGGGGTTCTAATGTCGATCGCCATGTTGCCCCTCCATCTTGAAAGTACATTAGCCAAAGAGGGACATACTCCGTTAATTCAAGCTTCGCCTTTCGCGTTTAACACGCGTGGGTTAGCACTCGAACTGCCTAACACTCGAACTGGAAGCCATGTTAATCTTGGACTACATTGGCCACCGTAGGAGTTAAAACGAAATCGGAATTGAGAGGAACAGAAACTAACATTCACTGGATGGTCATATACCTTTTCACCGCTAGATGGGGGTAGGCATGTGCCGGTATCAAATTTTCATGCTGCGATTAATTGATTGAGCTTTTATCACGGTATACGGTATTATCACGGTATTTTATTTACATAAGAGAAACAGATGGATGGGGGGGGGGGGGGGGTCTAAAAAAACAACTTGCATCACAATAGGTGTAATTGTGATTGTCAAAACATTTGGTAACTGAACAGTTGGTAACTGTTCATTAAGTTTAGTGACAACATGTTACAATGTTTACATGGTACAGTGACTGGTAGGCTACTGTTTGTATTATTGCTTAACACAATTTTCACGATTTCAGTTCAATTCTTGATTTGATTTCAATCATGATTCAATCTTAACTCATTTGGATAAATATTAGGTAGGCTACAGTAGATAGCCTACATGTCATTTTTTCTCAAGGAAAAATATATCTCACATAATTCTGTAAACATACAGAAAGCCCTATCAACTGTTATTATTAAATCTTAAAATTAACAAATTACATATAATGTGGTTTTCATTATAATAACAATTATGTAGCCTAATGACATAAGTAAAAATATAATAAATATGTAATATAGTGCACATATTTAGCGAAAAATTCTCCTCTCTATTTTTTCTAGTCAACTAACGTGCTGGTAATTAAATGGCTTTCCTGAAGTCAATGTAACGTTCTGTGATGATTGTTCTCCTGCAGTTTTATTGACCTCTTTCCGTGACTGAAAAACACTGATTGATCTATTATGTATGAGGCATAATACCTTTCGGGAAGTTGTACTATATCTTTAAATAAAAAGTAACAGATGATCAGTTCACTTGAACTAAGGTGCTACAGTGATCTGTCACGTCACATTTACAAGCGCCAAAACGGCATTTATTGTCTGCATTTCGTAATAAAACGGACAGAACCTGAGAGCTGAGAATTTTTCTCATATAAAAAGTAACCTGCTCTCTCTAGTCTGTCGGTGTCAGTGTCCTCTTTGCTCCGCGATTTTTCTCTGCGTGAGAAAATGGATGTGTGGCGTGAGAGCTGAATGCCATGAAGTTCTCAATTTCACATCTACGTGTTCTCGAGTTTAGCTACTCTTTTACCTTCATAGTTGGCAGCCCTGCTTTTAGAAAGGAGATAAATCGTCGGCAGCGTTCCTCTTTCCGCCATGCTGCTTCTCCATGCGAGGATTGTTTACATTAGACTAGAGCGTGCACTGCGCCGCATGTGCTTATGTGGGGATTGTTTACATCAGAGTGCGCACGAGTTTTGCGCAGCATATGCAGTGGGGGTTTTTTAACGGTTGATGGAAAATAAGCTAATGCACATTCTAAAAATCTAAATTCGGATCTATTATTTTTCACGGTATTTTGAAGTGCCCGCGATAACAATATCGTGCATATTCATTACCGCGATTTATCGCATTACCGAATACCGGCACATGTCTAGATGGGGGTAAAAATCACAGTGTAGCTTTATGTTTTTAACTGCAGGGGTGGGCGATATGACCCAAATCTTATATCACGATATTAGGGATGGGTGATATGGACTTAAAAATATATCACGATATTTTCTGGCATTTATTGCGTTTGCGCATTAGTTTCTGCTTGCTCATAAAAGCTGAATAAATCCAAATGAACTCCATTATTTTTACAGGAAAATACAACAAATAATATAATTTGCATGTAGACGCCATGTACACTTCAATTCTGCGTGCTATGTAAGACTCTCTCTCGCATCGAGTGTGTGAGAAACACTGAGTGCTCTCAGCAAAGTGACAGCAAGTCATGCGCCTCACACTACTGCGCGTCAAATACACTGTGTATTCGTTGAGATTAACTGATATAGTGGGCTTTACGGATCACTTGACGGAGAGCGAAACTCTCAAGCAGTGTTCGGCGAGATGGGCGGGTGAAAATCTATCTTTGTGTACCAGTTCCAGATTGTGGAGGTAGTTACTCGTTTAGCGATAAACTTCACCTCAGCTTCACTTCCGCCTTCCGCCATGCGCATGAGCTGCGAATGGGTCCCGTCATAGGCTTTATCGTTATTATCGCGGGAAGACTAATTATTATCGTGAGGAAAAATTTTACCGGTATATCGCAAACGATAATATGTCGCCCATCACGTACACGATATGAGTCAATTTATTTCACAATGTTTTTATGATAACATTTTTTGATACCTTTTGAAATTTCATAAATCTTATTGCCATTTTCAACATTGAAAAAAAACTAATACTATAGCCTAAAAAAAACCTCATGCTTACTAAAGACAAGTTAACAGTGATGAATAGAACAAAGACACAATTGAAATAGACCTACCTGGAAAACTTCAAGCTCTAAATAAGTACCATATAAAATGTATAAAGTAATCCAATGTATAAAAAGCACTGCCTTGTCGTGTAAATATACATTCATTCTTATTTAAGTCACAAAAGTGATTCAGTCAAGAGCAGTGAGAGATTCTCTCTTTTTTTTGTTGTTTCATTAACATTAATAATGACAGCAGGTAAATTTGGATGCTGTCACTTTAAGACCTACTGCACCTATCCATTATATTAAAACTTTATGTTCACTTAAGACATAGATTACTGTGTTTACTTGCAAACACATGGTCACTTTGACACATAGGTATGTTTATTTAACCGTTCAAGCCCAATTAGGTGGCAAAAAGCACTGTTCAGTTCTCACATGCTTTATGAGCAGCAGCTTCATGTCGCTCGTCTCCTAGACAGCCCTGAGAAACAGTCTCTCAGCTGCGCACGAGTTGTCTTTTTGCTGTTTATTGCACTTCAATGGTTTAAAATAAAACAAATTTAAACCGCAATGCTTAAACGCATTCAACCGATAAGCTTTCATGACTGCGTAGTAGCACAGCAACGTCACGTGATGACATAAGAGTCCAAAATTTCTACCGGATAGTGTCTACCAGTATATCGCCCACACCTTGCTGTCAGTCTGGCAAATTGTGGTTGTTCACCCAAAAAATAACAATTCTTCCATCATTTATTTACACACATATTATTCCAAACTCTTATGGCTTTTTCCATGAAACCCAAACGGAGAAATGGTGATTGTACTAGTCACTCTTCTCCATTTAATGAAAGTGAATGGGGATGTAGGCTGTTGACTGAGCTTGAAAGTGTCAGAAAAACATTATAAAAGTGTTTGTGTTTTATATTCGTTGTCTTAGGACTTAAATTTGGGTGTTCATCACACAAATATATATCATATTTCATTTATAATCTTCCCCTCTGTTGTAGCTCATTTCCTAGCATGTTGTAGCTTGTCTTATTGTGGATTAGGTGAAAGGTTTAAAGTTATTGTCTCTCTCGCACTCTAATTCTACATCCCTCGCTTCCCCTTCTGTCATCCGTGCTCACATCATGTTCTTTATTCCCCCCCTGCTACTCTGACATGTCTATTCAGCTCACTTTTTCTTTTCCTGGCCCCCGCTCAGCCTCTCCCTCGTGGTCTTACTCCCCTCTGTCTAAATCCAGCTGTTGTGTTAATAGTTTTCCTGCCGCCTGGAGAGCCAAGTAATGAGATTCCATTTGGAAACCAAGACCTTTCGGCTTGGAGAGATGTTCATGTTTTTTATTTATTTAAATGTTTGTTCCTTGACTTGAGTAAGGCAGCCTCTCAGCTGTGCTGCCTGCTACAACCGGTTTTCTCTTTTTTTTTTTTTTTTTTTTTTTTTTTTTTTTACCTTTTCTCCTTTCAGCCATATCCCTTATGCCTCTGGTTTGATGCTCCTTATGTCTTTTATCCATTTCAGTGACACTCTAGGTATTTCTCTCTTTCACATGCCTTTATCTGTTGCTTTTAAGCTCAGATTCGAGTTAAATGTTTAATTGCTAGAAATCTATATTGATTGTCACCTGAAATAAGTGTGTGAAAGAGGTGATTGTGGCTGTCTTTCGACAGCTTTTTCTCTCACTTATGCTCTTTGGCGGCTGAACATGTATATTCTCTACATGACTTCAATTGTTTAACCTTTAAATTGACATAACTGCTCTTTTATTTCTTTGTGCTCACTAGTGCAGATGATGTGGGCTTCAACCGAGGCCACGTTTATACCTGATATCCGCTGATCTGATCACTAACTGTTTGTGATCTGATCTGATAACTGCAAACACATTCAAAGCTAGCTAGAAATACACGTGACTAGTGCTGGGTATTGATGCAGATTTCCTGATTGATTGCAGTTCTGATTCATTTGGGTATATTTAAGGTATAATGCCCATTTTGCTTGCATATGGAAAGTTCTTTCTCTCCTTATACTGCATATTATACAACACATGTACACTGTACAGTATTTTATTTAAAACAGCACCAATTTTTCTAAAGAAATGAAAAAGCTAATGATGCACAGATTGTGATTTTTTTTTTTCATGGCCGAATCGTGTACTTTTTTTTTTCTTCTTTTTTTTTACAAGCAAATTGGCCAATTCCGATACCGTTGCCTTATTCATTCGTTCATTCATTCCTTCTTTCAGCAAATTTATTTGTTGTTTATTTGCTCTGTAACTGGCCTTAAAAACATCTATAGCCATTTGAAATCTCAATCAAATGAATTGATGCTGCACACATGTAGCATGAGCAGTTGTTTTTGATTTAAATGAACAATTTCGATACATGGACAGTAAAATGGCAACATTTGACCTCAAAACCTTTTTACCATAGGCTACGTCTACATTAATCCGGATAAATTTGAAAACGGAGTTTTCGTTTAAAAACGCTCTCCGTCCACACTAGCGTTTTCAGGCGTTTTCAGACGTTTCAGTGTGGATGAGAAACTTATAAATTCACCTTACTGCGCATGCGTGAAACCTCACAAAAGCTCACTGAGATGATACAGATGGAAAAATAAACAATAAAGGTATCGCGCAATTCTTTCTAACATGATAATTTTATTTAGCAAAATATCTCACCATTCACTGATGCGTCCAGGTCGCACTCAGTCACCATATGTTTGGTCTAAAACGCGACTGCTCTCCTGTATTGACGCAGGACAGCAAATGTGAGTACATTTTCTGTCATCTTTGCAGTAGGCTACTGTGATATGAAGAGTGTGGAAAGTAACATAATTTAGCAACATTGTAAAAGTGAATCGCATATAATTAACAGGCACAATACCGGTAGCTAAACATGAATATCTATTGGTACAACATGGATCACATGACTAAACTTACGTCATCGTTTCAAATACCTCCGGCTTCATAGTCCACACTACAACGCGAAAACGGCGTTTTCAAATTTATCCACTTTGGAGAGCGTTTTCCAAAAGCTACGTTTTTGTTGACTTAAAACGCCGTTTCAGTGTGGACGGAAGGCCAAAACGGAGAAAAAAATATACGTTTTCAAATGAAAACGTATTAGTGTGGACAGGGCCATAGTGCACTATTTGTAAACGAATACATTTTTGATGTTTTTGCATCACATAACCAGCTCAATGCATGGCTTTTCTGATGTAGTAAACTTGCTCCATAGCTTGCGCTGCAACATACATTTTTGCAGAATATCTTAACAATATATCGCCATAGGCACGTATTTTCAATGAACCAGGGTTGCACAAGCACATTCACAACTCTCATTCACAACAATTTAGGAATGGCAGCATTGACTCAGCATGGAGAAAAGGGCCAAAATAAAATGCGCTTTATTAAATAAGAGACTAGGAACATGGAGATTGTAGGAGTAATAATCAGAGATAAACAATCAAATCAACATAGACAAGAACTGACAAGGGATTGAACTGAAGAGGGACTATACATATATGGCAAACATAAAGAGTGATAATCGGGTGATACTCTTAAATAACCATAAAAACAAACAAGTACATAATCATTAATCAAGGAAATTGAAACTAAACAGAGCAGGGAAACAAGAACAAAAGGAAATGCAACAGATTTTCAAAATAACAAGGCAGAATAGGGAATGTTGCATTTTTAATGTACATCTATTGCATCCTCGATAGCGTCAAAAGACCACCTATCAGATATTGAAATAAAACAAAAAATGTTAATTATCTGAGATTGTGGTGGTGACTACTAAAATCTAAATTTGTAACGAGAAAATATATATGGGAGCAAAAGTGTCAACTTTCTGTGCTTATCAAAAGTGAACAGGAGCTTACTGACAGCCAGAATTACTCAGTCACAAAAGATGTATGCTAATACCAGGTGAACATCAATTTGTTTTGGTTGACCACTCCATTTCATGTGGTCGTCTGAGACCAATGTTAATACCAGATGTAAACGGCCTGAGCCAGTGTTCTGCCTTACGTGTCTATCCGCATCAGTCTTCTACTCTCCCCTTGCCTGTTTTTGGTCTTTATGTGGAAGCAGGCCTTGCCTGCTCGTGCGTGGCCTGAAGGTGGAAGTGTAATTTCCTGTGGCAGACAGGCTGGGAACAATTGGTGGGGGGTGGTTGGAGAGAAACAGACTGTGAACACGCTGCACTATAAAAACTCAGAGGCAGGCTGCTGCACGGGTGCCGAGACAAAACTGAAGAGGGAAAAAATGAATAGCTAAGCCACAACACCCCACCCCCACCCCCAAAACTCTAAGCTCATTCAGGAGGGTTTGTGTTCAGCCAGGCCTGAGAGTACCCTGTTGTGTTTTCTCAGGCTGAAAGTGGGGAGCACAAGAGAGGTACATTAGTATCGCCTCATTTCTAATTTATTACGCTCCTCTGTTCTTCTGCAGCGCCTTCGTAATATGGAAATAATTGAGTTCTGATAAAAGAAAGAAAAATGCCAGGACATTTGTGTTTTTGTGTGTCTGTCATTCTTTAGTTTGTTGTGCTTGTGTGTTTCGTGGGTTTATGATCTCTATCAGACATTAACCGAAGCCTAAAGTGTTTGCAGCAAATGTTTTTGAAAATTTGTAATATGATGCTATGCAAAGGACATGCCGCAACATAGAGCTTACACGCGAGAGAATATGGTTGCTTGTGCATACGTTTGTCATTTTATTTTTAGTTATTTATTAATTTCATTATGTCTGTTGGCTCTCGTAGATCGGTTTGTTAGTCATTATTCCGGTAAATTTTTGGGCTGCAACTGCAAGCCACGTCATGAGTAGCATCTGGACGGTTGTTCCCCATAGAGAAAGAAGTAGTGTGTTTTGGGCTGTCTGTTCTGCACTAAACAAGATTACTCTCCTTGTCTTGAAGGATTAAATCCTGTGTGAAGGTGTTATGTCCATCACACACTCTCTGGGTCTGTTTCAAAACTTTGTCAACAGTATCCTAACATAGATGACATCTCGTGATTAGGAACACTGTGCATGATGGGAAGCGACTTATATTCATTTCCAAATAGTGCAACAGTTTGGTCTTGGAAGTAAAAATCCCATTTATTTTCTCCATAGGGGAATTTATTTTGATAACTTTTAAACCTTTAAAGACAGACTTTCTGTGAGCTACAATGTTGATAATTGCTTTTGCAGTCTGTTATTTGTGTTATTTAAACCATAAATATTTGTTTGCCTCGTTATATTTCTTCATTGTTTTTAATTTTGTTTTTCGCAATACTAGGATTTTAGTTCTTCCCCTCATTAAAGCCAATAAGTATTGGTCAAATTGGCCAATTTTTCATTTTTATGCTTCAAAAGTGTGTAATGATGTGATTTACCTCGCAGCTGGTTGGTATAGTTCATAGCTTACAACTCTCAAATGAAGACTACTTTTCAAATCCCATATGGGAAAAATACTTCCAAAACCAAGGCAGCTAAAAAAAGTGTACAGGCACTTTTTGGTGTTAATCAATATTTAAGTTGCTATTAATAGAACTCTACTGTAGTTCTCAAATCTCTAATGTGCTTAGTGCATAGTCAGACTTGTTGCCTCACACCGTGTCCTAACCAGACACGATGCGATAAGATTCCAGCGACACATAATTTGTCTGTCCACACTAGACGCGACTGCGAGATGCGTAAAGGTCTATCAAAACCCACAGCTAATCAGAACAGTGCGTAGGCGGAGTCTCGCGGCAAGTGCACAGCACCAGAGAGTAATCTTGACGGCAATCACAAGAAAGTGGATAAGTAGGCTACATAAGTTCACAAATATTACACCATTTCAACATTGTTAAAAATGCGTAGGCTATCTAAATCTAAAACAATCTTTGTCAAAAAGAAAACACTTGTTTGTTCACAGTTTGAACGTTCTTGTTTCCATTTGTTTAATTTCAAGATCTGAGGTGAATTATCCATTGTTGTAGCCTGACTTCGTCATACTCATATTCTAGTCAGAATGTGAGTCTGATACTGCTCCATAGGGCTTTGGTTATGAGGGTGTCTTAACCGAACCAGGAAAAAAAATTGGATACTTACAACCAATCAGAGTTACGCAGTAAGTTACGTAGGCTATGTATGAGCGGCATAGTTGTCAACAGAACTCAAATGCACGCACTCTGGAAAAAGTAGTAAAAAAAAAAAAGAATGTTAACAATCTTTACCGGTGTTGTAAAAATAATTTAAGGATTAGGCCTACTTGCAAACACGAAAAGCATTTTTGAAAGCAATAAGTTTGATGACATGATTACGTAACTGCAGATTATCTGTCCATCATCGTATAAAGCCCGTCCTAGCAATTTGATTGGCCCGATGATTTCTGAACCGAGCATAATTACTCCTCAATGGATCGAGTCCAGACCGAACTTCCCGACCAAAAAATGTTGCGGGCGGGGTTCGGGCTGGCATCCAGGCTACCATTGTTGCTTTTACAGCAACAAATCTGGGAGCACTAAATGATATTCAAAGTCACAGTGCATGCTTTTAACATTAACACATAAACAGTACCTGAGATTATCATTGCCACACATGTGTTTGTTCCAGCCGCGAAGAATAGAAAAATAGAAACCGTTTCTAAAATAGAATCGTCGCGGCTGGTTAGGACAAAAACTCTGATCTAAGGCGGGCATAGCCTACACTCTGCGATGTCTATGCGATTTCAGCAAGGTTACCAACTCACCTGAACGAGTAGATCACATGTGATCTAAAGCCAAAGCTCGCGCTTTATGTGCTCACCTCACACTATACGGTCCCATGATTGAGCTGAGACTTGACTGTTCACACTATACGTGTGAAATATGTGTGATAAAACCAATGGACCATGATGTATCCAGAGATATTGTCAAAACAAGCATCAACGATCAATATCAAGAGTATTTAGCATTTCCAATCTATGTATTAAGTTATTATTAGTAGCCTCTTATTGTATTATTATTAGGGAAGGCCTATTATAAAATGTATAGGACTATAATAATTAATTTGCCACACAATACTTTTATAGCGCATCCCTGCATAACCGTCATGCTGCGAAGATTAGATCGAAGTTTACTCCTCCTCATTTGAAAACTGTCTAAAAACATTTAGGTCGATTACAATGAATTATAGGCCTATAATTAAAATTATTAACAGTCTATGTATGAACACTGTAATAATCAATCATCATCAATGAAAATTAAATAGTTTTATTTCAAAAACAGCTTAATAATTACAATTACAAATGAATAAAAGAGGCACGGTAGCTACATCACAGGTGGCTTGGAAGATGTGGGTAATATGGTTTATCCATTTTGCAACACGAACTGGAGGTAAGCAACAGTAATTTGTAGCTAGTTTGATATCTACTGAATGTTTTCCCGTTTTCTTTCTTGCTGCATTAAAGATGAAATGGTTAAACTTCTGTTTTCGTGCAGGCACAGTGAGGGAAAAAACGGAGTTTAGGGCAATCAGTTCGTAGCTCTGCTTCAACTGTGCGTTTATAGTCACGACGAGGAGCGACAACATTTTCTGACATGCCAGATTTTCAGGCAATCGGATGGTCGGAAGAATTTAACCCTTAGGGGTCGAAAACCTAACCCTAAGCATCC
This sequence comes from Chrosomus eos, assembly GCA_036326025.1. Classification (NCBI taxonomy): domain Eukaryota; kingdom Metazoa; phylum Chordata; class Actinopteri; order Cypriniformes; family Leuciscidae; genus Chrosomus; species Chrosomus eos. Next base: position 14,554,046 of record CM070833.1, read on the forward strand.
ACGCGTTTTGCTGGATTTTTTCCTTATCAGTGCAAAAGAGAATCAAATTACTCTGTTGATTTTGATCTTAAATATAAGTGTTGTACATCATTAGATCCTGTTAAGTTTCTATTTTTTTTTGGATACTCACAATAAAAACAAAGTGTTGTGCTTTTCGTCAAATAAAGAAAAATAAACATGATGCGCGTTTTAACTTGTCTCTGTCAGTGAGGTCCGTTCTGAAACGCGTCCGAAATATTAACTTTAACTCTCTCAATACTTGTCACAGAGATACGAGATATGTCTCTTTATGAAGCTGAGATTCTCTTCTTTTAAATGAAGTAATTTATTTAAAATATATATTTACAGTTTATGTAATCCGTTTGAAACAAAGGAGAGTTACAGTTTTTTCGCTCTCCCTTCATTATAGATAATTAGGTGAGCCCGCCACACCCCCAGCGCTTTTGACATGGTAAATCTATGCATCACACGCGGCACGCCCCCCGATCAATGCCAAACACAGATTCTTCATCAGAGATTCACAGATAGTTCATCGCGTTTTAGGGATGGAAGCACGCTAACGTTACTCCTTCAGAGGATTATGGACAAATGGGAATAATTCACCTTTTTCTCAGTGGAATTTGAAACTCAGACGAAGAACGTTCCATTTTGAAGAACGAATTAACCCCGAGGATTCAAGTTCGGAGTAAGTTGTTTATAGTGTTTTATAATTCCTTTTCTGATCATAGAGCTCAAATGCATTTTCATATTTTGCATAGTAATTACCTCAACACAACATTCGTGTAGCAGCTAGGCCTATACGCTCGTGTAAACATTTTAAATAACTGCTTAGGTTATAATGATTTAGTGAAATATATCGATCTGCGAGTGTTGTTTGAGTTCTTCTGTGGTCTAGTGGTTAGATCACTCGCCAACCGTGTCAGAGTTCCGAGTTCGAAACTGCCCCCGGCATATTTTTTTCTCTCATCAAAACCGAATATGTTCATCAGTGGTACAGTCTATATCAAGCACACACGTATATAGGACACCCGTTTGTGTGCATTTTATTTTGTGATTTCACCGGAATGAATAGTGTCCGCAATGGCAATAGATTGAAGAGCACGTCCTAAGAGCGAGTGAAGACTGCACGCGCGTCGCCACAAGAGACTGTATCCATGACACTGATAGCAGGACACGAGCGCTCAGCTTGAGTTCAAAAACAAAACATTTTAGCTCTAGATCTCTTATTTAAGAGCGGACTAAATGAATGCTCTGCTAGTAAACTGGGGATGTTTTATTTGTATTAGGTACAGCCGTTCATTGAGTGTATCAGTAAATGCGTGCGGTCTATATGGGCCATAAACAGATTCTCGCGGTTACGCGGTCTACCCATCAATAGATGTTTCTCTGTCCATCAACAGATACATTGTGCATCTATTATCATAATTGCCCATCAGTTTACTTTGGATAATGTGCTAAGAGTTTTTTGCTTTTGTTTTGTTGTGTTTACATCGTCACCATCAGCCTTCAGAAATCATTCTGATATACTTTTTTTTTTTTAAATCAATGTTGTAAACAGCTGTGCTGCTTAATTTTTTTTCAACCTGTGATAGTTTTTTAGGATTCTTTGAATGCACTTTTTTTATTTATATAACCACTATATAAGCAATATTTTTTTATATATAATAAAATTATATATATATATATATATATATATATATATATATATATATATATATATATATATATATATATATATATATATATATATATTTTATTTATATATAAAAAACAAGTTTGGTCTTTTTATGTTTTTTTTTTTTTTTTTGAAAGGAAGTGTTAAGTGATATGAATGACTTTAAGTCTTTATGTTCTTAGGAAAGATTTCTAGTTTGAATAAATGCTGTTCTTTTTAACTTTTTATTCATCAGTGAATCATTCTTAGTTCAGGCTGCCTCACAGCACCTTGATGGGCCATTAGACATTGGGGGAGTGTCATTAGTCTTCCCAGGTGTAAATCGCATTAATATTCATGGGCATTAACACTCCCACGCATACAGCAGTAATGACCCAAAAACTGATGTAAGAAATTCAAATCGTTATATTGATCTTTCTAAAAGAGTGGTCAGAATGATTTTCACTTCATGAAGTAAAAATTCTAGCCTACAAGAATAGTAACTCAACAGTATTGTTTACAACTATTCAGTATGTGTTAAATGGCCTTATTGCGGTGACATTTTTTTTCCCAAAACGTACTAACCACGCATATTATTTTTTTTCTATAAAATGCAAACATGTACATCCATTTTGCTCACATATTATTGTAGCAGAGTTTGTGCTAAATACAGCAAATTTATATGTTGGCAAATGGTATGTTTTAAGTAGCTGAAATAAGCACAAATGTCAGGGCATATCAAAACACCGAAAGAGCCCCAAAACAGCTCAGACCCCTAAGGGTTAATTCTTCCGACCATCCGATTGCCTGAAAATCTGAAAGTCAGAATTGGGTGTATGCCCGTCTTAACAGGGAAAAGATACCTTTTATAGCAAGTTGAGGCGTCACGTCGCGTGTAGTTAGGACATGGTGTTAAGGTGCATTGCACCAGTTTTTATGTAAATTGTCAATTAACAGAATATATTTTTGGTTGTATCTCTTTATCTTTCTTTATTTTGTCTTCTTTCAGTGTTTATCATGGCTATTTTTTCCTTTTCGAGTCACCCTTATAGTAGGCTAGTTTGATGTAGGCTGTTAGAGATTGGAGTTGTAGTTTTGTCAGCTTCCTGCCTCTCTTCTTTTGATCTATTGGGAAGAACTAACTGTTTTAACCCTTTTGTTTTGCTCACATGGAAGACCCAGAGAGGATGTGTATTAATCCTGGGTGCTACCTCTAATAGAATTATCAACTCCTGATGTTGTGCACGCCATAAATCTTCGCCCTGCTTGCTGTCTTCCTCTTGTCAGAAAGTGCAAGTTTGCACTTCTGCTGCGGTGCACTTTCCTTGTGGCGTTTCATATTTATTTGCCTTTCTCTTTTCTGCGGTGGGAGCTTGATCATGCTTTTTTTCAGGCAGGGGGTGGTTGTAGGCTGCTTGATAATGGCAAAATTCATAATCACAAGTATTTTGATCAATATTGTAGTATATCAGTAAGTATATATTCAGTATTGTAGTCCTAATCATGATTATTTAAAGGGGTCCTATTATACCCTTTTACGAAGTCTTGATTTTGGTTTTGGGGTGCACTAGAATGTTTTCATGCTTGATTGTTCAAAAAACCCATTATTTTTCACGTATTTTTACATTATAGCTCCTCTCTCCCCAGTCTAGGCAAAAGCGTTGTTTCACAGCAAATGTGCTGTCATTGGTTAGCTTGGCCCAGTGTGCTGTGATTGGCCCAGTGTGCTTTTGATTGACATTTTGTGTTCGGGAAATGTCCCGCCCCTTCATAACAGCTAGGTCTACTTACTCAAATGTAAATAAGGATTCCGTCAATTTCAAACCAATTCAAGCCTGATTTAGACTTAATAATAATAACAAACTAGCCTGGCTCCGCCCTCCTACGCACTTCCGCTCAATTTCATTTTCCTTCAGTACTCCGTCTGGGATTGTGCTGTAGACTTCGGTTTCCAGAAATCAATTTTTTGTAGGACCAATCAGCGAACAGAGGGAGTGGCTGAGAACGATGACGTTGATGTCGACTCATGCGTTATTTTGAGTTGTAGTTCAAAATAAGAAAGATGCGAGTGAAGCCATTCGGTCCGTTGTGGCAACGCTGCCGAATATCAAGAAGTTAAAGCCGGAGTAAGAACAATCTTTGCTTAGTTTTGTGTTTATGGCCATCCTCCCACGGGGTTCGGGAAAAGACATACGTCATGACCAAACGTTAGCGATTGGTTATGGCAGATAGAGTGACTCTGGGCAGATCCAATAGTTTTAGACTTCAATAGAGTTCCCGCCTACAAGGAAGTAAACGTTTGTCAATGGAGCGGTGCCAGACTCTATGTACAAATGAAATGTACGAGAGTCTGGTAGAACCAGGCTAATAACAAACACGAGGAGTGTGCAGAACGGATTTCATTCACGGACTATGCAAGCACGGCTTTCGCGGAACCGTTCACACTTTAGATGCAATGTTATACAATTAATCATGATATTTGTCAGCAAACTATGGTAACCCAAAAAGTAATCGACACCTTTTTTTGTGTATTCTGTGTGGGTGTGGATTATTTAAATGAGGAACATTTATGACCTCATAAGATCCTGAAAAATCATTAATTTTAAATCAATATATTATGCAGGTCCTATTTTATGAAAGTCGTGTTACTTAATTTTTTCCCCTAATGATTTGCTCGTTAGGTTTGGACTTTTAAGAAGTGAAAGTGCACCGCTGGAAAATTAATGGAATGGAGAACAATAATAGTTTTATCCGATTGTTGAATTTTCATAATCGTTGGAAGTTCACAGCGATTTTTTTGGAAATACAATAATACAAACTCAATTTCAATTACTTGCACAGCCCTAAGTTGTACGACGTGGTGTGTGGTTTTTGAGCAATTGTTTTTGTGTGTGTAATGTTAAGAGTGTTTGTTTCAACTGGGAATATGCCATTTTAAGGTTTCTGTACACAGCCAAGCAGGCTTTTAACATCACTAGCTTTGCATTCACTGACATTAAATGTTATTTAATAGCAGTGAATTATACATAAAGACCAATGCATGTTTTAATACTAGCCCCGCTGTTTGGGGCACAACGCAACTTCTCTACATTCATTAAAAAGGCATGGCACTTAAAGCCTTGTTCACACTACATGATTTTAAAACGTTGGGCTGAACTCTGCAGTTCACACTACATGACTTGCTCTCTGTGAAATCAGGAGTGTTGACCCCCACAACAGGAGGTAACGCACTACAGGAGTTGACAACAACTCTGTCACCCAACGATTCTACAAACCACGTTTTGTCACGAAAAATCACGTGATAAAACGAACCGGGAATGACAATAAACAGAATTACAGTAAGATTTAATGTACATTTCAACCTATAACATTTTGCTCACCTGGGTGTTTGAGGGCGTTTGTAATTTCCATCCACCTTTTCTCTTTCTCACATCTCATGTCCAACATCATAAAGGCATTCATGCTCCTGCCACAGTTCGATTAAACTTTGCCCCTAAAATTTGCTGTTGAGTCCATTGCTTTCTTAAAGACATGTTGCTCATCTTTCTGTAAACTCGTCTTGGTCGTGTTTGTTTGAAAATCGCGCATTTCGCGTATTTACCGGTATTTACCATGGTATTTGCGGTGACCTCAACCCATGCCTTGCTCTGATTGGCTCTAGCTCATGACATCACTGAGATTGAGTCGCACGACAGCTCTGGATATCTAGCACGCTAGATATTTTTCTGGGCTCGGCGACGCGTCTGCGAGGCGTCTGCGAGCGTCTTTGATGCGTTGTTGGCTCTTTCATACTAACAGATTGGCGAGCGTTCATCGTCCGCTAATCCCCCGCGATATGCACGCGATAACACCCTGACCTGTCGGCGAGCTCAACGATTTGCAAATCGGGCTTAAATCGGGCTTAAAATCATGTAGTGTGAACTTGGCTTAAGTGAATCTCATAGGCCCGTTGGTGGCCAGGCATCTTGCTACATTGCTACAGTCCTACATTTGTTTTTTTGTTTTTCTGCATAGGATGTTTGTATAGTCCTGACACAATTCTGTGAAGCCTGCAGGCCACAGCAATCAGCCACGAAGATCTCTCTCTTATTATTAGTGTGGGACCACAGAGACTTTTGCCTTTATCAGATACACCGGCTTGAGATTCATCTTTTGCCCAAATGTGCCTATTCATCATATAGTGCAGTTGCATAATTGCACAAAGGGGCTTATTTGCAGTCAAAATAATTAATTTAGCAATTTCAGACATGTAAAAATATGTCGGTAGTTTGTTCTTCATCAAACATGCAGCATCTTGTGATCGATGCAAGTGGAAAAATATCAATGTACTGTACACAGATTCTCACAAACAAAAAGCAATGAGTCTTGCTTGCACTTACCACTTTCCCTTATAGAAATCATATCTCAGCTGGCCCACCAATCATGAGTGGGAGGGTCCATTTTATTAACTTTCTCCTCCTCCTGCTGGGATGCTGATGAGATGGAGTACATATACATGCAGGTACATTTGACCTTGCATTTGAAAGCAACATCTTAACAAACCAGCAGCCTGTTTTCAAACAGCATGTCATTATCAACTCATCCTCATGTCGTTCCAAACCTTATATGACTATCTTTCTTCTGTTGAAAACAAAAAATAAGGATGATCCAATCAGAATTTTTTGAGCCAATCACTGGAAGCAGTATTGGCCGTTACTAGGGGTTTAACGATACAGACTCATGTACTGTATATTTGGCATTATCAGGACCCACATGTATCCCCCATTGGATTATTATATTATATTCAACATTTATACATAGTAGTTTAGTGTAGTACTGACACTAAAACTCTGTAAACTTAAAAAAAAAATTGCACAAAGTAATTTTAATTTTGAGTGAAATATACACAATACAGATTGTCACTATCCACGATACATATTGTTGCATTTTTGTAAAGCGAATCGATATATTGTTACACCCCTAGCCGATACCGGTCATCACAATAAAAAAATAGGCCAACTATTCTTAACAACAATATATTTTAAGTAGGCTATAAAAAATGTAGATGAGAAAGTATACTTACAACAAAAAAATAGTCCATCTAAAAAGTAACACTGCATAGTCTTCACTGTAAATTAGATATAGATTAATCCTAGCAAATCTACAGTGATACAGAGCAGTGAGTGAGTTTTGTCTTTTCCTGTTTGTTTGATATAAATGACTCAAGACTGCAGCAGGAATATTAGGCTCCTGTCACTTTCAGACAATTGCACAGATCCATTATACTGTTACAAATGCAACTTGTTTTCCAAATGTTCACTTAAAACATGACTCACTGACTGTGTTTCAGCGAATACTCACCAAGCTGGGCATTTTTGACATATTTCTGAGTTTTTAACCATTTAGACGTGAACCCAAAGTTCACTTTACTTGTCCTTGTTCCACTCCGTTTCGGAGTGCGCACACAGAAAGCCACTTGAGGAACAGAATCACTTTCATGGCTTAATCCAGTTTTAATAACTCTTTTTATTAATCGAGCACACCATGCAGTTTAGCAACAGTAGACTGTATTCTATGACAATCACTGATCTAGCTGATTTGGGCATTAAGTTTGGGCTTTTAGTGAGGAACGAAAGCGCAGCACTGTGAAGGAAAGAAATGCACTAAAATAGAGACCACGGATCAAAGTCTGTAAAGCTATTATCGTCCGATAACGATCGGTGCCCGATGAATCAGAGCACCCTTAATGTTTTTGTCCATACAATGAAAGTCAATGAGGTCCAAAACAACAATGGATTTGTATGGACAAAACTATTTGAAAGTGAGTAAATGATGGCAGAATTTCCACTTTTGGCTGACCTGTCTCTTTAATGCAGTTCTCTATACACAACCCCTGCAATGGGTAATAATGAAAGGCTTGTTCCCTTAGATGAGATGCACATGCACGCTGCTCGTGTGAGTTTTATAAGCAGTGAAGGATCAGTGGTCTGTGCTGCTTGAATAGATCTCACAGCTGAGAAGAATATTCCAGTACTGATTCCATTTGCATTAACTCGGGAAAAACAAGCACTTCCCCTATACCTGTGATTTCACAGGTTAAGGTAATGCTCATATCTCACCTGTCGCCTGAAGAATGGCAACAACAGGGGTGATAGAAAAATGCGCATACAGATACAAGCAGAGGTGCAGAACGCTCTGTACTAGAAGATAAATTAGCTGTTTTGATGCACTTCCTCCTCTCTGCATTTGGTCGTAGCTGTGGTTTGTAGCTGTGCAATCTGGGATACTTGTGTGTGTGTGAAAGAGAGAGTGTATACGAGTGACCTTTAGTGTTTTGGGTTCCATCGGGGGCAGATTAATTACTCTGTAGCATTAGCATGACGGGCCATGTGCTTGTCAGCTCGCAAATGTCACCTCATGAACTTCAGCCACTCTGATTAGAAGTGAATGTACTTTAAGAGATTCTCCTTTTTTCGTTGTGGAATGTTTTCCCCCCCGGGGGCTGATCTCAATGCAGGGGTGTGCTGAGCCCACCCAAACCTCGATCTTTCACACCCAATCAGAATTTAGGCACAGAGAGTGTTAATCTGTTTGTTACCATTCATGCATTGATTAAAAACAATATGAGGCGGGATGCGTTGAGAAGTTTGATGAAGGGGTATAGAATGTCCCAACAAATCAAAAAAGCAACACCAGAAATTGCAGTAATTTTCTATTATTAGCTGAAAGTAATGGTGTGGTGTGAAATACACTCACAAGGCGGCTTCAGTCTGTAGCGGAAAAGCAGAGGCTGAGAAAAGCACACGAGTGAAAACGGGGAGAAATTACGGGGAGTTTAATGCATCTTCGTGAATATGTCTCTTCATATTTTTTTACGATACGAATATACATTTATATTGCCTCTGACCACGGACTTTGATCCGTGGTCTCTATTTTAGTGCATTTCTTTCCTTCATGTCATATTGCTCAGAAAATCCAAACGGCTTGATTATTGAGAGTGTTTAGGCTTTTTGAGGATAAAAAAAATGAATGGATTTTTTTCATTATAAGGTGGTTGTGTCCACACACTGCAAAGACACATTTATATGCAAACATATAAAGTCAATTTTGCATCCAATGACAATTTTATTTTTTTACATTTTTTTTAAAGTTGAACTTTTAACTTGAGCGTTGTGTTTTTAGAATGCCGTTGGCGTGTTTTGCACGAGACGCAGCCACTCAAGTGGCTTAAATATGTCCGTCTATTGCATGTTTACATTGAAAAACATTGGAAAAGTAGTGCAGTAGAATGGAAAAACGCATCTATTTGAATAGCTTCTTACCAAGCGTGCTGCACAAGTCCTGAAAAGTGAAGCCAAAACGTCTCAATTGTCTTGATTAAGTCTAATGGACGCGATGGAAACTAAACAATCAAATTACACTTCAAATGCTTTTTTTTTTAATTAAGTTTGGTCTTAGTTGGTTATTTGATGCTATAAAAATGGGAATGTAATGTCATGATTGACAGCTTGTCTAATTGAAGTTGATGCACCAACTGACTTTTTGGGGGATTTCTGGGAGGAGATTGAAGTTTCAGCTTTAATTTCTACATGTCCATAACTGTTATTTCACACTGACATAATGAGTTGCTCTGTACTAATGGTTTCTGTGAGAGTGCGGGCGGGACCTTGATATCGCAGCTCCACTTCACGCTCACTACTTCACAGAATCAGGTGCCAAATCTGCGCAAGATGTCAGCGGGACTTGACGGCTTCACTTTTCACCAATGGAGTGAAGGGGCGTCATCCATCTTTTTTTACACTATGCTGCTTGTGCGTTATAGTTGCGTAACTTGTTATAGGGCTGTAAAACGATTAATCGCGTTTAATCACATCCAGAATAAAAGTTTGTTTACATAATGTGTGTGTGTACTGTGTAGAATTATTTTGTATAAATTGTAACAGTATAAAACGAGCACACACGCAGTATAAAACGCACAATACACACACATGCATGTATATATTTAAGAAATATTTGCATGACTGTATTTACTGTATATTTATAGGTAATTAATATTATATTTAAATATAAATATATAAATAACACATTTTTCTTAAATATATACATGCACAATCTTATTTATTATCTCTGTTATAGTATTTTTCAAAAACCAACTAGATATTTTTTTTACTAACATCTAAAAACACTAGCCTACATAATGTTGTGATTTATTTCCATTTATTATTTTCAAAAGAAAAAAAAAATACTGACGGATGTTTACAGAGCAGAGGTCACCTTTCTTTAATTCCAAAGGGAGAGATGGACTTTTGTTTGTCTATTATTATTTTGTGCTGTATTATTTGGTTACTGTGTTATTTCGGTTTCAAAAAGCAGCGATAAATAACACTTTAAAATGTAGTTTTCATGTGATTTTTATACATTAGGTTTGTGAAATTAATGAATGCATAATAATCATGATAATAGTGAAACTGGGATTATTCCTCACACTATAATCGTACCAACAAAATCTATTGTCGTTGCATCCCTAAATGTACACATTCATCCTGTGAATTTTCGTATTTTATTGTATACATGACTAATACAGTGTTGTAGCCTAACCACAATTAACCATTAATAATCGCAATAAGCTCTGCTGTTTTGTTACTTTCGATAAGAAACAGTATCATCTTTCAAATTCTGTCCATTTTATCACAAAATTGTGGCGTGACAGATCACTGTATAGGCGCCTCAGTTCAAGCGGCAGCGCGGAGCACGAGTGAATGCGATCATATTAATTCTAATTGAATTCATTCAAAGACAGACACAATTTGTCCTGCTAAAGTTCTCTCGCCTGCTGTACTGCACCGTATAGAACCAAACCGTGACCGTGACCGAGGTACGTACTGAACCATCAGTTTTGTGTATTGTTACACTCCTAGTCAGAAATATTACGGATTGAATTTGCAATGCATTTTTGAATTTGACAGCAATATGCTTTCGATATTCAAGAGTGAGATTGATGTGCAATCATGCTTTTTGTCTGTGCATCTCGTTTCAGAGCAGGTGCACATCTTATCAACTTTAAACTCTCAAATTTTCGTTGTGTGCTTTATACAATAGAGATATGTCTTGCTTATGTCTCCTGAACATGGTCTGTGAGAGAGAATCTCTGGAGTGTCAGTGTAGAAATGCTAGACTCAGTCTTGTGTAACTCTTCTGCTGTGCTGATTTGCTACATACCTCACAGGTAAAATCCCATTATGATAGACTACTAATCCTCACCTGCTGGCAGACTGCTTACTATCACTCTCGCTTGCTCTCTCTCTGTCTCAGTCTTTTTCTTCTTTTTCTTTCTCTCCTCCATTCTTGCTCTATCCCCAAGTGGAAGACTCTGGTTTACAATAGGATTAGAAACCCCATCCACAGTGGAATCCGACCATCAGGTAGAGTTGTTAGTGTTGCGCTCGGTGTGTTAATTGGCAGACAGATCATGGGCAGTGAGAGGTCCAAACAAAATAAACATTGTCCTTAATCTGCTAATATCATCTCATTGAGTCTGTGCAACGAGGCATGTCTATTCATCGACAGCATCAGAGCTCATCTCTAAATATGACCATGAACTCTCTTATTGTTTTTTAAATACATGCGTAAGAATAAAGGTACATGGAAAAAAGGATCTGCAATACTGTGTGCATGCATAAATATGTGTATAACGTGTATGAATGATTCATAGCTGAAGCCAATAGTATTGCATTATTTATGCACAGTGTCCAACGGCTGGCAGGCTCATCCGTGTGGATTGACGTTTGACATGCATGGTTGGGATGCAGTGGTTCAAAGACTGGGGCTCAGGGGGTTAAGTGCCAAGGACCAGCATCCCCAGAATTCCCTCCACTAGGCGTCTCGTGCCGTTTAGACTTGGACAATAGAGTGCTGCTCCTTTCTGCAGAGGATCCAGAAAGATGTCTTAGTGCTGCCCGAGACTGTCTCCCAAGACTTCTGCTTCCTCATGGGGAGAATACAGGTTGATGATGAGTTTGTATTCATAAAGCAAGGGAATCACATGAAAATGAAGCATATAAAGTGTTATTTTGACCTGGTTATTTTACCTTTAATTTGAATGTTACAGCAGTACTATGACCTTGAGCATTTTTTTTTTTTCAAAATCAGGTCTGAGTTGTTTTTTTTTTTTTTTTTTTTTTTTTTGGTGCTTAAGTCATTCAGTGTCTTTTCCGCTCATTTGGACTGAGGAATATAGGAAAAAGACAGGTTACATTGATGTAGACCTGAACAGCAGGGGCTCAATTTGTGGAGCTTTGAGCTGCATTGGTAATGATCCTTCTCTCTCTTTCTCTCTCTGCAGGTCTTTGGCTCAGCTGATAAACGCCCTCCAATAAGGTAAGCTATATATATATATATCTATGACCATGTTATATTATGTGCTTGTATCAGATTAATGGAAACCATGATACTTTTCTTTTCATGAATAAGTTCAAATGAACAGCATTTATTTGAAATAAAATATTAAATGTAATCTTTAACAAATTTTAATTTTCATACTGCAGGTTGTTTTAATGCATACATTTACTTAGAATTTATTATCATTGTTTAAGATGGTATATCATTTTAAAATGGACAGATTATCATTATCGGTCATAACATCGACCAGAATTTTTGTATCAGTGCATCCCTAAGTATATGTGTTTCATAAAGAAAAGAACAAGTTGTGACTATCGGGACATTAATTCATGGAGAAATGGAGCTAGAACAGGTTTGTCATTCTAACAGTTGAAAATAGAAGATAGAAAAGCTCAATGTAAAACAAACTCAAAGTGAGCTACCGCGGTGGGGAGTAATCATAATAGAGAGAGCAGCCATCTATATCAAATGTGTGCCATTGGATTCTTTGATTCTTTTATGCTATAGCAGCATAAACTCAGGTCCCTTTGATATCTTCATGCAGTAGCAGCATAAACTATTCCCTCCATCTCCGATTGCTCCCAGGCTGAATGGAAAATAAGATTTTTTGCTGCTTTGAGGTGGTTTCCTCTGTTTAGGCAGCATCTTGTCTCTGAAATCAGAGTTTGAAGTCTCTACAGTGTAACAGAGGCACAGCATTCATGCGGAGATCGCTTAAATCCCTTCCGCTCATATGTTGCAACAGTGTTGTGATGACCAAATTTCTCTCTCTTCAACCCCTCCTTGTTTTCTCCACCTTTCCTCTCCTCCTTTCTCTTCTCGCCCTCTTCCAACTACATCTGACACCTCTCACCCCGCCGAGGATGCCTGTTGTCTCCGTCTGCCAATCTATTTTTCTACAGTAAGAGGATGTGATTGAAAAAGACACCTTTCTAAAGGAGGCTGTGTCATATGTTTAGCTTATTCTTTTGGCCTGCCAGCGCTGGTTTCTTTCTCTCTTTTTTTCTCTCTGCAGTAGCTTCTAATGTGGCTGTGTAATTTATGGGAGTTTCGGGCAGAGCTGTTTAATGCCCTCTCTGCCATCGGCAGTCTACGTGAGCGCCTGCAGAGATTCATCTTTGAGGAGCATCTAAATATGAAACAAATGAAATGCAGCAGCAGGAAAAACAAAACCAGGACAGATGATGATTAATGTGATTTACTCAGCCAGCAGACCTGTACGTTTTCTCCACCGGTCCCTCTCTCACTGGGGGACAGATCTTGTGTTTTAAACCGCCTCCCAGATGGGCGGAGAGTGTGAGTGCAGGTTGAAGGCTGTTGCTGGTAATTGCGGAGCTGCAAATGGATTTCTGTAACACAAGCTGTAGTGCATTTAATGTAGTTTGATTCACAAGCTGAAGGGTGACCTCCAGCACGGGGCCACGCTGTCTCTGTGTTTACCCAGGGCAGGGTCTCACCCCTCCTCCCTCCTTGTAGCCTCCGGCCCTACGCCTCGCATCATCAGAACTCGCCGGTCATGTTAGCTCACACCTCTGTCGCACCGGATCAGCCGCAAACGAATGCAGACCTTCCACATGTCTTATTCCTCCAAGCCCTGTGAAATCAGTTTAATTCTTTCCCAAATTAATTTTTTTCCATTTTCATTTTTCTGGAATCTGTTTCATTAGTTTAATTAAATTTGTATAATCAAAAAGCCCATCTAATCTTAAAATAAAAAAAACTTTAACAATTTAATAATAAATATTTTTCTGAAATTCTGTTCTGTTTGAATTTTTCTGGATTTATAAGTTATTAGAAATGTATTATCAAAAATCGAATTTGTAATCAAATAAAGGCATAAAAATAACAATTTAATAAATGTATTATTACTTTGAGAATTACATTTTACTGTACAATTTGTATCATCATTTCTCAACCAAACTTTTATTTTAACGAGGTTGATGTGAAGACCTATGAGTTTCTGTGTGTATCTGACAATAGTTTTATAAAATTAAATGAAATGCTGGATGCTGATGAGGATTGTCCTCCAAAACACCATGAACATTATGCATGCTTCAGTATGTGTAATAAACAAAACCGCGTCACTCGTTCATACGAAGTACATGCAGGGTATGTTATTTAAATAAGTATTTTTATGCACAATTTGACTAGAGGTACAGCACTACTTTAGAAATTTTCAATTTTAAAAATTCTGTGAAATTCCGTGTGATGCGGTACATTCCAATTTTATTACTAGATTCTTTGATTCCTTCTGTGTTTTTGCTTTACAAAATCAGACAGCCCTACATTCATGACTGTGTTCTATTTTCTCCATACGGCAGCGTGCTAATAAGCAAACCTCATAGATGGGCTAAATGCCCAACAGGCTCATCTGTCCCGGCTTGCTAATGGCTTAACTGGATTAGCCGGTTCCCCATGCGGGCTGATCAGAGCTCATAACGCTGATCACCTCCATTGATCCGATTGATCAGGGCCTTGCTTAGAGTGCTGAAGTGTGCGGCGTGAAAGCCACCGTTATGTTCCTCTCCCTAACGTGTCCTGAGGGGACACGGACACAGACTGCCGCTCCGCACAGATGGGCCACCTGAGGATACATGGGAGGTAATGGGGTGAATGAGGGGGAAAGAAGTTAAACCAAAGGCTGGTTTGAGACAGATGGAGTGAAACTGAACCTGAGACGCAGTGTCTGGTTATTGATGGGCACTTCCTGTCATCAGTATTGGCCTCTTGTCGTCTTAAACTAACATAAGGCCCTTCTACTAATCAGCTGTGGTAATCTGCATGCACACAATCAGTCCCGCATTGACCTGGCAATCTCTCATCCAAGATTTGTCTAGAAATATATAAATACGCTAATCAACACGTCTTGAAGAGAACAGCTGCTTGTGTCCTTTATCATTTCGCATGCTGCCATCGTTGCTGCTTCAGTTTTAAAGTTATCTTAAAGTCCTCGCTATTTTCTCTACCACTTTTGCTAATGAAGTGAGATTTTCGAAGCTGGGACACAATCCAAATGAGACCTTTTTCCTCTCCTGTTTTTTTTAATCTTCAACCCACCACCATTCTGAAATTAGACATTCTGTATAAAAAATTGCCCTCCTTGATTAGGCCTTCGCCAAATTTATTTCCTGCCTGTTCTGATTGATTAATTGACGTTGTTAAATGGCTCCTTTTTAGTAATGGCTTTTCAGTATGGCATCCAAAGCGAGAGCCAGGCTAAAGCAGTCTGTTGCAGTCCCTTACGGCCAGAGCAGCTCTGTCTTTTCTGTTCGCTGTAATTGTTAGTCTGCCGTGTTACATCACAGGGGCTGTGCCAGTGCTGACATCACTCTGCTGTGCCCTAATGGAGCAGGTTGGCTCTGTTTCTTTTGTTTAAGTACAGGTCAAGGCACCGTGTAGCTTTGACAAGTTAGACACCTTCCTGCATTCAGCCATGGAAAGAAGTGACTATAGTGCTTTGGCATCTTGCTCCAGTTGTATTTAAGCAGGTGGTGTCCATTTCGTTGATCAGCCTTTCAGGCTGTGTTATGGCTAGCTGTGCTCTTGTGGATCTTGGAGAGAAGGAAACCTGGGTTAGGTCGAACTGAGTTCATGCAAGTGACAGGCTATATTAATCAAGTCATTGACTTCATTGAAGTCCTTTTTGTTTGTAAGGTCAGTAGCACAGTATACTCATACCTCAGCTTAATAGAGCATCACAGTCCCGCCCACAGCCTGTGCCGGAAGTAAAAATTCAATACAATTTCTCCATTGACATTTGGGATATAAGCCATAAAAACTTAACCATACATGGTAGACTTAAAACCAGCTACGGCTGTACTAAGTGATTATATATGCTCATATAAACGCCAAAAGTTCATGGGGCACTAACCTTGTTTTAAGGTAAATCCCTTTTATTTGCGATGTATTGGATAAGTACTTCATTACCCACAATCCTGAACAATCCCACAATCCCACAGTGATGCATCTGATTGGTGGAAGTCGTGTCACGTGTCTGAAACCCCGCGAAGGCGCGTGAAGACTGAAGATCGCGTAATGACGTAGGGCTAAGTTCATTGGTCGCACCTCAGAGACGACCCCGCGCCATTGGATGTGCAGTTGCCCCAGCACAGCCTATGAGCGAGCCAGATGCTCAAAGCTTTAGCATGTGCGTAAGCTTCAGTAAATCGAGGAAAAGGAGTTTCCCTGCACATTCACTATATAAAATTCACTGGAGGAAAAAGTTCACGTTGCCGTTGTCAGATTTGGAAGTCACTCAAAAGGCTCTTTCACGGTGGCTTTCAGTCAACTTTAGTGAGGCGCGGTGGTTTATGGGAGGAGTAGTTCCTTTGCTCGGAAATGAAAATATGTACACAGGCTTGTACCCTTGACTTCTTTTTGATTTTCTCTTCGTTTTTTCACTTGAAATGATATGTTGTATGCTTATGAGTTCAGCCGTAGCTGGTTATCCTCAGACATGCTCTTATACTCTTTAGATATGGATTTTACAAAATGTCAATGGGAGAAATTAATGGGAAATTTACTTCCGGCACCAACGCTCTCTCAGGCTGTGGGCGGGACTGTGATGCTCTATTAATTATGAAGAATGAATTTCATATTAATTGCATAAGTGTGGTTTTTAATAATAAATTGATAATTTTTTTGCATGAAATGCCTATTAATGTCATCATGCTCACAACATATGGGATAATTTCCCTATTATTAAAAACTGTTATATATACAATTGTAATATACATAAAGTTTGATTTTTCTTTGTATTTGTATATATTATAGTTTACCCCATCCCATTGTAATAAAATAAAGCCAAACATATACAGTAATGTGCAAAAGCCAGTTTAATTTGCCTACATCTTTTGCTGTGGTGTGTCAGTAGGAAATATCAGTTTACATTTCCAAACATTCCTTTGGCCATTAATTGTAATAATCCAGTGAGATTTTTGTATGTCTGACAACAGCCAGTATGCTTCACACAGAGTATGCTCACCACCATCGAGTCTGTCTGTGATTACAGTGAAAACTGAGACCGACTAAATCCTGAAGAACTGTGGCAACGTCTCCAAGACGTTTGAAGAAAACATTCATATTCTAACTTATGAATTGGAAAGGAAACAATTCTTTAATTCTGGATTTTAGCCAAATCTGGTAGCAACACCCTGGCAAACAACCAGAACCGCTTGACATCATGGCAGTTTTACAGGTGCAAGCACTACTTGCATTTTTTTCATGTAAACATCTAGTTTACACTGTGCTTCAAGACTATGTGCCAGTCTCTTCCATTGTTTTCCTGCATTCTATGTTAATTAGACCGCTTTGGGCAACACTTTCTACAGATGTTTAAGAAATGCATTGAACATTCAATCTATACTTGGTTTCTTTCTAATGGAAATGGAGCCCTGAAGCTTTAACTTTCAACAAATTCCATCACACCTCATAGTCATAAGTCACACGCTCACACACACACCAGTTCCCTGCCCCGACAGGCCCATGATCCTACCGTAATGAGTGTGTACCCCCGCCCGCTGAGGTTCTGTCTCATTAGCTTTGCGCTAATGGAGCCCTACAGGTCTGGCTGCACAAGACTTCTCCACTACCAGACTAACGGTAACCCATCATGATGGCTATTGCCTGATGGACAGCTGGCCGGCTGACCTGAACCGAGACCTCATCACCAGGGTGAATTCATATTGCTTTCACTGCTGCTGTCATTACTGCTGACTGTGCATGAGGGGGTAATTTGTACTTGGCTTGCTTGAGAATTAAGAGCAGCGATGAAGAAAGAATGAGGGGGAAGAAAAGGAAGTCATCTGAACCAAGGCCTCTAGGGTTGCTGCAGTGCAGATGGCCTTGTCAGAGAAGAAACTGTCATGCTTCTCTCTCTCTCTCTTCCTCTTTCTCATTTTGTGCGGTTGAGGCTGGACATTTGTCAGTGTCGCCCACTTCCCAGCTCTCCCTCAGCTATCACCGCAGAGACAGGATGAGGCCGTTGGCAAAGACTAGACATGGGGTGTGCTCTGAATCTGTCTTAGTCAGTTTATGTGTATGTGCATGCCTCTGTTTTGGAGTTTGTTTGTGTGGGAAACGGTATTCGTTGCATGTAGCAGACCTGTGGAAAAGGGATGTTTTTAACTCGCCTTTCAAATTGTATTAATCTCTTATGGTGCCTGTTTGTTAAAGGTAGGAAAATCAGGGGGCGATTGAATGTGTGCGTGTTTGTGTGTGAGCGAGGAACACTTGGTGTTGTTGATTGCATGCTGCTGAAAAGCTGAGATGGCATGTTTCCAGGTGCTCTGAGTGAGACTGTGAACAGTGCTAGTCTGGCAAAGGAAACTTCATCCAGACACTTAATAACTGCATCAGGTTTATACTCATGACATGACGTTACAATCCTTCATCAGTGCACCAGCTGCTCTCTGCTACACCTTTCAAACTAAGTAGCAAGCAACTTTTATTTGCGCAACCCCACTTGTTTGAAAGAAATTAATACTTTTATTGCAAAGATGCAAAAAATAATCAAAAGTGACAGTAAATAAATGCTGTATTTTTAGATCAAATAAATGCAGCCTTGGAGAGCATAAGATGATTATTAAAAAATAAATTCATTTTAAAAAAAAACACACATTTCACTGTTTCTACTGGAACTACAACAGCAAAATAATGTGCTTAGAGGTGCATGCAATTTGACTTGGACACCAACAGGCACACAGTGACAGTGGGAACTGCTGAGTCATTTATAGAGAGGCCAACCGTCATTGACTTTTCTCAAACAGAGTAACCCAATCTGAACTTGAGATGTGAATCTAAAGCCATTGCAATTTGAAGCTGTGTTTTTCCATCAGCTCAACTTAACACCAGCACAACTTTATATTTCTACCAGCTTTACAATTGCAACTTTACACCAACAGCGTAGCTTTACCTTACCTTGTCACTCCAGCAGCTGCTCTCAGCAGGGGTAACCAAACACCAGTGCACTCCCTCTCCTCCACATCAAGCTCAAGGGAGAATTTCAGCAGTGCTCTAGTCTAATATGACTTCAGTGATGGTGTTTATGCTCAATAGACTGATGTTTTTTTCTTTCTTTTGGGGTAGACTAAGAATTAACAAACAGAACGGCACGTCTTACAGCAGATGCCTGCCATTGGCATAATACAAAGATGTGATAGCAAAACAGCTCAACACTGTGTTTTCTGCTCTGTTCATTGTGTAGGGATCCCAACAGATGTCTGTTCTGACTTCAGATCAGTCTAAAGTTTAGCAGGAATTATATGGCCGTTTGCTGCATTTCTTCCTTGACTTTCCCTCACCTCCTCTTCACTTTGTGTGAGCAGCATATGGAGCATGTAGAGAGCGAAACAGAGCAGATATGTGAGCTTGAGTGATCACTCTCCTGTGCTGGAAAGCCGAGAGCCATCCGTAATGAGCGCCTGCAGCTTAATCACGTACAGGAACGTTTGGGATCTGTTTCCACCAGAAGGACGAGCGGAGTAATGAAGCAGCCGAGGAATGAGAGAAGCAGAATGCATGTGAGGACGGAAAGAGAAGGAAGGGTGTAATGGGGAGAAGAGATGCCCAGAGGGAGAGAAAAGAGGAGATGAGGGTGCAGGAAGTTTCACTGCTTCTCTGGGTGGAAAGAACAGATTATAGGAAAGATAGATTGAGGAAAACTATCTAAGATGTTTCCAGATAGCTGGAAACAGGGTGTAAAAACAGTAAATGGCTTCAGGCTTACAACTAGAGAGGAATGAAGCCCAGGATTAGGGTTAGCCCAGTCCATGCTGACATTGGTCATTGGCTGTCTACAAGCATTATAGTTTGGTTGAAGATGTTATCATAAACAAATAGTGCACATGGTCAGTCACGGGCACACAGATTTAGAAAGTAATGTTCACTCACACAATCCCAAATACAGATGGAAAGTAAACCAACATCATATTAAATTCAGACTACAAGCTGATGGCTCTGCCATAATTTCTTTGCAGTGGAACTACAGATTCAACAGCGGCATAAAGTGGTGCTGTAAATAGTCATTTTAGTACAGTGTTCAGTTCGCATAAAATAAAATAATGCAGTCCTCCAAGAACAGCTAACACAACTGAGCACCGTAAATTATCATTCAGTTCCTGACGTTTTTACTAGAAAATATTCTCAAACCTTAAGAATGACTGTTGTATTTCCATCCAGACTTGATGACCTCAGAGCAGAGATACCATGCATTTCTCAGTCACCATCAAACAAGAAGGATTGTCTGTGCCTTTGTTTGTGGTGGTGGTCATGCTCTCTCATCTGGCCTGTGTGTCCTTGTTAGCAGCCATGGTGTGCCGATATAGCAGCCTGTCTGCCTGTCTATTCATCTTTCTGTCTGTCTACCTCACCATATCCACCCCCAGAGAGTCTGTTGTTTTCGCTTTCTTTTTCTCCCAATCAGTATCATTGCTTGTATCACCCTAGCTTCCATTACTACTTTTAACTCAAGGGTCTTCTTTGCTAAAAAGGCATTTGTTTTAAGCCAGTGCACACTGCAAGACTCAGTGGTCTGCACACATTTTTTCCTTTTTTGCCATCTAATATGTGAACACAATGAAAAAATAATTTTGAGCCTGGCTTTGTTCAATACTCAGATTTAAATATATATTTGCAAATTAGCACATATTTAATAAGATAATGCCTCATTTGCATATTTAAACATTAAATTACAGAAAACTTGTAATACATTTTTTCTCATCTTAATGTAGTTAATCAACTGGGAAAGTTTCATGGTGATATCTGCTAGTTAAAAAAAATTACCGTATTCACTTGTAGTGTCTCGCCTTAAGGACTTAAAAGTTTTGTATTTTCTGTCGTGTTTTCAATGTCATGGGCTTTGTTGACAACATCTTGATGTCAACTTAGAAAGGCTTGTTGTCATTTTGCTGTAATTGCACAGATCGGGAAAGAGGTGAAAATATGGATGTGATGAACAATGTCTGGAGGACTTGGGCCACCACTTCCTACTGCTCATCTGTTCTCTAGCAATTTCATTGGCTGTTGAACATAGTTCACAAACCTAATGACCAGTCTGCTCGTTGTCAAATAAGTTTGAATCATCGTCATAACATCTGCTGAAGTGTTGACGATCACATGCTGCAAGTTGGCTCACATCTGTGGCTTTTTGTTGCAGACCCTTACCGGCCTTCTGTCTTGTGTATGCTGTGCTTTACAGTGTGTTGTTGTAGTTTCATCTCGCTGTGTGTGAGAAAATATGGGGTTGTATGATCTTGTTTGATATCTATTTCTTTGGTGTTATTGTTTTTGAAAGCTTGACATCTCTCCTTCATTTGATCTCTTTCTCTCTCTGGCTCTCCCGCCTGCAGGCTGATGATCGTCATTAGGATCTGCAGGTTGTTTTAGTGGCAATGACAGTCGTTCGTTGTGTTGTGGGGCTGGTGAGAGATAAGCTGCAGCTGATATAAGTAATATAGACAGTAAGGGAATTATGGTGGGAAAGATTGTAGGTTCATACTTAAATTTCAGAGCATGCGAGTGCAGATTGAGAAGTAGAAATAAAGTTGATTAGTACTGACTAGGTGATTAGCGAGGCCAACTAATTTGAGTTTTTTTTTTAATAGTTTGATTATTGATTTATTGCTGCACAGTAAAACCTTCTCAAAGAAGTTGTGTACCGTATTTTCTGGAAAATACATTTTACTGGATCAAAATTGCATTGAGACAAAAAACACAGATAAGTTGCATTGGTGAATAAGCCACATTTTATTATTATTTTCCAGAATATAAAATAGCAGTAAATAAAATAAAACACAAAAAAAAAAAGATTTATGGTTCCCCTCCCTCCACAAAAAAACTCTTTTAAATTTAACTGTATTCAGAATGGAACAAGAATAAAAGAATGAATAATTTTAGTATAAAACAAACATAAATTATAGTGGCATTTATTAAGCCTAAACAAGTTTGTTAAAAGCAAAGCTGAAACTACTGGCTTTTGGGAAATGCGATTAATATGCAAATAAACTTGGGCTCACGTCAGTAGCGGTTCCTGGCCGTAAATTTAGGTAGGGCAGTTTCTGGGTCTTAGTGCAAGTTAATGTGCCAATCACAAAACACTGAGCCAGCTAACCAATTACAGCACACTTCGTATTTTAGAATGAGGGGCTTCATCGAAACAGGACCTAGATGGCACAATTGAGACCGACGGGACAGAGATGCTGTAATGATGTAAAAATATATAAAAAAGTATGCGTTTGTGGAACAAACAAGCATGAAAACATTCTAGTACACCCCAAAAACAAAATCAAGACTTCGTTGAAGGGCATAATAGGACCCCTTTAATAACAATAATGCTCAATAGAGTCTATGACCACAAAAACATCCCACGTGAATGCTTTCTAGGCATTTGATCAGAAAACTGGAAACCAGCCTGATTATTCAGGGTTTCCATAACATTGACTAGTTGTTCCCACAACCCACCACCGTCAATTTTGAAACTGTAGCATCCCTAACATTGAATGTCCTTAAGTGTTAAGCTGCATACATGTGTTTGTCTGATAGCAGCCGAGAGTGTGAGCGAGCCCGATTGTTTGGGATGTGAATGGTGTCGCTAGCAGGGATTTGTTGAGTCCTGAAACTGCTGCCAAGTGCCACTGAGACGACCAAGCAGATGGAGAGGGGAAGACGTTCTGTTAGAGCCGTTAACCACAGGCCAAAGCAGGACACGCCTGTGTGCCTGCTTACGTGCCTGGCATTTTTTTAGTTGGTTGATCAAGACAGAGGGTGCACGTTGCAGGTTCGCTCTCTTGTGTTTGCACTAACGGCTCCTCATCCGTCTTTACACTTTGTTCTCACTCTCCTTTAATGAGACACCTCTTTCTTCACTGCAGCTCCACCAGAGAAGCCGAGATGCTCCAATTACTGGCCTTTATGGAGGAGAGCAGTTCAACAACAATCAGCTTTGTACAACTTAAGAGGCAGGATGCTGATTTGTTTTACCGCAGGGGTGTTCAGACTTGCTTCTGGAGGTCTACTTCCCTGCAGAGTTCAGGTCCAACTCTAATCAAACACACCTGAACTAGCTAATCAAGGGCTTTGGGTTCACTTGGAAATTACAGACAGGTGCGTTGCAGCAGGACTGGAGCTAAACTCTGCAGGAGTGTTGATCTTCAGGAGCAGGATAGATCACTGCTGTCTGGTCTGAAACCAAAGTGCCTTGCTGCCTTGGAAACTGAATTGGT
Organism: Chrosomus eos; assembly: GCA_036326025.1. NCBI lineage: Eukaryota > Metazoa > Chordata > Actinopteri > Cypriniformes > Leuciscidae > Chrosomus > Chrosomus eos. The sequence goes on from CM070833.1 coordinate 14,577,296, forward strand.
TTCAGAAAGGCTTTTAAAGACTTGTACATTTGAGTCTTTTTGAGTGATTAAATTAGTGAACATGTAAGAAGAACTATAATGTACAAATATATATATATATATATATATATATATATATATATATATATATATATATATATATAATATATATATAGGGGCCAAAAAGGAACTAATTGTGAATGTAAATCTGAATATGTAATTATTAGTTTGAATATATATAAATTTAAGTCAAGTATATACAAATCTGAGTATATGTTTATAATCTTGGATGTATAGATACAAACTTGAATATATAAATGTAAATACAAATACAATTTACATTTTTAATATTAACGGTTTATGTATATTCATACTTAACAATATATTCAGGTTTACAATTATACATTTATATTTATGTACTCACGTATTCAATGATTTTGATCTATATATTCACGATTTACATATAATTATTTCCTGTTTAGCCCTTCATAAGATGGATAAAAATTTGTATACAGTAACAGGTTTTTTATATAAATATCAATTGACCCCAAAATGAATAAACAGCTGTAATGGAATAATTTATATTATGAATATAAAAATTAGAGTAACAAGTACATTTTTAAAATAAGCAATTCTTATTTTAGTGACATACCCTGCATAGGATTATCGTAGGTTACGGGATTAACATAAGCATCAGATTCAGGTGTACCTCGATGCCTCCCAACCTCTGTGTACTGCATGTACCTTTTACAGGTTTCGGACACAAGCCAAGAGTCTGTGCAAGGTACCGTAGTCGTCGTTAATAAGTCTCTGTCTGTTAGGCCGCTGCGTGCCGTCTCTGAGCGATGCTGCTATCAGCAGCAGCATTGACTTATCTCAGTCTCATTTGAAACACTGTCACTTGTCATTCTAAGAGTAATGGCTATACTATAATGAGAGAGGGTGTTCGCCTCTCAATCAATTCTACACTAATTAGTGTTAATGCAACGCCAAAAAAACCCTGCGGCTCTCTTTATCACTGCCAGCTCCTCCTCTCCCCCTTTTCTCTGTTGTCATAAGGCAATCGAAACAACATCTTCATCACTTCTGCACTTGTACATAATGTAACAATAGATATTGTGTGAATGTCCTGGCCTCTGTTCTAGTTAATGGCTCACAGCCCCACAATGGCCAATTAATGTTCCCTGACACAATCAGAGCATTTGGTTCATGAATTATGGGAATGGTGTGGAAAGCAATCACAACTCCCTCCCCATTTCCTTCTTGTTGGTACAGATGGCCTTTAATGTGTGTGATAGGTTTTTTTTTTGCATCACTGCACAATTTACAGTGTAGTGATTGATTTTCCTCACAATATTGCACTGGTCTTTATATTGACATTTTTGTGTGCTTGTTTAGGTTTTTATTTATTTTATTTATTTATTTTTTTTGCAGCTGGGGAGTCCCTCTGGGTTGTGTTCAACATACAGAGTGATGTTATTGTAGCACTGTGAGTAGACATTGACCTTCAGCTTCAGGAAATCACCTGCTTTCTGGCAAGATGCTCCCTTTGGTCATTAGGAGACTTGATTTACGGTTAGGTAGAGTTGTTTAAAAGTACCCCACCTTTCAAAATTTTGGATTCTGCAAGATTGTTTTATTTTATTTTATTTATGAAAATGTAGTAAAAACATGAGTACTGCCCAAAAAAAATTACAATTTTAAATAACTTTTATTTGTAGATATTTTAGTCACATTTTTGTCAGGATTCTCTGATTAATGTAAAGAAGAAAAAAAATCAGTATTTATTTGAAATGGAAATCTTTTGTAACATTATGAAAGTCCTTACACTCACTCGCATTGCATTGATTGGATGCAACGGCTGTCTGTCTGTATTGCTACCGTTCACACATCAACATCAAAATGTGTTATAACCCTAACCAAACTGTGATGTCATTTGCCCTAAATTTTGTCAAATCGTAAAAGAATCTCTAACTGTTCAGTAATATTTCCATCTGAGCAGTTCTTTCATTTCAGTATCTGTACAATTTGACAAACATGTCATTTAGGGTTGCCAACTGTCCCGTATTATTGGGCCTAATTTATGTGTCCCGTACTCTCCCTTGTCCAGTTTATTGACTGCTACGCTGATCTAACCACTGACTGATACAACAGCAACACAACACTCGAGAATGATCACGAACCCGGTCATCATCCAATCAGAGCTCATGCACATCAGACCATACGAATAACAAACTCTAATTTGAGAATTATTCATTCTTTTGGGATCATTGGGATGCTGTCTGGTCCCTCCCGGTTTGATCTGGACTCGCGCTGACGGCAAATCCCTTTCACTATCTGGCCGGTACTTTGATTTTGGAAAATCAGTTTCGGCGAATTCAAGCAACAGAATTATTGTGAGTCCAACATCCAGCAATAAAACATGAAATCTTCCTGAGGGAATAATATGCTGATGTGATTTGCTGCTCAAGAAACATTTCTGATTATCCTATTATTAATGTAAAAAAAACAAAAACATTCTTAGGATTCTTTGATGAATAGAAGGTTCAAAGGATATTTATCTGAAATAAAAAAGCTTTTGTAACATTATAAATGTCTTTACTGTCACTTTTGATTAATGCGTCCTTGCTGAATAAAAAGTAGGCTATTACTTTCTTTAATTTCTTTAAAATGTAGTGTATAATGTTACAAAAGCTTTCTATTTCAGATAAATGCTATTATTTTTAACTATGGCTTGTGTAATATGACTTTTTTTGTGACCTTAAAATTCGTTTTAGAATTAAATTGTACATAAATAGGTTAAGCAAAACAAAAGTGTTGATGTCTGAGAACCTTTTAAACGCATACGAACCTGAAATGACAATACTGTGTGATACAGTACATAATTTGAGCGTCCCTTATTTTCCAGTAAAGAACCACGATTGTCCTCTCTCTCTCTCTCTGTCCTAGCGTGTATCCCATATTTATATAGGGTCCGCTTGCTTGCATGCTCTTCGCCACTTGGCTCGATCCAGGGCATCTTCAGTGGTGATATTTACTGCGCGCATATCCTCCGCCAGACGATCGAGCCACCGCTTCTTCGGCCGGCCACGCGGTCGTCGTCCGGGTGGTGCTAGATTATAGGCCATTTTCACCGTTGTCTCATCGCCACTTCTGATGCCATGGCCATACCAGCGGAGTCGGGCTTCACGCATCTTTTGGACTATGGGCACCACGCCCATGCGCCTTCGGACATCTTGATTCATGACGCGGTCGAATCGCGTGAGGCCGAGGGACCAGCGGAGCATCTTCATCTCCATAACATGGAGGGACTGCTCATGTTTGATGGTGGCTGGCCAACACTCGGAACCGTACAGCGCAACTGGGCGTACAACGGTTTTATAAATTTTGCCCTTGAGTGATATGGGCATTCGGCGATCACAGAGAATGCCTGTGACTTGTCTCCATTTAAGCCATGCCGTGTTGACTCGGGCTCGGGCATCAGGGAGAGAGTCACCGTCACTCCGGATTAGAGAACCAAGATATTTAAATTCGGTGACTTTGTTTAATGGCTGCCCTCCAACTGTGATTGTCCCGTTTGTCTGGGGTCCGCACTCCATATACTCGGTCTTTTTGATGTTAAGGCGCAGTCCGTGCGCATCTAACCGCTCATTCCAGTCTTGCACTTGACGTTCAAGCCCCCAACGGGTTTTATCAGCTTGGAAGATGTCGTCGGCGAATAGAAGTGACCAGGGCTGAGACACCTGGATATCCCCCGTGGCAGTATCCATGCAAAGGATAAAAAGAAGCGGGGAGAGGGCGGATCCCTGGTGCACGCCCACAGTAGTCGGAAATGTTTCGGACAGACCTGCAGGGCATCGGACGACGCTGGTGGTGTTGGAATAGAGAAGCTGGATCCATCGTACGTACTCTTCGGGGGCACCGTGGGAGCGGAGGGAATGCCAGATAAGATCTCGGGGCACACGGTCAAATGCCTTCTCGAGATCGAGGAAGGCCATGTGTACTTGCTGGTTCTTCTCCCGATGCCTCTCTAGCAGCAGCCTTACGCCGTGGATCGCATCAGTAGTGCCGCTTCCTCTAACAAACCCGCACTGATTTGGACTGATGGAAACGATATTTCGGAGGCGGGTGTCGATTACGCGCTCAAATATCTTCATGGCATGGCAGAGCAGGCGAATCGGACGATAGGTGTTACATTCGCTGACGTCTCCTTTGCCTTTCCAGATCGGGACCGTTATGCTGGCAGCCCATGTTGAGGGGATGGTACCCTCATCAATGATCTTATTAAACAGCCGGGTAAGGACTTTAGTGCCTTGGTGTCCGAGTAGCTTCCACGCCTCAGCGGGGATCTTGTCAGGTCCCGGGGCCTTTCCTTTCTTCATCTTTTTAACTGCAAACTCAACCTCGGCAAGGCTGATCTGCGGTAAATAGGTTAAGCAAAACAAAAGTGTTGATGTCTGAGAACCTTTTAAACGCATACGAACCTGAAATGACACTACTGTGTGATACAGTACATAATTTGAGCGTCCCTTATTTTTCAGTAAAGAACCACGATTGTCCTGTATTTTTCTTTTCTGAAGTTGGCATCACTAATGTCTTTTTTTGACCCAACTTGTGATTGACTCAAGCTCTTTGACCGCAGCAGACCTACATCAGAGCATCCAAACTTAGTATGTGTTCAAACCTTTATTATTTTCTGGCAATTTTGGCATAGACCTGATGTACTGGCATTTCGAAAACAGACTTTGTTCACATATAGTACCTCTAAAGGAAGATGTCATTACATTTGCATAAGACATCATGAATGAAAGTGGCTATAACTTCACATTGTCTATCTTAAGGTGAACAAAAGTAATCCAGCTCAACTTTTGAGCCTAATTTGAGTGACTTCTTCAGAAAGAGCCGGATATCTTAAATCATTTGAACGGCACGTCAGATCTGTACATAGTCAGCCTTCATTCATGTATCTCTCTATCTCTATCTCTCATGCTTTCTCCTTCAATGTCACAGTTTGAATTATCTCCCTCCACGGGAACATCTCAATGTGTTTGGCTGTGAATGCCAAACACTCAATCACTGTTCTATTTCCTTCCTTCCTCTGGTCTCTAAAGTAATAGGATTCCTCATCCGGCATGACTCGAGTCTCACCGGCCTAATTGGAGCAAGAAAAGATGGCAGACGGTTTACAATCAGACAGGAAATGCTCAAGCAACTCTCCTAAAATAGCAGGTTCGCAAATGGAAATTAAGAGCTAATTTAATTCACGGCAAAAGCAAATTGGAATAGTGCTTGAATATAAATGTGCTACAGTAGATGTGTTGATATGAGCTTGAAGAGACGGGCTGATCGACTCATGAGTCACAGCGGTTATTATGTGCTGATAACAGTCCTCGTGTAAAACATTCACGCGGCTGTATTGGTTCTGCCTTCCTTGTAATGAGGAGAGACAGTTACTGTGTCTCATTTCAGCTTCTAGTTCTTCATGACGGGAATCAGTATGTGGTGAATGCGAATTTGTGCACTAGCAGAGGCCTTGATCCACTAAACATTAGCACACTGATGATTCAATTTCCTGTGACAAGATTATGTGGTTGCGCATTAAAACATCTTTAAGCACTGATCGCTGTATATAACATCAGGACTGCTATTATTCTGATTTCATCATCTTGCGTCTTAATTGTAGCTATTAAAAAATAATGTGCCATCATGAAATATGCATTCATCCTCTATTTCTGTTGTCTTGAGAGACTGAGGAAAACGTAACATTTCCCGTAAATGCATATATTGAGTAGCTAATTGTGGGATTTATTTCAAAAGTGAACGTTTCGATTTAAACGAGTGATTTTTGGCTATGATATGGCTCGTGAAATAGCTGATTCCCTGGGCTTTGCACACATAAAATAAATTAAATAATACATTTTTAATTACGTTAACCTTGCTTTTTGAGCACTATTGAGTTTTATTTTAAATCAGTATTTTTCTCAACTTGTCCATTATCTTAGATGATGTTGTTTTATGTATATAGTAATATTTAATACTTTAAATTAGCTATTATTTTTATATTTTCTGTTTTCATTTTAGTTTGAGGTAATTGTTGTTGTCTTTTGTCATTTTATTATTGTATATTTCGATTTTCTTTATTTTTATTTCAGTTTTAGCACTTCAACTTAAACTTGAAATGTATTGATAATTTAATTTAATTTTATTCAATGAATGAGAACTATTTTTTAGTTTTAGGTATCAATAACAGTACTGTCTTGAATGTTTGTGTTTTTACCCACTAGTTTGACTTTTTCACACTTTTTAGTGTTTTTTGCAAGTATTTAATCCATGGATGTGGCTTTGATCACAGAGCTCTATGTGTTCATGTTTTGTGTCGGTGTGAGTTATACCTTCTGTGTGTGTCTGATTCATTTCCACTGAGTGGTTTGATGAGACAAGAGTGGCCAAACCCCAGTGTGTGTGACTTTGTATCTCCACAAGGAGCATGAATTAAGCATAACTACACCACTGACACTCCGGTAAGTTTGAATCAGGCAAGGAAGAGAGAATGTTACTCAGTCATTACCTTCATGTTTAACTCGCCCTATCTAAAGCTGCTCTTTTTCTGTATTTTGCCTTATTCTCTCGTCTCATATGAGAAACAAGCATTTAGAGAAAACATTCAGGCTGTCAATAAGCATCAGTGACTGTCTCATCCCTCTTCTCAGAGCTTCATTGCTTAATCCCATCATTTAAAACTTGTGTGTGAGCAGAGCACAGCTTCCTCTGAGTGTGTCTTGCTGCAGGGTAATGCTTCTACCCTGATGCGATCTGACACATTGAACCGCTGCGTCTCAACTGCCGCACCATTACCTCCACACAGAGCGCTCAGTCGCCTCTGTTTCAGAGAGACACAGCTGAGGGAAGAAATGACACAAACTTCACTAAAGTTTGGGGCACAGAAATCTATTGTTATTTTCCTTTTGAAGCTCAGTCACTAACAGTTTCTTCTGAATAACAAGTTGTCAGTCTTTAATCAGTACGTTCCGTACATTTTGGCTCTGGGTGTCATCTTGATCCCTGTTCAGTGGAATCAAAGTGTTTGTAAGTGGGATGCATCAACGGAAAAGCTCTTTTTCGTGTGCGTGTGTGCGCACATGTGTTTGCGCTCTTGCAAGTGTGTCTAATGTAGCAGTGAGTCAACATGTTCTCTTCGGCTCAGAGATTTCTCAGCGGGAAGTCTCGTCTCCTGAGCTGCACTGCATTAGAGAGGAGCAAAGCAGCGTGGTGCATTTAACCCAATAAGCGTGCTCGAAGTGAACAATCACCCTTGCCTCTTTCGCTCTGAGAGGGAGAGATAGAAAATGAGAGAGAGAGAGAAAAATATAGATTCATGAGCCCGAAAATTAAATGTTGTCCTTCTCTATTGTAGTAGGTGAGCACTAAATTAAAATGATTGCTACCAATTATTATTATTATTATTTTTTTTTTTTTATTAAATCAGCCTGAACATAGAGCACACTCCAGGTGGAAACCCCCACCCCCTTTGTTTGAGTGCCACAATTTGCTAGAGTCTGAATTCACACAAAAATTGGGTTATTGCTGTCCAACCGAGAAAGCAAGATGTGGTGCTTCTGAAAGCAGCTCTAATGCAGCACTTCATATACTCTGAACCAAAGCCTAAAACCTCATCCTAACCTAAAACATTAACACTACTCTTTTGCTGCCTTGAGCATTCCTTTTTCCCAAATCTAGTTTATTTAGAGATGTTGTTTTTTTTATCTTTACTTTGTGCAATTTTGTGTTTGCGGGCACCACACACACACACACGCCAGCAGTCCTGCTCATTTGAAAAATGTCAGCGTTTCATCTCGACATCCACCATTGCATTTAGCTACAGCGTTACTCCCGGCGCCATGTTGTGCTCAGGTCAAGCGTTGTAATGTGATGCTTAAAGTTCAAACAATTCCAGTTTTGACCCTGTTTGCTGCTGCCCTTTTGAAGCGCAGCCAGTTATTACCAGACAATTTGCATGACATATTGTTGCCTAGTAGCTCCTGTGCAAAATCATAAAAAAGAAGAGCATCTCGATACATCAGGATGTACAACATAACATCAGAGGTGCATCTTGACATTCACAGAATAATTATCATATTATATACACATTAGATCAGTTATTTATTTGTTATATAATGATCAAATTTGCCCTTTTTACCATGAAAAGGCACTGTAATAAGTATTAGCAATAATATACGCTTTCCTCTCTGGTTGCTTGTGTTGGTTTAGGGCACACAGGCATATCTCAGAGTGAGCTTTCCCTCTTGCATTAACTTGGATTATCATTAATCTGCCTTTAAACATGCTGCCCTCGGGGACCCAACATTTTGCGCTTGCAGAAACCAGCGAAGAAAGAGAGCAGGGAGTAAAAACCTGCATGAATATTTCCATCAGGTAATCCTTCGTCTCTTGGGCTCACCTCCCATTGCACTGGTCGTCCTCTCAAGTGCCTGTGTCTGGTCTTCGGTTTAATCCAACCGCCTGTGATTAGCCGGGGCCTGTCGCGGCATGGGGCTGGATTAGACTCCCGCCCCGTCAGACGCTCCCGACATCAGACCATCGCCTTCAGTCTTTACATGGAGCTCTTATCCCTCCCAGATGCTGATTATGGGCTGTAACAGGCCACACTGGCAACATGACCACAGGGCAAATAGGATCTGTGCTTTTGGAATGGGACTGGTGTTGTTAATTTGGCATTAGAGACAGACCTCCACCTTATCTAATGAGGGCCTTGGAGAGGTGCTTATTGTCCTTGCTGGTTTATTGGGTCAAATTTCAGTCAGACAGATATTCCTCAAAGGCTCAAAGCCAAACCCACGATTAGCCGAGTCTCAGGGTATTGCGCTTTGCCTTCTCTTGTTTATCTGGTGATGTTATCTCTGCTTAGCTCCCCAAAATGCTGAGGTCTGACTTGGAGGTGGAATTCGGGTGACTTCCAATAAATAAAAACTCAAAGCTAGTCGTTGGATCTTATTAAGCCTTGCCGTTAGTGGTGTGTGTGTGTGTGTGGTGTAACAGGTAACTGGGTCTTTCTTTGGATGTGTGTTTTGCCCCTGGCGCAGTCGTGTGGAACACACATTTCTCAGCTCTCCTGTCTCACCGCCTCTGGACACCACGCCTGGTTGGCCTTGTCAATGTCACTGACAGATGCCCCTGGAACCTTCCACCTTTATTTATCTCGGTTTCCCTCTCGTCATTGCTCTATCCCATATCGTTTGCCTTCTCTTTCTTCCCCTTTTTCTTCCTCTGATCTGTGATCCATCTCTGCTCTATTTCCTCTGAATGACCTCGTCGTGTGTGTGTGTGTGTGTGCGTGTGTGGAGGGGGTAAATGAGCCAGAACTAGAGAGAGGAAATGCAAGCTCTTCTACTTTTAGGTGCGAGTATATGGTGTTGCGTGTTGTGTTTGGATGTTTAGTCAGTGTGAAATGTGCTTGAATCTTCACCAATACTCTTTTGGTCCTGTGGGCTTTTAGAACATACACTACTGCTAAAGTTTGGGCTCAGTAAGATTTATTTAATGTTTATGAAAGAAGTCTCTTAGGCCTCGTTTACACTGTCAGTGAAATGTGACACAATTCCGATGTTTTGCTCATATGTGACGCAGATCGGATGTGTATGACCGTGCAAACAGGAAAAAAATGCATGCATTCGGATATTTCGAGATCGGTTTCAGGCCTCGCTCATATGTGGAAATAAATCGGATATAAATCAGATATGTGCCAATGCGACTGTCACGTAAACAGGCAGATCGGATTTTCTGAGGCATTAGGCTATCTCCGCGGTTTAATGACGAGAGTAACCTCGACGGACATCTGCAAAGGGACGGATGTCCCGACGAAACGTTGTGTCGTCGTAGGAGAGGAATGTGGAGAAAGGTTGACACAACATATCAAAGGTTGGCTTGCTCATCCTAACATTTCAGACCCACTGCTCCTTGTTAAAGCCCACCACGATCTCATGAAAGTGTGTATCTATAGCACAAATCTTATGCTCACCAAGGCCTAATTTATTTGATATATTAAAAAAAACTAATAAAAAACCGTTTGAAACTGTTTTCTATTTTTAAATATTTATTTTTGTGATGGCAAAGCTGAATTTTCAGCATCATTACTCTAGTATTCAGTGTCACAGTGACAATGTTAAAAACAGTTGAGCTTCTTAATATTTTCATTATAAACGTTTTCAGGATTCTTTGAATAAAATGTTTAAAATAACAGCATTTATTTGAATAATAAATCTTTTGTACCATTATAATATAGGCTATGTTGTTACTTTTGATCAATTTAATGCATCCTTACTGGATAAAATAATTTATTTAATAAAATCTTACTAAACCCATATTTTTTTTTCTTCACACATAACGTGTTATATTTGAAACATTTTCGCTGATACTGTTGTCACCTTGGCAACAAAGGAATCTAACTTTTGACAAAACTTTGACGGGCAAAATTGTGGTTGTGGTGAAAGTGAGAGCTAGAGACAATACTAATTATTTTAAAGCTTTTTCATTTTTACACAAACATACTGTAAACGCACTACTGTTTGAAGTTTATATTGCTTTCTGAAGTATTGTAAGTACTGGCTGTGGAAAATTCAGCTTTTCCATCACAGGAAAAAATAGATTTGAAAGTATATTCAAATTGAAAACAGTTATTTTAAATTGTAATAATGTTTCACAACATCACCATTTTACTATATTTAATGTCTCAAATAAATACAGCCTCGGTGAGCAGAAGAGACTTCTTTTCAACCCCAAACTTTTAAATTGTTGTGTCATGGTTTATTTATTCCAATCTTGGTTCAGAGTACCATTGTTTTTTGTTTTTTATAATTATGATGTATTTTCATAGTGGATGGTTAAATGGTAAACAACAAAATCTATACATAAGACATTTGAATAGTAGCAAACATAAGCAATGAATGCATGGTTAGAATTTCTATCTTTAATGTGACCTTCATATATAAAATTGTGTATAGTTTAAGAAAATCATGTATATGTTATATGTTTCCCCCTCGTTTTTGTGAATTAATACCATTCATTCTCCAGTGTCCAACCTTTGAGGAAGGTGACACTAAATGCATTTGCTCTTTACATTTTTACCATTGTTTTATGTCTTAACATAGCTGTTCTTTGTTCATAGGTTTAAACAAACCATCCATCATAGCTAAATGGACTTTTCGACCCCTGTTCTTTCATCACCCCATAACCAAACTGATCCAGTCAGATCAATAGCTCTGCACAATCCCAAGAGACCCAGGAAAAAAAAATTCAGAAAAAATCCTTTCTACCTGCATAGCTGACTTAGCTGCCCATTCGTCTCAGCTGCTCTGAGACGTGTACTCGCTCTCTCTTTCTATCTGCCATGGAGAGTTTAGGAAGAGCTGTGGATGGCATAGCCAAACATATCATGTCTCCGAGAGAAAGAGCAGGATTCTGCCTTCATTTTTCCTCCCTTCCCTTTCCCTTCATGGTTCAACTAGCATCGTTACCTCCAGTTCCTCAACTGACCTTTTTGTTTATATCCTGTCTGCAAATTAAAGCAAAGTCACAGACAATGTGCGAGCACTCGCCACTCTAAAAATACCTATCTGGTGATTGGGAGCGCAGCGCTGAAATAAAGTCATTAAGTCACTGTGAGTCACACGGGAATATGCTAGAGGATGTGAAGTGCGGCTGGACTCCTCAGCAAAGCATTGATTTAAGCGGGGTTCTGACTGTCTCTAATGGGAGAAACGCAGTTAATGGAATGTTCTGGGATGAAAGGGCAGGTCAAACGGGGTGGATAAAGACAAGGGGCGGTCAGAAGGTCTAGGGTCATCCATTGTCATGGCTGTTGATGAACATTTCTGTCTTTATATGTCCCTTGGGCTTGTGCTTCTGTTTTTTTTTTTTTTTTTAAGTTTGGAGTAGCTTTGATATGGTTCTCCAATGTTTATTAATTATTACAGTTAATGTGGTCAAGCACAGACTTGAATGAATGTATCTTTTCTAAATATCATGTTGGTAGGCTAGTTTTATGGCCTCTCCTGAAATGTGTTTTTAGTAGTGCCTTTGATTTATATCAGACACAAAAATGACAATACTGCTGTGAAGTTAGATTCATTTCCACTGATTAGTTAAGTTTGCCATTACTCAAAACTGTTCTTTGAGGTTCCCATGGGGCGTTTGAAAAAAATCTGTGAGAAATAAGCATGCCTTTTATTTTTTACTTACTTTACTATAAAACATTGTGAATGTAATTGGCTTGAATAGCTGAGGAAATTATGCTTCCCTTGACCTCTGATTGGAAAAAACACTTTTCAGAGCTAGATATAGACATTGAGAGGTGTGTGTGTGTGTGTGTGTGTGTGTGTGTGTGTGTGTGTGTGTGTGTGTGTGTGTGTGTGTGTGTGTGTGTGTGTGTGTGTGTGTGTGTGTGTGTGTGTGTGTGTTGTGTGTGTGTGTGTGTGTGTGTACAGTATATACACACAAAGAGAAAGAGAGAATAACCCGATCTTATGTGCTTCTTAATCTTTTAAAACCGTAACGGTACATTTTACTGCTTCCTGCAGAAAGATGTTTTCCTGCCACACAACATTGATACTCTCCCCACCTATAAGAGGGTCAAGCTGCTCTATGACCCATGATTGTAGTGCAGTGCCATTGAGCAAGGTATTTATGAAGAGCCTAAAAACTTAGTAGTTTAAGTAGTTGTGAAATCCACAAACCTTAACAGGATCATTTATCCAAAAAGAAAAATTCTTTCATTAATGCATCCCTGCTCATCCCTGCTCATGACCCCTATGATTTTCTTTCTGCCATTTTAACATAACAGGAGAGATTATTTTTTTTCATAAAATCTCATGTGCTCATTGAAGCCTGGAACTTTGATCTATTTTTCCAATATTCCCAATGTGTGAGTTATCGTAAGGCACAAAGTTTGGGATTTTGGAGCTTATTTTTATATGCCCATCTATGTATTATGCTTTTTATATGAAAAGGGGCAGCTTGAATATTATGTACAATATCTCAACTGAAGAAAGTCAGACACACAGGAACAACATGAGGGAGAATGCGTGATTTGGCTGAACTCTCCAGACTTTATTTTTAGGAAGTGTCTCTCTATCCAAATAATTTTATCCAAATTGTCCAGAACCTACTTGCATATCTCATCTGAAATCTCTGATAAGCTCCAAACATCTCTGCCTCCGAGAAAGTTTTTTTTTTCTTGATACTTTTCAGAATTTATTGAGACCTACAAAATCCATTTGCAGATTTAAATTCCTGGCAGTTGGAAACAGACAGCTTTGGTGAAGGCTGAGGTTGTTTTCTCCTTGGCATACACTGCAAATGTTTTGAGTTTTACTGTTTGAGGCAGGGAGCTGTTTTTTTATGAAAATGTTTGGATGTTGCATTGGGACTAAATGTTAATTTTATGAGCAGGGATCCTTCTGTGTTTTATCGAACGTCAAGCTACAACTGAGACAACATGACAGCACATGAGTCTCACCAATTAAGGCTGTATTTATTTAATAAAAAATACAGCAAAAACAGTAATATTGTGAAGTATTATTACAAATTAAAATAACTATTTTTCTATTTTAATATATTTTTATTATTAATATCCGTATTATGAATTGTTTCCTATAATTGGCAAAACTGAATTTTCAGCATCATTACTCCAGTCTTCAGTGTCACATGATCCTTAAATCATTCTAATATGCTGATTTGCTGCAGAAGAATCATTTCTTTTTTATCAATGTTGAAAACCGCTGTGCTGCTTGTTTTTGTGGAAAATGTGATCCATTTTTTCCAGGATTCTTCAAAAGTAAGTTCAAAAGAACAGCATTTATAGGAAATTGAAATCTTTTGTAACAATGTAAATGTTTTTACGGTCTCTTTTGATGTTTTTCAAACTTTAAATAGTTCTAGTGTATATTCAAAATGTTTGATGTTTATTTGAAAAATTAAGTTTTCTTATTTGATTTGAAGAAAAAAAAATGTATATCACATCTACATTTTGCCATCAAGCCTACATAGGACAAGCGGTTTGTTTGTACAATGGATGGATGAATCTACATTTTGACTTATGTGCTGTTGAAGTCTTGGAGGTAGATATGTGCAAAAGCTGTGTCCAATGCTGAAGAGAGTGGCGGTATTTGTCAATATAAGGAGACTATATGACAACAGGTTCACCCTTCTGCTTTATCTTCTCTGCGTAGCTGAGATGAGGAAATGCCTTTTGAGATAGGTTGAGTGGTTGTTCAGGGAGAGCTCTATCGGCTAAATCTGTGCCTTGGTGATGCCTTTCAATCAGCCTTTTTATTATAGGATTCAAACAAATCATTTCTTTCACTTTCACATATCACACTGATGAATTTAAAGTGTTTTCTGAGTGGGCTTTATTGTCTCTCCCTTCACCCTGACACACAGAGCTGATTTGTGATAAGATTTGTGATAACTCTGTTGCTCGTTTCTCTTTCTCGTGTCTTGGTTTCAGGTATAATTAAGTCATTGACTGTCACCAGATTGGCAGTCATGTTATGTTACGCCCCCGGCTCGGTGCCATTCTCACCCGTGCAGCTCACAAATTTGAAGCAGCTCTTTGGCTAATGAAATGTCACTGGGATTGCAGCATCTTAAAAGCGCATTTCATTTATTACATCGCTCCTCCCTACACTCATTTTTTTTATTTGTGAAACATGCCCATGATTATGAGCGTTGCTACAGGAGCACAGTCCTGCACAATCTTCAATATGATCATTTTCTAATCTTCCTTTGCATTCTGACCGGTGTCGACGTCGCACCACTCTCTCACGATTCCCTGCCGGAGCGATGAGTCACAGCCATCCGTACACTGTTACGCATCCCATCCCAGCCACTCTGTCACACACTCACCGCGGCTGCTGGTTTGATGGTGCAGTGATGGAGAAATGAGAGCTGGGTTTCTTTGAAAGGTCATTTTAGATCTCTGTGGACGTTTGTGTGCTTTTGCATGTGCAAACTGGCAGTCAGTGGAAAACTGCATAATGAAGGGGTAGATGGAGTTTGTCCTGTTCCTGCCTGATGATGCAGAGCTGTCACGGGCTGACATAATGGTCTCCATTGCTGTCAAACACTCAACCAATCAGCACACTGTCTACAAGCTAAGGGATTTAAGCCAATCAATTAGCACCCTGCCTGAACTATAGACTGTTCTGTCACACTGAGATGAGAGTTTGTGTAGAGGTGGGTTAGTGCAAAGGATGTGTAGTGGGATGAATTGGATTGTTCAGAATGAAATACTAGTGTGCTGCATACTACACAGATTCAATATGATAGTTTTTCTGTGAAACAGTATTATACAATGACACCAATATTATAAAATATTGTTTAATTCCGTAAATTTGTGTCCATTTTAAAAAAAATTCTGGTTAAAAGTCTTAAACACTAACACCATATTTACACTGGATGCGACAAAGCGACTGTGAAAATCCATTTGTCCTTTGTATCAGAAGTAGTGTGATGTACTTGAAGTACATCAGAAATTGAATGGGGAAATTCCGTTATTTTAATGCAAAAAAAGACATTTTCATTACTGTAATGGACGAAATTATTATTATTTTTAAAACATATCCTTGTAGTATTTATTTACTGCCTTCTAATACAAAATTAAGAAATCATTCGATTTTCTTTTTTACTGTCGTACAGGGGAAAAAGCAATGTATTGCTTAATATACGTGCTTAATAATAAGCAAGTATTAAGTAGAGGTAAGGGAGAACAATACTAGAAATTATGGTCCTAAAAGAATTAATGGTGATAAATGTCTTTTTTGTTTATGCAGAGACTGTCATTTCGTTATTTATTTTCTTTTGTCGTTTAGTGAAATCCCCTCGTCATACTGTATTATACATAAAAAATTGTGTTGTGTGGTTATATGATAATCTGAGAATAGCCTTCAAGGCCATTGCACACTGAGTCCGAAATTTGCATCCGAAATTTTCGCACGTTAAAAAATAAATACAACCTCATGTTATGTCAATCACGCTTGCACACTGCCTCCGAAACTTTCGTCCGTCATAAAAAAAATCGAATCGGGTTCGATTTTCTGGGTTTTTCGCATCCGTAGCAAGCAGTTTGAATGGTGTTTGATTGTTGTTTTGACAGTTCAGAGCCATCGAATCACGAATACGAAAAAACGCATACGAAAATTTCGGACTCAGTGTGCAATGGCCTTAAGTCTGTTTAATATAACTGGAGAAAGCCAAGGAATGTGGAGGAAACAGTGAAATAAATGTGGAGAAGAGTCATGTAGAGGGACTAGAGATGAGAGATTGTTCACTGTTAGAACTAGGAATCCTACAGCGCTGATAGTCCTGCTTTGTTTAGTTTCTTTATCAATATTGAATTAGTCAGTGGAGAGTGGAACATGGCTCTCACTGGGACCTTGACACTGTGCAGAGGTTGTTTTGTGCACGTTGTGTGTTGTGTGTGTGTGTGTGGTGTGTGGTGTGTGTGGTGTGTGTGTGTGTGTGTGTGTGTGGAAGGAGAGACACTTTGAGTTCTGTTTAACTATACATGTCATATTTGTAATTGTTTGGTTTAAAAGTTGTTGTTTTTGTGGTTGGGTCAATGACATCCTTTTTCGTTTAACATCAGATTGTTAATAGTCCATGTCCATGTTGGAAATGTGCAGAACTACATAATCTATTCAAATCAGCTAGTTGGTTGGATTATCTGAATGACTAGCCAACTAATCTGGTCTGGGTTTAGGTTTGCCTCTGCTCTGCCTCTGACTTGTTTATAGGGTGAAAGTTTACATATAACAACTAAATTCAATGTCACAGAATGCAGGGTTGTTGAGGCACATTTTAGAAGTCAGACTATTTTTAACTTCTACAGCACAGATGTCAGACAATTAGTCAACATTAGACACATTTCCACTGTTGGGTCAGTGTGAGCCAGGGCTTTAACGGGCCGGACTGGGCTAATTGCCTCGGACATGTATCACCAAGCCCAAAACCACACTGCGTTTCCACCGTCCGGCCAGTTGCTTCGCCGCACTTCACTAAAACCCGCCCTTAACATGCCTCTCTGGAACAACGTCACACAAAACCATTATTACACAAACCCATTATTTCACCAACTAAAGTTTTATCAGAAAAATAACCATAACGAAATACTGGAAACTAGCGCCATCGCAACATGAACGATAATTTCTACAAATTTTCCTCAAAAAATACGACCCGAGAAGCTTTAGCACTCTCTCCAGTGACAGTCCCAATACAGTTATATTTTCAGTCAGAGAAAAAGAGGAAGCTCCCGAAAAACCGTACTTGCTTTATTTTATGACATATGCAGAGCTAAATATGTATTAGATATGTAAATATATTAGACAGTCCGTTATAAAGAGACGATAGCCTACTGACAAATAAAATAAATACACGATTGTGATAGCCTATATGATTTGTCTGATTTCTTCATTCATTCGTGTTTACTATGGTTAGTGCGCATAGTCTTTTGCATCACATTTAAATATTTCTTGCTTATATGGTAATCAGGATCCACATTGGATCACAAACAGAAGGTATTCAAACACTCGCTGCTGTCTGAAAGTGTTTTTTGAGCTAAAATGATTTTAAAAGTCTTTAATGCTGATGACTGCTCGTATATGAAATCATCCGGCCCTGCCGTCTTCTGACTCGGTTAAACTCCGCCTTTGGCCCGCCTACCCAAAATGTTTCTTAAAGTTGTTTCAGTTGGAAAATGTATTGTTGAATCTTCTAATGTTATTTATTGTTTGTGGGAACCACCGTTCCTGAGGCTGGTCATTGGTTGTCCCAGTTGTAGTAGCTTGAGAGTGCTTTGTTAAACTGAGGAAATCAAGAAGTAATCAAAGCTTACTTTTCTTTTCCATTTTATGACGACTTTCTTTTTTTCAAAAACCCTGGTCGTTGGCCCCAAGAGGGCCGTTCAAGCCCCGGAAGTGACAGTGGAAATGCGTTTGGCCCTAGCATGCTCTAGCACGCCCGCTTTTTTCGCCCCAAAAGGGGAAATGTTGACATCCTAGTTAAGGTTCCCTCTGGTGGTCCTCTGAGAGGTCTTCTGTCTTTCTGAGATCCATTAAACATTAAACTCTCAATCTGCATCAGCAAGAACAAAGGCTTCTTCGTGTGTACTTCATCTGTTGTCTTCTGACTGCCCTCCTTTTTCTCTCTCTCTCTCTCTCTCTCTCTCTCTCTCTCTCCACTCTCACTCTCACTCTCACTCTCACTCTCTCTCTCTCTCTCTCTCTCTCTCTCTCTCTCTCTCTCTCTCTCTCTCTCTCTCTTCTCTCTCTCTCTCTCTCTCTCTCTCTCTCTCTCTCTCTCTCTCTCTCTCTCTCTCTCTCTCTCTCTCTCTCTCTCACACACACAAATATATTTTTCCACAGTATCACTCTCTCCACGTGTTCTTGTTTTCTCTCTCGGCCTCCTGTCGTGCATTACCAGCCAAAGAATAAAGCTCTAGCAGAAACGCAGTCATTGACAGCAGATGCATACTGGTTGTTGTGAAGATGACCATGAGGTCTACTTGTTTTCGTTGAGCAGATCTGACTGTAAATCATTCTTTCATAAATAATTTCAGAATTGTATTTCTGTTCATAAAGTTTATGTATAAATTTTGTAAGGGGTTTACAGTTAAAGACCCAGAACCAGATATGAAGAATGAAGACCCGGAGTCAGAATTATAAAAAATTAAAGAAAAGTTTTACTGAAGATAGTTTGCAGTTTCATCAGCAGAAGTCAGCTTCAAGACTCACACAGGAGTTCGTAGGCCGCCCCGCTTACAGTTACAAAGATCACAGCAGTTATACCATTTTCAAGGTCTAAGCTACGTCATTGCTTACAGGTTGAATGGTTCTCATTGGCTTAGAAATAGATAAACACAGTAATTTTCCACACACATACAGACAGACGGAAGCATATCTCCATCGATTATGCATCTGACACATTCGGACCCACGTCATGACCTTCCAGGTCGCAGATTTGGGTTGTTGAGCGCCAGCATGTCTCGAACAACAATTCACTCAATCTCCAATAATGCCAGTGATTCCTTAACCAAGAAGACTAACACACACACCGACACACAGCTTTTCCAAGGTTGGATTTAGCCAGGCTCAAACTATAAACATGAGAGTCATCTCAAAACATCAAGATAATGCGTTCTTTCTCTTAACTTTAGTATAACTGGAAAGTAAGGCTTTAACAAAGAAATGGTCCATTAAACTATAGGTTTTAACACGTTGAAGATCTTTCTCAAACACAAAACAAGTCCCTATTTCATTTCTGGAAGCTAGGATAAATAAGCAAGCACTTTTACTGCATTCAGATATCAAATACATACATTAAAGAATACATGAAAAGAATATTTCAGTAATTATACTAGTAACTTCTATAACAAAGTGAAATCTCAGAAGCCTAGAGAAATCATTCAACTCATTTAATATTTAGAAAGAAAAATATTGATTAATAATTTGATTATAATTACTCATCATTACATATACATTGAAGCAGCAGTGGATTTCAATCCACCCCCATCAGTCCCCCGTTTTAGACCAATGTGGGGTCCAATACCACCACATCTGGTCTATCAAAGGCTGCTTCAAAATGTTAGGTTTCTGACCCATGCTGCTCTGTCAGGTTAAAAAATTTTTTTTTTTATATAAAACAGACAATATCTTTTTCCTTCAAGGACTTAACATGAACAAAATATCCCTCAAATTATCCCTCATATCCAAGATAGTATATTATTCTCCAGACCCTTTGGACATAGCTGTCTTTACATTTGACTAATTTGGTATTATCATCAACAACACTGATTACAGAACAAGTGCATATCTAACATCCAAAAAGCTGTACTCCCAGCATATAGCTGGACCCTCAGTCACTCCTCATATATTAAATAAAGACAGTCTATAATAAATACAAAAATGTATGCACTAGTTTTGATAAAACTATAATTTTTTTTTTTTAAAACCTTTTATTATAAACAAATTTGGATGGTTAATCCATTATTTTCACTACCCCTTTTATAGACCCGTTAGGTTCAAAACACAATGGTTGTCAAATAAAATAAATAAACAACAAAGAATAAAATATTAATAATTAAGAGCACTTTAAGTCTTTACTGAAATTATTCTTAAGTTGACGGTCACATAGCATGTACCATTTTAATTGTATAACATCTTATACCCTTTTTTGTTTGTTTCAAAAATAGAAATAAAATAAAACAAATTCACATCATCATTTCAATCATTATTTCACCACTAAAATATAGTATTGTTCCCCCATTCTGCTTAATAAGCTTTTGTTATTCCCTGTTAATCATATAATGGCTCATTTTTATTCTGAAACTCACTTTTCATACCATTTAAACTTAATTTGACTTCCATAATTTCTATCAGAAATTTTATTTTCATAACATACATTTTTCTATATTTCTTCCATCTTTCCCATGACTCTCTCACCCATGTCTTAAACTAAAAGTTAAACAACACTTAAAGTTCCCTCATTAGGGAAGTCCTGGTATTTTAAAAATTCTTCAATACCCTTGTTTTCTTATCATTAATTTTAACTTTATTTTTCATTATAACTACTTCTCACAGTATTTCTCTATCTAATGGTTAGTCTAAAGATGCAAAAAATATTATCACTATTGTCTCAGTCCCACTTATCTTTATAGTTGTGCAGAAACCAAAATATTATGTTACTCAGATCTCAACCCCTAAGACAGCCATATAGCTGCTTTCTCATTTAACCTTTATTAACTAAATTGAAGTTTTCTTGGACATCTAATGTCATACATCCATTTAATGGAGTTAGAAATTATTATTTTTTTAGAAGTATTATTCACTCCTCCTTTGTTCGCCCACCGCCTTTCATAAAAACGAGGGAGCTCACTCTGGATAATTTGGATAGTGACTTAGCCAATGTGTCACTTTGTCTCTCTGCCGTCAAATCTATTATTTTTACATTTACCATTATGATCCCACCTAGTTGTCTATTTAAATTTAGACCCTCAGTTGAATTTAGACAAGAGTTTTTACCCCATAATGGACGGCAATCTTCAACTTCACAATTCCAATTTAAATACTAATCCAGAGAGTAATTCAAATCAACATCATACATGACAAAAAAGTCATAATTACCAATAGCAGACAGAGCTGGAAAACCAATCCAATTAAAGCTCGTCCCATGTTCTGCATTGTCTTTTCATCAGATTGACTCAGAATTATCAGCTTCTTTAAAGTTTGTCGTTTCACTTAACCCATCTGTAATGATAAAACACTCATTCCAGAGGTTAATGACACAATATCACAAAATAATAGTATTAACACATACACGACATAAAGTGTAGTCACCATCACACACACTCATGCTGGACACGCCTGTTAACTGCTCATTTTCAATGTTCGCTTTTTAATATTAACTCTTTCTTTTATATATTATTGCTAAAAAGATTTAAATTTTAAATAAGATTTTAAACTTCACATTTTTCTGTAGCTTTTACCTAATTTTAAGTGGTCTCTTAACCAGTTGCAAAGCATGTTTGTTCATTATTCATTAAATTTTTAGACAAGTCAGCTGGGTTGTTTTGTTTAATTTTCCTTATCATTATTTTGCTTCAGCTTGCTTTAGCAGGCCAATAACAGAAAGACAGACACAGCCATCCCTTCCTCCACTCAAACAGTCTCTCTCTCTCTTATTAACAAATAATAATTACATTAAATTAATCACTATCCTTTTACCATTAAATTTTGTTATCCAGACTTTTCTCAAATCAAAAACTGTCTTCATCTTTAGCCACCCACCATGTCAAACGACCTTCAGGAGTTAAAACATATTAGTTCAAAATCAACACTTCTATAAATTTTCTTATTCTTGCCCATGAGGCAGCCAATACATAAAAAGTTTTGTTCCTGTCTCCACAACAAATAATGGCAATCCCCTCATTTCTCAGCTGTCTCTTGAAAGCCCATTCCCGTTAGCTCGTTATCTTTAATTTTCCTCTCCTCAGGGTGTTGTCCCCTGGCATAATTGCAGATACTTGTCACAATGAAAAACAAGCCATACAATTAATGCGGTTTCTTCTGGTGAGTGGTATAGAGGAGCTTTGCATTTATAGGGCAGACTGCCGTAACTCGTCACAGCGTCATCTCCCCTTAACGGTATAAGGACGCTGCTGGCCTCACAGCTCCTGCTCAACTCTCATACCTGTCTCAATAACACACCTCCATTCAGGAAGTCCGCAGTGACTTTACGATAATCCCCTGGCTTAGGTTGCCCTCTGTCTGGCCAAAGAGAGTCTTACCCGTCGTGGGGTGATTATCTCGTGCCCACTGGTTACCGCTCTTTCCCAATACCAAATCAGTCTTCTTCAACAGAACTCAGCTGTTTTCTGGAGCTTTAGGAAAGGCACGTTCAAGAGTCACCAGAGCCATTCTGATTGCCTAATAGTGTTTACACAGGGAGACAGGTTAATAACAGCAGTATTTAATCACTAAAATCCATTAACCATCTTAAAATCATCAACCTAGCTATTTAGATTATACTCAGTGAATTTAGATCACAACCATACATTCAGTGTACTGTTACTGTACATCTGTAGCTGTAGCCATCGGGCCTGTTTCAATGGTGGAGACTTAAGATAAGACAAAGAAGTTACTGGTCCTAAAATAAAATAATCAAAAATGTTATTTCTATCATTTAAGATCTGTATTATTATTTTAAAGACTTCTTTAAAGTCATTCAGTTTTACATTTAAAACATTCACAAATACAAATTGCTCTATGAATGGCAATGATTTCTTTTAACATCTCTGTGTCTGATTTTTCAACTGAAACACTGTGCTTTTACTATAAATAGCTTATTATTACTTATGACACAGGGTCAGATAACAGCCTGTTAGCTGAGATTGACTGAGAGAGACTCTGAGGCACTCAGGATTGGTACACTGTTCTCTCATAAACTTCTAACTTCAACAAAATCATTAAACTTTATCTATCATCTTTTAACTATCCCAGCTTAAGGCATCTTTGCCAGAAATGACATTTGTTTCCAAATAAACATAATTTTATAGTTGTCTTTATTTAGACATTACAAATTTCCACTCAGATTGAGTGTCTGTCGTACTGGCCGTTTACAGCCACAGCACACATCAGATTCAGATAAGCAACCTGTTTCATTACAGCCAATAACAAACTTATCTTTTGAAAGCAAAACATCAGCTTCTAGTTCTTTCATGGTCAACAGTTTTCAAGCTGTTTGTTTAATCAGATGCCTTTCTACACATTTTACATTTATCAACTGTTAATTCAGTAACCAACTGCTTCTGCTTATTTGATCTTAAATAATTATTCTAGTTCTCAATAACGTTTCATATTTCATCTCAATATTAATTAAGTTCTCAATTACCATAGTTTGATATCTGACTTCAAAGTTTTTCTAGGAGTTTATCAATCTCCAATTAGGATTCACACTAACTTTGACGAGGCTAGTACTCTCTGCTTGTGATACATCTTTTGTAGTTATTATAAATCATCTGTGAGATTAGTCTCTCTATATAATCTAAACCCTTTTTAAAATGTTTAATTAAAACACAATCATCTTTTTAGTTACTTTTATATATTTTGCAATTCACATTTGTTGGAGTCATTATCCATAATTTTACATCAAACTGTATTCACTTATAAAAATTACTATTATAGATCTTTTCAAAAGGATTCACTTTAAGACTTTAATCTTTTGACCTTGTTTTTATCTCTTATTCTCTCTCAGACGAAAATGTTAATATCGTCTTCACTTAAACACTGATCTACTTTCAAACCTGCATTATTACCAGAAATGTGTCACTGTCACATTTTCAAACACCTTCTCAGTGGGCATTTACATGTTAAATAGTCCTGCTGACCACAATTAAAACACTCTCTGTCTGCTTTAACTTACTGCACACCCTTGAAGCAGTGTGTCCCATTTAGGAATGCAAACAGAGCCACTGATAAGCAGTGCTTCATATTCTTTTACAGTCCACCAGTGGCAGATACAACAATAGACGAATCATAATCTTCATCATTATTATTGGCACAACATTAATTTTCATAAGCTGCATCGAAATGCTCAAAATATTCGAAGTTGTTTTCTCAAAGTTTCTGTTTAACTTTAGTCATTTGTCCAGGGAAATTATCCCTGACCCAGAATTTCTTTCACTTGCTTTTATAATCATCGTAAGCAATACGAGGCTAAACATTTAAAATTTTCAGTTTCTTTGTTTGTTTGTAGCCAGTCAAGTTGTTGTTTAAATTTCCAATCAGAATCAAAACCCTGACTACCATTTAACTTCATAATTTCTGCAAATTTCTTTGAAGTGAGGGCTTCAGAGCACAGCTGCTTACAGCGTTTGCTTTTCTGTCTCACTGTTCAGGTTACTGATCATATTAGGCTATTACATTTTTCTGCCATATCTTAATCATGGTTCATACTCACCTGAAGTTATTGCAGAAATGGAGGCGGCGA
The DNA here is from genome assembly GCA_036326025.1 of Chrosomus eos. NCBI lineage: Eukaryota > Metazoa > Chordata > Actinopteri > Cypriniformes > Leuciscidae > Chrosomus > Chrosomus eos. The sequence goes on from CM070833.1 coordinate 14,601,830, forward strand.
TCTTTGAACAACACAGCTTGGCTTCTGCGTGATGAAACTGCAAAGTATACTCCAAAATCACAGTTACATATACTGGTCCACGCCAATTTGGGTCACAACTTTTTTAACTTTTCTCTCGGAATCATTCCTGATGCATCCCTGGCAAACAACCCTATTATTGTTAGTATCCCTAACTGCCTGATTCACTTCACTAAGTTCGGGGATCCCCTATCTGAGATGAAAGAGATAGAGCAGGTTTACGGTGCCACTGGACCTCCAGCCCAGGGACGTACTCTGCTGGGGTGGTGCTACACCAGTAATGCCCAGCGGGGCCCCCACAGAGCACGCTTCGCTTGCACTGTCTGCTGCCGTTACCCTTAACGACGCTCTCAGCGACTTATACTGTCAGCAGTATAATTAACTTACTCCTTCACTCGCCTCATCGGAGTGAAGGCTCTCCCGCTCTCCTTCAAAATCTCTTCCAGTCAGACAGCCCTAACAAATAATAAAAAGCTTACTACCTTGTTTGTTGATTTGCCAGGGGTGTCACCGAGAATAATTGCCTGCGCATCCTCCACCATAACTGTAAGGGGTTTACAGTTAAAGACCCAGAACCAGATATGAAGAATGAAGACCCGGAGTCAGAATTATAAAAAATTAAAGAAAAGTTTTACTGAAGATAGTTTGCAGTTTCATCAGCAGAAGTCAGCTTCAAGACTCACACAGGAGTTCGTAGGCCGCCCCGCTTACAGTTACAAAGATCACAGCAGTTATACCATTTTCAAGGTCTAAGCTACGTCATTGCTTACAGGTTGAATGGTTCTCATTGGCTTAGAAATAGATAAACACAGTAATTTTCCACACACATACAGACAGACGGAAGCATATCTCCATCGATTATGCATCTGACACATTCGGACCCACGTCATGACCTTCCAGGTCGCAGATTTGGTTGTTGAGCGCCAGCATGTCTCGAACAACAATTCACTCAATCTCCAATAATGCCAGTGATTCCTTAACCAAGAAGACTAACACACACACCGACACACAGCTTTTCCAAGGTTGGATTTAGCCAGGCTCAAACTATAAACATGAGAGTCATCTCAAAACATCAAGATAATGCGTTCTTTCTCTTAACTTTAGTATAACTGGAAAGTAAGGCTTTAACAAAGAAATGGTCCATTAAACTATAGGTTTTAACACGTTGAAGATCTTTCTCAAACACAAAACAAGTCCCTATTTCATTTCTGGAAGCTAGGATAAATAAGCAAGCACTTTTACTGCATTCAGATATCAAATACATACATTAAAGAATACATGAAAAGAATATTTCAGTAATTATACTAGTAACTTCTATAACAAAGTGAAATCTCAGAAGCCTAGAGAAATCATTCAACTCATTTAATATTTAGAAAGAAAAATATTGATTAATAATTTGATTATAATTACTCATCATTACATATACATTGAAGCAGCAGTGGATTTCAATCCACCCCCATCAATTTCATTTTGGGTCCAGTTTATGTGCGAGACGAGCGTGTCACTTAGCACTTCCTGTGTTAATGTGTGTGTTTATGGGTCAGGACGTTCGTCTAGTCATCTAACAACCAAACAGTTTTTGCTTAATAAAACTAACTCCTATATTATGATTTTTGGTTCCAAACAGAAACTGCTGTACTATGTAAAGGGTTTTTATTATGGGTTTAGGGTCACTGTTTCGGTAAGGTTTGTTATGTACAATGTTCAGAGAAAAGAGGACTACTGTCAAATAAAAATTCTGGTATCTAACTGTAGTTTTCAGGTACAGAAGTTGAATTTTTGAAGTAATCAAATTTAAAATAAAATTGCATTAAATTCTTCACTGTATAAATTAAATAAAGATGAATCATTATTGCAATTACAATACATGACACATGCAGAACTCAATGCCTGTATGTGCGCTTCAGATGAGCTTAAATAAGTTTAAACACAGAGCAATGTGTGCTTAAATCCCAAATAGATTAGAATTATTCAAATCACCCATTAAAGAGTCAATGTAAGGCTTTACTTTTTAGTTTTTTTCCTGGACCTCTCTCGTATCTGTGTATGAGTATAAGTGGATGGTCTGTTATTGGTTAAGGGGTGTGTTCTTAACTCTGCATGGTTTGTCAATACATGTACATCAGCACACCCAAAACGATTCAATGGTGTTTAGGTCATAGTCTTGGAGAGAAAAGTCAACCGTCTGAGACAGAGACGCCTCACAAATGAGAGAGAGAGCAAATATTGACCGCAAAAGTGACGCAACTGCGCGGGAGTCATCTATCAAAACCTCACCGCATGTCCTCTCTGTCCTCATTACAGGTGTCTGAACACACGCTGAGATTCACACACTTCCACCAAGGACAAATCAACTAACACACTGACTGATTTAACAAGCTCTCTTATGACCTGCAGCTAAGAAAAGTAAGTGTTGTTTTCATTGCTTGTTCTTTGACATGATCACTAAAATAATCCTGAATTTTACTACTTTTTTGGAATTCATGTTTTAAAGACATAAAAACCACCAGCTATGGATAATTGGCCTCAATTTGTTTGTACTGTATGTTTGTTAATTTATTTATTCATTTTATTTTGTAAATGGGATGGTTTCCTATGGTTCAACAATATGGATGACCCTGATAAAAACTTAATATTCTGTGACATATTGGACATTGTTCTTGGATTTCTGCTAATAAAATCTATCACATGGTAAAGTTATCAGCTAACAAATAATAAATAAAAAAATTGTGATAGTCTTAAAAGTTAAACAATCTTTAAAAAAAAAAAAAGTAATAGTGTGAACCAAATTTATCATTATTCATTAGCACCCCTTATCAAAATGGTCTTCATCTCTCACTTCCGAGCAGCTTGTCGGCATGGTAACAGTCTTAATTCCACTACAGTGAAACTCGCTCAAGTGTTTGCTGCCAGTCCTGCAGAGCTGCTATCCAAACCTCAGTGACTGATCTGCAGAAACACTTAACGCTTACACGGAGGGCTCAGAAAGTCACATTTCACTTAGCCAAACTAGGCTTTTCTTTCAATCTACTTAGTGTGCGTGTGTTTGAATTGTGTACTCAGTGCACCTCTTTAGCTGATCAAATTTAAATGTAATTGACCCCAGAACCAAGAGGAGTTTTTATGTGTCTGAAAGCACATGCACACTTCCAGGGCAGGTTATGGGCCAGACCTCCATAGAGAATACCAGCTCTCCAGGTCTTAGATTTCATCCTCTAGCATAGGGATGTGCAATATCGCGATTTTAGATTGTGAACAATTAAAATGTCTCCACAATCTGCTTTTGAAGAAATATTGTAGTATCGTGCTGTGCACCTTCTGTCAGTTACAGTTGAGATTGGCCACATTCTGTCAGTTGCAGTTGTGGTGAGGCGCCCCCGTCCCAACATACTGTAATGACATTGCAATTCTTCACAATCACGAAAAATGTATTATTTGCATGCTTTGTAAAGTCTGCCACTGCCAGTTAAACGTTTTGTAAGTGCACGCACACTAAAAGCCTGTCAAAAAACAAGTTATTTTTCTCGTCTTATAATATGGCCTAATATACCTGCTGTCGCTTGTCATTAATATTAATCTAAATAAATCACTTATTGCTTATCACTGAAAAACTTCAGTAGCTTTAAAGGGGTAATATAATGCCATTTTTGTACAAGCTAATATGATTCTTTAGGGTCTAAATTAAAAGTTTGTAATATACTTTATTTAAAAATTGTCATTAGTATTGTAAGAAAACACTTATTTTACCTGATCAAAAACAGCTCTGTCTTCAGGACGCCGTTTAAGTGCATATGCCTTTAAATGATAATGAGCTTTGCTGACTCCGCCCCTCTGTTCTGTGCGTACACATTTGTAACACAATAACACAAAAACCATAACGCGTTGTTCACTCTAAACGTAGGATTATGAATTATATTGAGAACGTCGTACATAGAAAACATGCCATAATGTTCCCTGACTGTAAACCTTAGCCGCATTCATCGTGAAGCTAGCGATTTGCAAAGATTAATATAAATATGAATATAAAGGTTACATTATAAACGCTACACTCACTTCAGTTCTTCTGGAGGTGCAGGAACACGTATAGTTGGTATCGATTCCTTTTTTCAGGAGCAGCTTCTTAGCAAAACCAGCTTTATACTCCTCGTTTATAAAGCAGTCTGGTGTGTGAAATGATTCATGCAAACATGAAAGCATTTACGTTGATCGTCGGTAATATTCCCTTCTAAAACAAACTCAGCCACTCTGCGTCTTCAGCGGTTCGGATTTAGGAACATTAATGACTGCTGTGTTCCTTATTGCACCAGAACACCACTTCCCTTAGACTCCATTCTGCTCATAGACTGTGCTGCTCCAGCGTACTTTTCGGCACAACACCGGCCCGCGCGCGCATGATTGACAGCTCGCTCACGAACGAGGGCGGGTCTGTGTTGAAACGCTGCTGTCAATCAACACTCGTGGGAGGGGCGTCCGAGCCTGTGACGTCACAGGCTCGAACGGCTCAATTTGAGGCAGGGGAAAACATATAAGAAGATTAAAACAAAATCACTGGATGGATTTTTATCATTATATGATCGTTGTGTACAGGCACTGCCAACACACATTTCAGTACAATCAACTTGTAAAAGTGCATGTACCATTATATGACCCCTTTAATAAGAATCAATATATTATTTACACAGTGAAGTCTATGTAGTGTTTTATTTTAACGGTTGTTTATTCAATTTCTTTCTTGAATGCAACTGTTAAATCATGTAGCTGGAAAAAATTAAAGGGGGGGTGAAATACTCAGTTTCACTCAATCTCATGTTAATCTTGAGTACCTATAGAGTAGTATTGCATCCTTCATATCTCCAAAAGTCTTTAGTTTTATTATATTTATAAAAGAAAAATAGGCTGTACCGAGTCTTTCCGGAAAAAGCCGAGCGGGTGGAGGCGTGCCGTGTGTGGGCGGGAGCGCGCGAAGCTTTTGCGTGTGTTGTAAACAGACAAGACTCATGGTTTATGAGGACATGATTTAGTTTTACAATAAACAAACTGACACCTACAGTGGCCAGCTAAACAACTGTATTTAAACACACAAACACACACCATACATCGCATGCTCCATCGATACATTAACTGTACGTGCTCATGTTGTTTACTTGCTGTGCTTAGCTTACAGGCTTACAGGTTGATAGTTAACAACACACAGACATTTGAAGCAGTTTTACTCACCGCCTGCTGTTCCGTGAACCTTTATCGTTGGGACTGCTCCATCTTTAAGTATTAGGCGATCTGCAAATCGTCGAACTGTGCCTTGTTTATAAAACTATTAGCAGCTACCGCCGAAATGAAGGGAACAAACAAGAACACAATTGCGCAACTCCGTTGCTGCTCTGGAAAAACAAAATCCATCCACAGGTCCCTTAACTCTGGGTTCTTTGGACATTTGTGCAGTGTTGTCTTGCCCTGGCAACCAAAAACACACTTTTTGGTGACATTGTTTTGATTGCAACGCAGCAGAGCACAGCGCTCTGATGGACGCTCTCGTACGCTCTAGGCTACAGCTGCGCGCGCTCTTCCGGGAGAAGTGCCCGTATAAGGAAATTCCGCACACTCTGACGTCACGTAGTTACGTATTTGAAAAAAACTTTCCGAAACTTGTGACAAACCGGAAGGAGTATTTTTGGAACAGAAATACTCCATCAAACTTACAACTTCATTTTTGAAACTTTGTCCATGCTCAATCCCAATCCAACTCTTTAACAGTGTAAAAAACTCACTATGCATGAAACAGCATTTCACCCCCCCCCCCCCCCCCCCCCCTTTAAAGCACTGTTTATTTCATTTGTATATCATATTGAATTTGTCCTATTATTTGTAAATTGCTTTTTTGTTCTTATTTTTAATAACAGAGTTAAAATGATTAAATAAAGATTTTCATCCTCACCCAGCCCTACTTTGGCCTAAATGGTTTTTCATTCTCTTTTCTTTTATATTTTTTGTTACCTTGTAAGGCAAAATGTTTTGCTGTATGCTAAGTAACTTAAGAAGAGTCGAAATAAAATTTTGAATCGTGATCTTCCTGAAAGAAATCATGATATTTTTTCCAATATCGCAGACCCCTGCTCTTGCACATGTGTCAGTGAGAATATGCAGCTGGTCTGCGTTTTATAAGAGAGACACAAAAAGATGATCTTGATTTGAAATTGTTTGCTCCTCTGAGATTGCATCAGTGTGCTTATTTGTCGACCTGTGTCATCAGCTGCCTAGATCTTATTCACTCCGCTTCCGTTAAAAAAAAAAAGAAAAAAAAAAAGTGTCTTTGACAACCTGTGGGTATTAACTCTGGATATGAGAATAATGAGAATGACTTGGCACAATAAGAAAGACTTTACTGAATGAGTAGACACTGAAAGCTGACTGCTGTTGCCATATACTTTTGTCTCTTTGTATGAGTAATGCCAATAACCCATCCACTGAATGGAGTATAAAAGAATTGATTGACAATGAATGGCATTGATTGGAGAGCAGGCAGAGAGAGAGATGAGAGCATTACTGTATAGAATTAGGTGTATTGTGAAACGGGCGCTCTGTACTCCTCATCCCCCTATGAACTCTGCTTAAACAGAATACTAGCTGAGCGCAGTTCTGTCACAGTAATGACATGGGCCACCGTGAACGATGACTCTCTTACACAATTGGAGAGCTGTCATTTTCCCCCTCCCCTGGTGTTGATTTGATTTAAGTTTCGACTGTAGAAGTTTTATCTCTCTGCGATCGATGTAGAATTGGGTAAATTGATATATTTGTAAATACAATCTTCATGAATGATCTGATCTGATTCTGAATCTTAATTCCCAAATGCCTTTTGATTCTGGATTCATGAAAATGTCCACTTTTTAGTATTTTTTTCCTCTGTATTTTGCTTTGTAATAGATTTGAACATTTCCAATTTAGGATTCAAAAATGATTAGACATTTAAATGATGGTTATTGTTGCTTATCGTCTTTCATTCCGGTTAATTGTTTGCAAGTGACTCTATGCAATGAAACTTTAGCCAAATTAGTTAATTCACCCACAATTCACAACTATGTCATAATTTATGCATCCTCTTTGTTCCAAATCCATAAGACGTTTCAATCATCTATGAAACACAAATTAAGATTTTTTTTATGAAACCTGAAAGATTTCTGCTCTTCTATTGGAAGTCTATTCTAGATAAATTAAAGAATTTATCTGGATTTGTTTTTTAGTTTAATGGTTTTCATTAAAGAAACACGCCACGGTTTTCTGAAATGGGGATTATTCACTGTCTCCCCTACATTTAGATAGGTGGGCAAATGCATTTTTGTCTCAGTGCATGCATTGTCTTAGTCTGGCAGCGCCGCATCTGCCTAGGAAATCGCCTAGTCTTAATCTTCATTGCTATTTGTACTCGTTGCGAATACGCAGGCTACAATATGCTATTCGGCAACAAAGGATTCCATTCATTATGCTAAGCTAGTGGCGGCGCTGCCAGACTAAGACAATGCATTCACTGAGACAAAAATGGGCGTTTGCCCACCTATCTAAATGTAGGGGAGATAGTGAATAACCCCTATTTCTAAAGACGGTGGCGTGTTCCTTTAAATATCTTCATTTGGGTTTCAAAGATAAACGAAAGTCTTATGGGTTTGGAATGACATGAGTTTTATTTTTTTGGTTGAACTATCCCCCTTAGTTTTTCCATCATTACATTTTCATTAAAGTTTCAGGAGAAAGTATGTGACCAACAGCTGCAACTTTGTTTTATTGGTTGAACTGTAGGTTAGCTGACTCCAATTAGCTTTTGGAAAGTCATTACCCTAGAGATTCACATACTGTACTTTTCCACACTGTACTCTGTGAATGTGTACACTGTTTGTTAAAGGCATGAAAATATGCCTCTCTTTATGGTTTATCTGTTTACGCAGAATTTTTTTCAAGTATTGTTTTGAACTGAAGATCAAATCACATTTTATAACAAATTTATGCAGAAATCACATTTTAAAAGAGTTGCACCCTTAAACTCTATCTGCATATCCCTGTGGGTTACAACTGTAGAGATTTTCGTAGAAATTCCTTTTGGGTCCAGCAACATGCTTAGTGTGTGTGTATTGATCTTGCTGTTTTGCTGTTTGTGTTGGCTGTGTGTGGGTGTACAAATGTGTGTAAATGCAGGCATACTCTTGCAAGTGGGCATGCTAGTGTACTTGAATGATTGTCATTATTCTGCAGCCTCTGTATTCTGAGTGTTTAAGAGAGCAAGAGATGGTATGAATGCTTCAGTGTCCTGCTCCGTGAAGTGACAATGCTAAACAAAAGCCTGCTCCCCTGTGTGTCCTCGTATATATGTGTGTGTGGTCCCAGTAGTACCATCAGCTCTGCCAGGAAGAGAACCGTGGCCCCTGAACCTTACCCCCGCCCCCCTGTCTCCTCTCCTGTCCTCCTTCCTGCTCTGTGCCAATTAAGCAAGCACCTTACCAACTGAGCGTACCTCCGGAGATAACTTCCTCACCTAGACATTGAAACCCAGTGCGAGGGAAAGACGACGTTACCTCCTATTGAGGGTTCTGTCAGCAAGACGTTGCTCTATAGGTCCGTTACAGTTTAATTTGTCTTATTCAGACCTCCCTGTAAGGAAAGATTCATTATTCAGAGGGGCCTTGCATGCACATCTCCTCAATTGTATAATGATGTCTGCCTGTATTTGTGTGGCGTGAGAGAAAGAGACATAGTTTAAAGGCAAGTTTGTGCTTGTGGGGTCCTCCAGGACTTTTGTGTGCATGGTGGGATTGATCACTGCATGAATGGAGGATACTGGCAAGCATCTTCCTCAGACAGATACAAAGTGAAAAGATAACTGCAGAGAAGTTGTGCCAAAGAAATTTTAATTGGAGCAAAGAGGCATTTTGGTTTTTGTGGTGGACGTGGGAGGGTCCTAAACCCCGGGCCAGAGAAACAGAATGACAATACGGAGTAGAGAAAGAAAGCAAGGCCGCTCTCAGAATCAGATACACACGTACGCCCCCCGTCGTTTTTTTCTCACGCCTACTCGCACAAATGAAGAGTTCACAGAGGCAGTGTTTGCCACTGATTTGCCAGCTGTGGCAGCATATCATATTAAAGCCAAAGGGAGCTGAAAGTTTCAAACTACATTTTTTTTTACTGCACTGTATTACTGTAGATCCTTGGGTAGAGGATGTGGGCGGTTTGTGGAATTGTAGCTTGACAGCAAGAGTGGATCTATTGTCAGTTGTCATTTTGCCTCTCTCAATGTCTTTGCACAGTGTGACCAATTAGAAAGCTCTAAATACCCATGTCATGATGACACTGGTGACAGAAGCTGGCCGTGATTGGCCACTGTGACATTGCTCAGAATATATAGATTTTTACCATTCCCTTCTCTATATATACTTTGCTCCAAATATGCTCTGTAACACACACCTTTCTCCAGTCTCTGCTTTCTCTCTTTAAAACATTTATTAAGCATGTCACTGAATGCATTAGAGAAAAGAGTTACAATTGCATTCTATGACCGAGGAGACGATCTTAATATGAATCAAATATTTAATCATTAAATAAGCTATTCGAAGTATTTATTATTGTCATTGTCACTATGGTTACACGCATTACTCAAGGTTATAGCAAATTAAGGGAGGGAATTGACTATTTGCAGTACATGCGTCAGATTAAATCATTGTATCAGTTTCTTTTCAGTAACTTGTAAAAAATTACCTGAAATCATAGCTGGCCAACTTAAAGCAATGTGCATGTGCAAAATGCAAAATTTGCCAACTTAAAGCAATGTGCAAGCAGTGTCACTGCACTTGCTGCAGATTAACTTCAATATTAAAATAAGCATGCACTGTATTTCATTACATTGACCATGTTTTTTACTGTGTTTGGTTGCGTTTTTAATATGGAATTTAAAATGATCAGTTTTGTAAAGAGTTCTGTTCCATTCAGTTGCAGAAACCCGTTCTTCTGTGCATGTGTGTGCACTCTTTCCAGAGTTTCTTGTTTTATTAATTTTATATAAATTTGTCATGCTGTAAATGTTGTGAACCCTAAATTCAGTTTAGCGTTTGAAAAATATTTATTGTAAATAATTCTGAACTAATTATCAGCCAGAATTTTTACTTTAGCGCTTCACTGAATGTTTTTTGATCATTAGTATCCTTTCCAAATACTCAAGCTCATCCTTAGTACAGAAGAATTTGAGTGAATACAGTCATCAATTCCAAACACTGGCAGTGTGAGCCTTGGAAATTCAAAAACGATCAGTTCTCATTACGTGTCTATTTTTGCAATGTTTACTTTTGCTATTTTTACAAAAGTAAAAAGGCAGTAAGACCCCCTACTAGATTTCAGCTGAGTTCCACCATGACGGATGTAGGTAAGTGGGCTCCCTTCCGCAGAGGGGACCCCCTCCTTCAGGGGCTGCCTTTGATCAGAGCTTCCTGTGAACTCCTCAGCGACCCTGCCTGCTTTCACTCCAGGAGGACGGACATTGCTAAGGGACAGTGCCATCGGCTCTGCAAATCTGCTGCCTTGTCTGCACACCTCCAGACATCAGAAAGCATAAAGATAGGAGGAAATAGCATCCCACTCTTGGGGCTTTTCAAGATGACTGGTCTCCTCCGCTCAGAGATGTACTTGATTTAAAAGACACTTCTCCTTTCTTTTTCAAAGACATTTGAAGGTTATTTAAGAAGTTCTGGAAGTTTCTGACTGGTAGTGGGTAGAGAGGAACTTCTGTTGAGTGTGTTTTGACGGTGTGGTTTCACTTCATACTATTCAGAAGAGTTTCAGGGAAAGACAATAACAAGCTCCTCGGTTTTATTTTAGGCAAGTACATTTTGGAAAGCAGAAGTAAACACGTTCTTTTAGCGTATTAGACCACACTTTGTGTTAAAGAACAATCTGAGAGTTAATGGTACATGCCAACATCAGCAATGATGTTGCTGCCAGGACGCATCGTTTTGAGCAACAACATGAGGTGCATTAGCTAGTTTGTGCAATAGATTGTGACTAATTCCCTTACTGCTCAGACTCATTCATTGCACTTTTTTCACCGAAATACGTGAATATTGCATTACAATTTACTCATGTTAAAGCAGGGCTTGGCATTTTCCAAAGTTTCTAGTCGCTCAGAATTTTCACTGGCCAGAATTTTGACACCGATACCATGGTAAAAAAAAAACTGCCATATACATGTGGGTGCTGTGTAATGGCAGATGAGGTCAAAATTATACCTCCCCAATCTCTCTGTCCTAAATCTGCCACCAGACCTGTGTTTTCAGGACAAACCTCAGGACGAGTTTCATCTCTCTCATGCTTGGCAAGTGGACACACGCTGTACTCCAAAGACCAGTGCTGTCTAAATGCTTGCTTGTAAAACTCTGAACACATCATGCATGCTAAACACAACACACACTTTTTTTTATTTTAATTTGGATTATTTAGTAAGTTGTCTCATAGTATATGTACTAATCACCCAGTCGACACATTGGAGTTCTAGAATCCACATTTCAAATCCAGGGTTTAAATGAAGCTAAAAATAATATCTTTGAATTTTTTTACATTTATTTTAAAAAAGCTGATATTAAGTTTTAGGATTTAAAGTATTTAAGAATAAGCAAATTTGTGACATTGATCATGTAAAAACTCCATATGCTCTTACTTCCAATGAACCACAAGATGCTATTTGCAATTGCTGTATTTTACATCTTGAAATATCATCTGTCATTATAGCAAAACAATTTAAAGGTCCGATATTGTACACCTTTCTAGAGTTTTATTTTAGGTTTTGATGTCCTTAAGAATATATATTTGCGGTATAAGTACCAAAATCCATCTCAATATATTTTTATAGCTCCTTTTTCAGGAGCTCTGCTAAAAACAGGTCGATTTTAACACGTCTAATTAATATTCATGAGCCTCTCTTCTACAGTAATTGGTCTGTTGTTTTCTGAGTGACGCACGGCCAGCCCAACCACAGGTAACTAGGGTCATGTATGCTGTAGCCTGCTGTGGCTTGGTGATGCACACAAGTATGGTAAATAAAACACCTGTAATGATGGACATTGCTGAGGGAAATGTTATCCGGTCTTATATGTTTGAGCCGGACTCAGACCCCGAATCGGCGATACAACCAACCAACCAACCAACCACCTCCTCAAACGTACACGGATGTTTGTTTACTTAATGGTTGTTGGGTTTTTTTCAAACTAATTTCAGATTATGCTGGCTCCAGAATGTAACGTAACGTGTTAGAAGTCTATTTACGGGTTGCGAATTTGAGGTCGGGCCCAACAATGTGGGGACTGCAGAATCTTTGAGTAGCTTCTTTGAAAAACCGGCATTGAACTGTGCCTGATTGACGAAGCTGTTTCTTGTGAAATGTGCAGAACAGACGGTTAAGGTCGAACTAAATTGCTGTTATATTTCCGAATAAACATTAGTCACTAGTCTTTTATATTAATGTTGTATGGAAGCCTGTGCAATGACGCTGGGCTGGGCTCGGGGTGGAAACTGAGTAGTTCTCTCGTCACATTTTTACGGAAGTCACAACGGCTCTTGAAAAGGCACAGCTACTTTATGCAGACTGTGTGCATTTGCAACTTATATGGTAGTTACAACATAGCCCCTAGACCTCTGTTATCATGGGGAAAAGTTTTGACAACGTTTTTATTCATTTCACTTTTTTGTAGAAAACACGATGTAGATATTTATACTCTGTTGAGCTGTGGCCTCTTAATAAATGCATTGAGTTGTATTGAGAAGACTCTAGCTGTTAGCCTAAGAGATGTAGTTGGAATAGACTATTCAATCATGCCTGTAACATGTCCAACCTTGACCTTCACCTTACCACTCTTCTGGTCTGATTAAAACTTTGGCCAGCATACTCAGAACTCTGTGTTTTTATATGAGAGGCAGCCAAGACAGTTAAATTGTGTAAACAGGACTCCCCCCCTCTCTCTCTCTCTCCTCTCTCTCTCTCTCTCTCTCTCTCTCTCTCTCTCTCTCTCTCTCTCTCTCTCTCTCTCTCTCTCTCTCTCTCTCTCTCTCTCTCTCCTCTCTCTCTCTCCTCCTCCCTGTGCTCATCCTTCACTTCTTAATAATGATGCACAGCTCTGTCTCTCACTCTCTTCCTGCCTCTATCGTTTTTTCTGAGTTAGTCTTTTAAGGGTGTTCACATTAGCAACGATTTGCAATGAAAAGAACTAGAAGTCATTTGTTTTTAAGGATAGTTTTTTTTCTTGCCCGCTTGATACAGTTGGATATAGCATTCGATTAGGAACATCTACTAGTGAACTACTACTGTACAGCCAATTGGAAATCAAATGGTGGTCAGCGTGAACAGCCTTTTTCACACCATACGTATGAGATCAGGGAGGCCTGGGGGTCATCCAGCAGACAGGTGGTCGGATTCCTTCATTCTGCCTTGGGAACAGGCACGTGTCCCCCATCCCACACATGCACACACAGTGGGTGGCCGGGTTTGGTTGACTCTGCAGCGTGAAGGAGAGGAAGGTTTATTCTCCAAACAGCCGTGTGTGGTGCTGCGGGATGGGAACAACTTGATCTCGAGGTAAATGGAGCTCAGGCGTGTCCTCAGCCTCTCCTGAGCTTGATCCTTGTCACTGCAGCTTTCTGCTTTCTCAGTCCCCACCCCTCTGAATACCTCTAGACCAAAATTAGCCAACTGAAATATACTTAAAATTACCAGCACATTTAGCATGTGGCAACTGAGCCTGCACACTCTCTTTATCTCACACACATGCTATGACTTTGATCACATGCACTTCTGTTTTGTGGTGAAGCTCCAGAGCTTGGATTAGCAGGGATGATAGGCATGACATTCTCACCAGCAATGCAAATATTTTGACACGGCCTTCCCGATGCCAGTGGGCTCATCACGGTGCCACCTGCGAGAGAATGAGGGAGAGGCGTCTCTGACTGACTGCCTACTGCAGCGCTCTCTTGACAAATCACCCCTCTAATGAGGTGCAATTTTTAATCGTTAAATATTTATTCTGCAGTAATGAGAGAGATTAGCCCTCAATATTTTTCAGTGTGGGAATCTGCTAATAGAAGGGTTTTTTTTACTCTTTCCTTCTCTCTGTAATGAAACGTTTTATCTGCTTCCCTCCAGCCATTGCACCATAGCAATGGTTGTTGTCATTCCTAACCAGATCTGGTCTCTCGAAATCTGTTGATGTTAAATTAACAAAGAGTGTTAGTAAGTGTAGATGAGTAGGATTTTTCTAATTATACTTTACACAGAGTCATGAATCTCACACTTGTGTGGCCACTCATAAGGAGTTGTTTCTTGTTGTAGACTTGTGCGGCATTCCCAGTTTGATTCAGTTAACTACCACTCATATGGCAGTTACATAGCCCCTAGACCTCGGTTATCATGAAAAAAGCAGATGGATGGATGGATGGATGGATGGATGGATGGATGGATGGATGGATGGATGGATTCACTACATCATTTTACCCACCCTTGTAATGCAATCGTCTGACTGTCACCATAAGACGTTGCATCTTATTCTAAGATGGTAGCTCTCATAAAAAACTGTGACCCAGATTTGGAGACTGCTGATTTAAGCTTGTCCCAGTTGTGTTAGTTATTTAGTCTCTTTGTCCTCTCCAGTTAAGTCTGGCTCGCTAATTGCTGTCCTGTAATCCCACAATTAACAGAGACTGCACTGCAAGAATTATCAGCGGCCAGCGACAGTGAATCCAGCCAGAGCTCTTCAGCATGCAACTCACATCAGTAAATCAGCTTAGTTTGGATAATTCCTTTTCAGTCACTCATTATACATTCTGTTTTTGCACTATTTTCAGAGAGGCAGAAAGAGAGAAGCCGGTGTTCTCAAAAGCCAAACACAAGCAGAGCTTTATCAGCACCGCTGCCCTCATTCTCACATAGCACTCTGAGAAATGGACGGGTAAAATAAACACTTTAAAGACGTAGTTTAGCCGCACTTCACATGCCCAATTGATGTCTGAATGGGATGAAAAGTAGCAAAGCTCTTTTATCTCCATCCACAGTAAAATAAATTCACAGACTTGATAGACAGAGTTCAGCTCGCAGGAAGATTAAAATGGAACGGACTTTTAGTTTTCTGATTTCTTTTTCTGTTTTTCCCCTCTCAGCTGAAATCAGAAATGCCATGAAGAAGACAAATGGTGCGGGGAGTTTTATCCTTTCTTCTTTGGTTTTTGTTCGGCATGTGTTTCATGCGCTAGAGTTGAGTCTATTTGGTGTGTTATTCATGGTGAATAATCAGAGGGGGCAGCGGCCTGTGGAATTTGACGGTCAGCATTGTGGTGTTTGGGTAGGGAGGGCTTGACCCTAGGGTTGCTGGGGCAGAGAGGCTGAGGAGAGGGTCCTCACTTGGTCCCCCTTCATCTCTTTGTCCCAAACATTTGTGGTTCATGCAAGAATTGAGTTTGTCACCCTGCTGTCGTCTCGAATTCACGGATTCGAAATTATAGCTCAGATTAAGCCACACTCTCCAGCTGTTTTAAAACATTTCCTTTGATTAAAAATAAGCTGAGCTGTTTTTTCAACCGTCCCCCACAGCTTGTAAATTCTATAAATAATTTGCATGCTAATTGCCCCACAGGATTGAATCCATCTAAAGATTTTTTTCTGCTATTAAATCGGTTTGTTATTGTAGAAACGCTCTTTTTTTTTTTTTTTTTTAAATTGGATGTAGCAGGTAAGCTGCAGGCTCATTAAACTTCTCCACACATAGTAGCCGTTTAAAGTGCTCTTTTTTTATACTTAGTATTGATTGAAGCGGTCTGGTTTTCTTGCAAGAGTGTGTGTGTGGGGTGTGGGTTGTTGTTTTTTTGTTTGTTTGTTTAGGCGAGATGCCCAGAGAGGCCTGCTCACCTGTGCCTCAAATACAATGACCTTGAGGCCTAATGATAGCCCCCTCCTCCACTTTGCCCAGAAACCTTAATTCTCTGCCCATTGTGCGTGGAAGCCCCCTGCTGGTCACTTTTACACTGCACCATGACTCCTGTAGGCTAATTATTAGGGCTGTTTGCCAAAGCAAGCATCACTATTTGCACAAAGTTGGGGTTAGAGGTTCAAACAGACCCCTAACCACACGTATTAAAATTTGGTGTGTAACGTGTCCCAGACAATTTGTGCTAAGGAAATGAATGAAACCTCAAATCACTGTTGCACTATTCTAGAGTTGCACTATTCTAAGACGGCAGACTGATGGTTATATGGGTGAATAAATCACATAGAGGTCCATTGAAGCTATATATATATGGAGCACAACATAATAGAGACTTTGAGGTGGACTCTTGACTTGGGTCATTAGGCAAACACCCAGAACACCCTAGCAACCACATAGCAATATGTTAAAGAGACACTCGAAAAACAACTTAGCAACTGTGTAGCAGTGCATTGGGAACCACTAAAAAAGCCTTAACTTGCTTTATTTGTTTATTTGTGAAAATTTAAAAATGTAGTTTGGTGTAGATAAAGAAGTGCTAATGCATTTACTTCACAGCTGCTGGTTTGATTAAGTTTGTATCTGATTTCTGTTAGCGGTCAAGATACAGGTTTTTCCTGTATCTTGACAGCTCAAAAAATTAAGTTGTTCTGTCATAATTTGGTTAGAGCAGAAAGAAACTGAAGTGATGAAAACCTTAGACCCCACATGGCCCTCATAAAAGCTCAGCCGGTATGGGTTAGGGGATCAGAGGTCATATTGGTCATGAGGCATGGCAGTCTTGAGGGTATGCAGCACCACAAGAACTAGTTCCCTCCTGGTTGGTAATTTTATGATGTACACTTAACACACTGTTCTAACCAGGTGATATGCCATTATGATTAAACCCATCTTTTTGATGTAAATCCCAGTTTGTCATAATCGACCTTGACGGGACACACAAATGTGATTTTGCTTCACTTTCAGTAGGGGTGGGCAATACCAAAATCTTATATCAGGATACGAGTCATTTTATTTCTAATCCTCATCACCATTTTCAATATCACAAAAGCTAATACTAGCCTAAGTAAAAAAACAACAACAACAAATCTCTTAAGCCTACTGAAGTCAAGTAAGTGATAACAAAAGGAAAAAGAAACTAATGACAAACATATAGGAAAACTAACTACAATAGAACAAAGGCACAAATGAAATGGACCAACCTGAAAAACTTAAGCACTGGAAATAAGAAATACTACACATACAAAGTAATCAAATGTACAGTATAAAAAATCCTGCATAGTCTTTACTGTGTAAATTAAATATATATTTAGGGCCCGAGCACCGATGGTGTGAGGACCCTCTTGGAATTGCTCTGTTTATTATTAGGGCCCAAGCCCAAAGGGCGAGGCCCTATTGTTTTCCTAAGGATTATTTATTAGGGCCCAAGCCCAAAGGGCGAAGGCCCTATTGTTTTCCTAAGGATTATTTATTATTAGGGCCCAAGCCCAAAGGGCGAAGGCCCTATTGTTTTCCTAAGGATTATTAGGGCCCAAGCCCTAAGGGCGAAGGCCCTATTGTTTTCCTAAGGATTATTTATTATTCTTCTTCTTCTTCTTCTTCTAATTATTTTTTTACTACCTTTTGGACACTTTTGGAGGCCTTAACATGCTCAAAAACTCCTGAAACTTTGCACACATGTCAGAACCCGCGGCCATCAGGGCCGGGCTGAAGATGGTACCCGGGCGTGGCAGGGGGGCTCGACAGCGCCCCCTGGAACGGGGTCCGAAAACATGGTCCATAAATCAAACACGCTTGCATGTAATAATATGAAACTCGGTACACATGTAGATCTCATCGTTTCATATATACTTCGCACTCTAACTTTTTACCCCAGCCCAACAGGAAGTCGGCTATTTAGGCTTGTTTGGAAAACGCATGCAAAGGAATGTGAAACACTCCTCCTAGAGAATTCAAACACACGGCACGAAACTCGGTCAGCGTGAAGTCAAGACATTGAGGATGAAAGTTTGCGAGGGGATTTTTGATATCTCGAACGGTTTGGCCGTGGCGAGGAAACGAAATTATGGCGAGAAACGTGAAACGGGAAGTGTGTCATAACTACGGCATACATTAACTAATCTTGATGAAACTTCAGCAGTGTGTTCGTTGTAAGAGCCCGATCACATGGATGTGACTATTGTGAGTCAAAGTTATAGCGCCACCAACTGGCAGCAGGAAGTGTGACACTTTCAAAATGCTTTGAAATCCCCCTCTTATTTTTACCCGATTTGCTTCAAACTTCATCTGTATAATGTAAATACACGGCAGATGAAGACCTGTGAATGGATTCTTGATATCTTTGAAACTGTTGCTGTGGCAATCCATCAAACTTTAATATTCTTTTTGGATGCTTTTGAGACTCTTAGCATGCCTGAAATTGCTTAAAATTGCATGAAACTCGACAGACAGATCATATTTATTAGCCAGGTGACATGTGCATAGTTTCAGAAATGGGCGTGGTGCAGGGACTCAGTAGCGCCACCTTTTGACAAAAGTGGGCGGGTTAGTTTCATCTAGAGTTACAAAAATCTGTATTTATATAGTTCTCCTCCAGCCAGACAACTTTCTAATTTACAGTCATTAGCAATAACCAAGAGGAAGTCAGATATTTTGGTTTGAATATGGTCATTTCTCTCTGAGCCTACGTCTCTGTGACTGCTGTCTGTGTGTGTGTCTGTGAGTGTGGGGAGGGGGAGGGGGAGTGGGGCTAGATTAACCATTTCACTGCTGTGTGGTTTGGCCTTCATTAAAAAAGGAAATAAATGTCTTAAGCCTTGTATTTTTTAAATACGTTTTTTTAATAAAGTAAAGGCATATAACAGACATGCTGCATTTAAATTTTTTTAATAAAACATTGTTTTTTATGTTTTTCAAGCCATTTGATTTATGAGGACTTTTGAAATGTCCTCATAAACCACCCATAAGTTGTAATACCAGTGTAATACACGTCATTATACAAATTTGTGTCCTCATAAATCACATAAACCAACCCACACAAACCAACCCACACACACACACACACCACACACACACACACACACACACACACACACACACACACACACACACACACACACACACACACACACACACACACCAAATTGACGGTGGGTGGCAATGGTATATTTAAAAGTGCATAATTGTAATATCTGCAAGGCACCCCTAGTCCAGTCTTATTAAATGTATGCTTCATCTTTCATTTTAATTTGTAAATTTGATCAATAAATTCAATTATTTAGAATAATAAGATACTATATGGCTGTTACCCTAGGTAGGGCTGATCAAATTACATCATTTACATTGAAAAATAACAATGCATTAAAAGATGTTATGAGATTGTTTTAAATATGAGTCAATTAAAAATCGTTGGAAAGAATGATACTTTTAAACATAACACTGAACCGTCACTAGGTGTCGCCAGGCTACCGTCTTAATGAGCGAGTCATTGATTCATTCGTTCAAACGATTCGTTCGAACGACTGAGTCATTCATGAATGAGACAGGTATGGATTGGTCATTGAATCTAGGGTTTGCGATGTCTACCAATTTGGCATCAGACGATGTGTACAGTGAAACATCGCGATGGACGATGATATCGGGAGGAGGGGCGGGGCTAACGTTTTAATTTTTCACTTAAGCAATAAGCCCCGCAAAGCCTTGTTTTACAGTGGATTTAGAACAGCTAAGGGCGTAGGCACAACGCGGAGATATTTTCCTCTACATCTCATCAGCCATTTTGATTTCGGCACGCTCTGAGTCTGCAGCAGCTGACCACTAGGAGCGAATGTACATGATGTACAATGTACACGTGACAGAGCAGCCAGATCCAGACTGTGCTTTCGCGCTGTGGCTGGCGCTGAGCCAGAGACAGACGCGTTCAGTGCTTGTCATATTATATCACAACTATTCAGTGTTTTTAACCACATAATGTTTATTTTAGGTTTCAGACATTTAAATGCATATAATTTATAGCAAAACAATACATTTATAGTTTGTAAAATACACAATGGTGTCTATGGAAGCAGCAATAACAACCCATTCAAATATATTTGCCGACGGATTTTATTCATATCAGACACACAGTGTAAGGAACTATAAAGTTAACTCTATTCTTCTCCCAGTTCACCGGCCATGTATTTCGGGAGAAACTGTTTTTTTAAACGACAAAACAAACTCACTTACACACATTTGAGAATCAGAATAGAAGATAGTTGATGACATGGTAACCAGGTTTGTTAATATTTATAAATAAAAGCGCTAACGTTACATGTCATACAGCGCTATTTGGCTGTGGTGAATCACGTGCCAAGCATGACGCGTCACCATGGAAACATGGGGGGGGGGGGGGGTCGCGATGCTGGCTTAACTATGATATCGTCTATCGGCACAACCCTAATTGAATCTTTGAGTAAAACCAATTTGTCCAAAATGCTGAATCATTCAGTAATGAGAAAACATGTTGCTGTGAGATGCGCAATGGTTCTGCTGTGATCTTTGTTTAACTATTTTCGCTGCTGAAACAGAAAAACCGTCAATATTGCATCTAAAATGTAAGTGACTTGACGTGTGTGTGTGTGTGTGTGTGTGTGTGTGTGTGTGTGTGTGTGTGAGAGAGAGAGTGTGTCTGTTACAGTGAAAAGAGTTTAACCCTTTAAGGCAGTGGATCTCAATCCTGGTCCTAGGGAGCCACTGCTCTGCATAGTTTGTATGTCTCCCTCATTTAACACACCTGATTCAGATCATCAGTTGGTCAGATCATCATTGGTCAGATTCAATGACCAATCCATACCTGTCTCATTCATGAATGACTCAGTCGTTCGAACGAATCGTTTGAACGAATGAATCAATGACTCGCTCATTAAGACGGTAGCCTGGCGACACCTAGTGACGGTTCAGTGTTATGTTTAAAAGTATCATTCTTTCCAACGATTTTTAATTGACTCATATTTAAAACAATCTCATAACATCTTTTAATGCATTGTTATTTTTCAATGTAAATGATGTAATTTGATCAGCCCTACCTAGGGTAACAGCCATATAGTATCTTATTATTCTAAATAATTGAATTTATTGATCAAATTTACAAATTAAAATGAAAGATGAAGCATACATTTAATAAGACTGGACTAGGGGTGCCTTGCAGATATTACAATTATGCACTTTTAAATATACCATTGCCACCCACCGTCAATTTGGTGTGTATGTGTGTGTGTGTGTGTGTGTGTGTGTGTGTGTGTGTGTGTGTGTGTGTGTGTGTGTGCTTGTTTTTGTGATATATGAGGACACAAATGTGTATAATGACATGGGTATTACACTGGTATTACAACTTACACGTGAAATATGAGGACATTGCATGCGTCCTCATATTTCAAACAGCTTAAAAAACATAAAAAACAATGTTTTTTTCAAAATGTTAAAATCCAGCATGTCTCCTGTAAGGGGTAGGTTTAGGGACAGGGGCAGTGTAGGGGGATAGATTATATAGTTTGTCCAGTATAAAAACCATTACGCCTATGGAATGTCCTCATAAGTCACAAAAACAAACATGTGTGTGTGTGTGTGTGTGTGTGTGTGTGTGTGTGTGTGTGTGGGTTGGTTTGTGTGGGTTGGTTTATGTGATTTATGAGGACACAAATTTGTATAATGACGTGTATTACACTGGTATTACAACTTATGGGTGGTTTATGAGGACATTTCAAAAGTCCTCATAAATCAAATGGCTTGAAAAACATAAAAAACAATGTTTTATTAAAAAAATTTAAATGCAGCATGTCTGTTATATGCCTTTACTTTATTAAAAAAACGTATTTAAAAAATACAAGGCTTAAGACATTTATTTCCTTTTTTAATGAAGGCCAAACCACACAGCAGTGAAATGGTTAATCTAGCCCCACTCCCCCTCCCCCTCCCCCTCCCCACACTCACAGACACACACAAAGAGAGCAGGCGCATAGCCCCACTCCCCCTCCCCCTTCCCACACTCACAGACACACACACAGAGAGCAGGCGCATAGCCCCACTCCCCCTCCCCCTTCCCACACTCACAGACACACACACACACAGAGAGCAGTCACAGAGACGTAGGCTCAGAGAGAAATGACCATATTCAAACCAAAATATCTGACTTCCTCTTGGTTATTGCTAATGACTGTAAATTAGAAAGTTGTCTGGCTGGAGGAGAACTATATAAATACAGATTTTTGTAACTCTAGATGAAACTAACCCGCCCACTTTTGTCAAAAGGTGGCGCTACTGAGTCCCTGCACCACGCCCATTTCTGAAACTATGCACATGTCACCTGGCTAATAAATATGATCTGTCTGTCGAGTTTCATGCAATTTTAAGCAATTTCAGGCATGCTAAGAGTCTCAAAAGCATCCAAAAAGAATATTAAAGTTTGATGGATTGCCACAGCAACAGTTTCAAAGATATCAAGAATCCATTCACAGGTCTTCATCTGCCATGTATTTACATTATACAGATGAAGTTTGAAGCAAATCGGGTAAAAATAAGAGGGTGATTTCAAAGCATTTTGAAAGTGACACACTTCCTGCTGCCAGTTGGTGGCGCTATAACTTTGACTCACAATAGTCACATCCATGTGATCGGGCTCTTACAACGAACACACTGCTGAAGTTTCATCAAGATTAGTTAATGTATGCAGTAGTTATGACACACTTCCCGTTTCACGTTTCTCGCCATAATTTCGTTTCCTCGCCACGGCCAAACCGTTCGAGATATCAAAAATCCCCTCGCAAACTTTCATCCTCAATGTCTTGACTTCACGCTGACCGAGTTTCGTGCCGTGTGTTTGAATTCTCTAGGAGGAGTGTTTCACATTCCTTTGCATGCGTTTTCCAAACAAGCCTAAATAGCCGACTTCCTGTTGGGCTGGGGTAAAAAGTTAGAGTGCGAAGTATATATGAAACGATGAGATCTACATGTGTACCGAGTTTCATATTATTACATGCAAGCGTGTTTGATTTATGGACCATGTTTTCGGACCCCGTTCCAGGGGGCGCTGTCGAGCCCCCCTGCCACGCCCGGGTACCATCTTCAGCCCGGCCCTGATGGCCGCGGGTTCTGACATGTGTGCAAAGTTTCAGGAGTTTTTGAGCATGTTAAGGCCTCCAAAAGTGTCCAAAAGGTAGTAAAAAAATAATTAGAAGAAGAAGAAGAAGAATTATAAATAATCCTTAGGAAAACAATAGGGCCTTCGCCCTTTGGGCTTGGGCCCTAATAATCCTTAGGAAAACAATAGGGCCTTCGCCCTTTGGGCTTGGGCCCTAAATATAGCTGCGAGCAGCGATTACGGGCCCAAGCCGGTGGCACCGCAACCCTGGTGCACCAGGGTGGCGGTACCGCCGGCTTTGGCCCTTCATCGCTGCTCGCAGCTATATTTATATATATATATATATATATATATATATATATATATAATATATATACATATATATATATATATATATATATATATATATTATATATAAAGCCGGTGGCCACCCTGGTGCCTTAGGGTTATTGTGCACGACGTGACACAAAATATCTGCTCGCTAGTCCCGCTTCAGCACTGATGATGTTGTAGAAATAGTGTGCTCTGGTTGGTCTGGATTATTCAGGATTTATTATTTTATACAGAAATAAGTTATTTATAATTCAGATGAGAATAAAGTTAGTGTTGATTAAAATGAAGGAAAACAAATATATTGATCTGAAATATAGCACATTCATTTTACATTTATTTAGGTTCAATTACCAAACATACAATCTTAATTTAATTTAAAGCAAACAATACATTTAAAATACATGGGTTGTATGCACATTAAAATATATATATATATATATATGAAGAGTTCAGATGCAAAAGCCTCTAAATGCCATCTGAAATTTTCTTCTAAAATTATCATTTTTATCAAGCTTGTATATTTAAATTCAGTAATTCCACTTAAATGACAATGAATGGATAATTTTTCTTGCCATTTAAGTGAAATTATTGAACTTAAATATACAAGCTTGATAAAAATGATCATTTTAGAAGAAAATTTCAGATGGCATTTAGAGGCTTTTGCATCTGAACTCTTCATATATATATATATATATATATATATATATATATATATATATATATAATATATTATATATATATATATATATATATATATATATATATATATATATATATATATATATATATATATCCAAAAAGACAAGGCTTAAAAACTCTTGTCACTGTAACAGACACAATCTCTCTCTCTCTCTCTCTCTCTCTCTCACACACACACACACACACACACACACACACACACACACACACACACACACACGTACACGTCAAGTCACTTACATTTTAGATGCAATATTTAATAAGCAGAAAAATTGAATTTTCTGCTCTGAAAATATAAATAAGCATACAAATTGAATAAGCACTTTGAATATTCTAAACAGAATAAGCACTAGTCGTTAATGAATAAGTACTAGTACTTAATGGAATAGATAATATCTAAAAAATAAGTACTAGTAGCATGAAAATAGAGACTTCGTATTTCCAGAGCCCGTCTAACTTGTCCGCTTGTCCGGGACAAATGGATTTTTGAAGGACAAGTAAAAGAGAATTTTACTTGCCCGAACGGACAAGTCAAGTAGCCTGATTAGAACATCAATAACAAACAAAATACATAACTAGGAAATCACTAAACCGAGAGAATGATTCTGATTACATTTATTGTATGTTGTTGCGATCGATTGTGGATAATAAATAGGTTGCGCTGTTGACGCTCGCGCAGCCTCTCGAGGAGAAATCTATATGAGCGCAGCACACACACACACACACACACACACTCAGTAACAACATACTGTAACTGCCTCTAAAAATCTAAATGTGGAGTTTCTATATTTTAACATATGTGTTAAGCAGCCTCAATTGTTTTTCCTGAATACCATATCAAAATGTGACATTGATTTCCTACAACAGTTCAATAAACAGTTAAAATGTAGTCACTTACATTTTAGATGTAATATTGGCTGTTTTTCTTCTGTTCCAGCAGCGAAAATAGTTCCAAACAAAAATCACAGCAGAACCACGGCGCATCTCACAGGAACACTCATTGTTTTCATTACTGAATGATTCAGCATTTTGACCCGAATCGGTTCGGTTGAGTCAAAGATTCAATGAGCCATTCCTTAACATCTGTCTCATTCTTGAATGAATCAACCGTTTAAACGAATCGTTTGAATGAATGAATAAATGACTCACTCATTAATACGGCCGCCTGCCGCCACCTATTGGCAATTTAGTGTTATGTTTATAAGTAGCCTAGTATACTTCTTTCCACTGTTTCTTATTTGTACATTTAAATCAATTTCATAACATTATTTTATGCAATTGTAATTTTTCAGTGTAAATGATTTAATTTGATCAGCCCTACCTAGGGTAACAGTAGCCTATGCTTCATCTTTCATTTTAAATTCCTAAATTTGATCAATAAATTCAATTATTTAGAATAATAAGACACTAATAGGACATTTAATAATATTGGGGGAGGGGATGCCCTTCATGGGACACTATTATGCGACAGTATCGTACTTTAAGATATATAACTAACACCGTATTGTAGGGGTGGAACGGTACACATAAGTCACGGTTCGGTTCATACCTCGGTTCAGACGTCATGGTTCGGTACGATTTCGGTACAATGGAGTGAAAAGCAAAACAAAAATGCAGAAGGCATTTTTATAAATGTCTTAAGCCTTGTATTTTTTAAATAAGTTTTATTAATAAAGGCATAGAACCAGTTTATTTGTAGTGCACTGACAGGAGTTTTATATAATTAGTTTATTAATTAAATTATTAAAAAGATGAAAAGACCTTGAGATATGTTTGGTAATTGTACCTGAATGAATTTAAAATTAATTTGCTCTTTCAGATCAATATATTTGTTTTCCTTCATTTTAGTTAACCCTAACTTTATTCTCATCTGAATTATAAATAATTTATTTCCGTATAAAATAATACTACCTTTAAAAACTTTTGTTAACATTTGTAGGTTACAGTTTGACAAGAGTTTAGAGTGTAACAAAAGCACAATGTTGTGTTTTATTGCAAGTGTACACAAAAATATAAGTAAACATTAAACACTTTGCAGTTTTAATGATGTCCTGTATGAAAAAATGACGGAGTATGTTTCCACTGTTTGATCGCGCACGAGAGATCTCTCTCGCACGCGCGCAAACACACACACACACACACACACACACACACACACACTGACTGTTCATCGCGCCTCTCTCTCGCACACGCGCGCGCAGACACACACAATGGGCGCCTCTCTCTTTCTCTCTCTCTCTTCTCTCTCTCTCTCTCTCTCTCTCTCTCTCTCTCTCTCTCTCTCTCTCTCTCTCTCTCTCTCTCTCTCTCTCTCTCTCTCTCTCTCTCTCTCTCTCTCGCTCTCTCGCGCTCTCTCTCTCTCTCGATCTCTCTCTCTCTCGCGCGCGCGCGCCGTTTTTGTACCGTGTATTCTACGTGCAAATTCGTGCACCGAACCGTGACGCCCGTACCGTTTCGGTTCGATACGAATACATGTACCGTTCCACCCCTACCGTATTGCATTTAGGGTGATTGATAACATACATAATATTCAATATTCTTAGTCAATATCCACAACATTCAATGCAGATATTACAATATGCCGATTTAAATATCAAAGCTGATTGAACACTGATGAGAATATTGCTTCAGAATAAATAAATAAATAAATAAATAAATAAATAAATCCGGACAACCAACTTTTTTCTCAGACAAGTGAATGACAGATTTACTTGTCCGGAGGACAAGCACGTGAAAAAAAAAAAAGAAAAAAAAAAATTATGCTCTCTCTCTCTCTCTCTCTTCTCTCTCTCTCTCTCTCTCTCTCTCTCTCTCTCTCTCTCTCTCTCTCTCTCTCTCTCTCTCTCTCTCTCTCTCTCTCTCTCTCTCTCTCTCTCTCTCACACACACACACACACACATCAAGTCTTTTAAATATGAAGGGCCAAAGCCGACGGTACCGCCACCCTGGTGCACCAGGGTGGCGGTGCCACCGGCTTGGGCCCGTAATCGCTGCTCGCAGCTATATTTATATATATATATATATATATATATATATATATATATATTTATTATTATTTTTCTTCTACCTTTTGGACACTTTTGGAGGCCTTAACATGCTCAAAAACTCCTGAAACTTTGCACACATGTCAGAACCCGCGGCCATCAGGGCCGGGCTGAAGATGGTACCCGGGCGTGGCAGGGGGGCTCGACAGCGCCCCCTGGAACGGGGTCCGAAAACATGGTCCATAAATCAAACACGCTTGCATGTAATAATATGAAACTCGGTACACATGTAGATCTCATCGTTTCATATATACTTCGCACTCTAACTTTTTACCCCAGCCCAACAGGAAGTCGGCTATTTAGGCTTGTTTGGAAAACGCATGCAAAGGAATGTGAAACACTCCTCCTAGAGAATTCAAACACACGGCACGAAACTCGGTCAGCGTGAAGTCAAGACACTGAGGATGAAAAATTGCCAGGGGATTTTTGATATCTCGAACGGTTTGGCCGTGGCGAGGAAACGAAATTATGGCGAGAAACGTGAAACAGGAAGTGTGTTATAACTACTGCATACATTAACTAATCTTGATGAAACTTCAGCAGTGTGTTCGTTGTAAGAGCCCGATCACATGGATGTGACTATTGTGAGTCAAAGTTATAGCGCCACCAACTGGCAGCAGGAAGTGTGTCACTTTCAAAATGCTTTGAAATCACCCTCTTATTTTTACCCGATTTGCTTCAAACTTCATGTGCATAATGTAGACACACGCCAGATGTAGACCTGTGAAAGGATTATTGATATCTTAGAAACTGTTGCCATGGCAATGCATCAAACATTAATATTCCTTTTTTAAGCTTTTTCATGCTTTTTTATGCTTTCGGGCACTTTTGGGGTTCTTAACGTGCTCGAAAACTCTTGAAACTTTGCACACAGGACAAAACCCGCGGCCATCAGGGCCAGGCTGAAGCTGGTACCCGGGCGTGGCAGGGGGGCTCGACAGCGCCCCCTTGAACGGGTCCGACAATTTGGTCCATATATCCAACACGCTTTACCCGATTTGCTTCAAACTTGATGTGTATAATGTAGACACAAGCCAGATGTAGACCTGTGAAAGGATTGTTGATATCTTAGATGCTGTTGCCGTGACAACGCATCAAACTTTAATATTCTTTTTGGATACTTTTGAGATTCTTAGCGCACTTTTGGGGCCCTTAACATGCTCAAAAACTCTTGAAACTTTGCACACGGGTCAGAAACCGCGGCCATCAGGGCTGGGCTGAAGCTGGTACCCGGGCGTGGCAGGGGGGCTCGACAGCGCCCCTGGAACGGGGTCCGAAAACTTGGTCCATAAATCAAACAGGCTTTACCCGATTTGCTTCAAACTTGATGTGTATAATGTAGACACACGCCAGATGTAGACCTGTGAAAGGATTGTTGATATCTTAGATGCTGTTGCCGTGACAATGCATCAAACTTTAATATTCTTTTTGGATACTTTTGAGACTCTCAGCGCACCTTTGGGGCCCTTACCGTGCTTAAAAACTCTTGAATCTTTGCACACGGGTCAGAACCCGCGGCCATCAGGGCCGGGCTGAAGCTGGTACCCGGGCGTGGCAGGGGGGCTCGACAGCGCCCCCTGGAACGGGGTCCGAAAACTTGGTCCATAAATCAAACACGCTTGCATGTAGTAATATGAAACTTGGTACACATATAGATCTCATCAATTCATATATCCTTTGTACTTTTACTTTTTACCCCAGCCCAACAGGAAGTCGGCTATTATGGTTTGTTTGAAAGCGTATGCCCCTGGAATTCGATATACTACTCCTAGAGAATTCAACCAATCGCCACGAAACTCAGTCAGCATGAAGTCAAGACATTGAGGATGGAAAATTGCCAGGGGATTTTTGATATCTCGAACGGTTTGGCCGTGGCGAGGAAACGAATTTATGGCGAATAATGGAAACAGGAAGTGTGTTATAACTTCTGCATACATTAACTGATCTTGATGAAACTTCAGCAGTGTGTTCGCTGTAAGAGTCCGATCACATGGATGTGACTATTGTGAGTCAAAGTTATAGCGCCACCAACTGGCAGCAGGAAGTGTGTCACTTCCTAAAGGCTTTGAAATCACCCTCTTATTTTTACCCGATTTGCTTCAAACTTCATCTGTATAATGTAAATACACTGCAGATGAAGACCTGTGAAGGGATTCTTGATATCTTTGAAACTGTTGCTGTGGCAACGCATCAAACTTTAATATTCTTGTTTGATGCTTTTGATGCTCCGAGTCAATATGGCAAGCCGTTTTAACATTTAATCATTTTAACCTACTAGTCTCTTTTTTCATGCTACTAGTACTTATTTTTTAGATACTAGTATCTATTCCATTAAGTAATAGTACTTATTCATTAGCGACTAGTGCTTATTCTTTAGTACTAGTGCCTATTCTTTAGATAGTAGTGCTTATTCTTTAGATATTCTTTTGAATACGTATTAGTAGCTAATGAATAAGTACTGGTATCTATTTAATAGGTACTAGTATGTAATGACTTAGAACTAGTATTTATTGAATAAATACTAGTATCTATTAATAGGTACTATTATCTAAAATGTCATTTTCTCTCTCTCTCTCTCTCTGAGCCAATATGGCAAGCCGTTTTAACATTTAATCATTTTAACATACTAGTCTCTATTTTCATGCTACTAGTACTTATTTTTTAGATATTAGTATCTATTCCATTAAGTACTAGTACTTATTCATTAGCGACTAGTGCTTATTCTGTTTAGAATATTCAAAGTGCTTATTCAATTTGTATGCTTATTTATATTTTCAGAGCAGAAAATCCGATTTTTCTGCTTATTCAATATTGCATCTAAAATGTAAGTGACTTGACGTGTGTGTGTGTGTGTGTGTGTGTGTGTGTGTGTGTTGTGTGTGTGTGTGTGTGTGTGTGTGTGTGTGTGTGAGAGAGAGAGAGATTGTGTCTGTTACAGTGACAAGAGTTTTTAAGCCTTGTCTTTTTGGATATATATATATTTTTTATTAAAAAAAATGTGCATACAACCCATGTATTTTAAATGTATTGTTTGCTTTAAATTAAATTAAGATTGTATATTTGGTAATTGAACCTAAATAAATGTAAAATGAATGTGCTATATTTCAGATCAATATATTTGTTTTCCTTCATTTTAATCAACACTAACTTTATTCTCATCTGAATTATAAATAACTTATTTCTGTATAAAATAATAAATCCTGAATAATCCAGACCAACCAGAGCACACTATTTCTACAACATCATTAGTGCTGAAGCGGGACTACCAGAGCCGTTCGGCAGATAGCGAGCAGATATTTTGTCACGTCGTGCACAATAACCCTAAAGGGACCAGGGTGGCGGTGCCACCGGCTTTATATATATATATATATATATATATAAATATAGCTGCGAGCAGGGTTGCGGTGCCACCGGCTTGGGCCCGTAATCGCTGCTCGCAGCTATATTTAGGGCCCAAGCCCAAAGGGCGAAGGCCCTATTGTTTTCCTAAGGATTATTTATTATTAGGGCCCAAGCCCAAAGGGCGAAGGCCCTATTGTTTTCCTAAGGATTATTTATAATTCTTCTTCTTCTTCTTCTTCTTCTTCTTCTAATTCTTTTTTTACTACCTTTTGGACACTTTTGGAGGCCTTAACATGCTCAAAAACTCCTGAAACTTTGCACACATGTCAGAACCTGCGGCCATCAGGGCCGGGCTGAAGATGGTACCCGGGCGTGGCAGGGGGGCTCGACAGCGCCCCCTGGAACGGGGTCGGAAAACATGGTCCATAAATCAAACACGCTTGCATGTAATAATATGAAACTCGGTACACATGTAGATCTCATCGTTTCATATATACTTCGCACTCTAACTTTTTACCCCAGCCCAACAGGAAGTCGGCTATTTAGGCTTGTTTGGAAAACGCATGCAAAGGAATGTGAAACACTCCTCCTAGAGAATTCAAACACACGGCACGAAACTCGGTCAGCGTGAAGTCAAGACATTGAGGATGAAAGTTTGCGAGGGGATTTTTGATATCTCGAACGGTTTGGGCGTGGCGAGGAAACGAAATTATGGCGAGAAACGTGAAACGGGAAGTGTGTCATAACTACGGCATACATTAACTAATCTTGATGAAACTTCAGCAGTGTGTTCGTTGTAAGAGCCCGATCACATGGATGTGACTATTGTGAGTCAAAGTTATAGCGCCACCAACTGGCAGCAGGAAGTGTGTCACTTTCAAAATGCTTTGAAATCACCCTCTTATTTTTACCCGATTTGCTTCAAACTTCATCTGTATAATGTAAATACACGGCAGATGAAGACCTGTGAATGGATTCTTGATATCTTTGAAACTGTTGCTGTGGCAATCCATCAAACTTTAATATTCTTTTTGGATGCTTTTGAGACTCTTAGCATGCCTGAAATTGCTTAAAATTGCATGAAACTCGACAGACAGATCATATTTATTAGCCAGGTGACATGTGCATAGTTTCAGAAATGGGCGTGGTGCAGGGACTCAGTAGCGCCACCTTTTGACAAAAGTGGGCGGGTTAGTTTCATCTAGAGTTACAAAAATCTGTATTTATATAGTTCTCCTCCAGCCAGACAACTTTCTAATTTACAGTCATTAGCAATAACCAAGAGGAAGTCAGATATTTTGGTTTGAATATGGTCATTTCTCTCTGAGCCTACGTCTCTGTGACTGCTCTCTGTGTGTGTGTGTCTGTGAGTGTGGGGAGGGGGAGGGGGAGTGGGGCTATGTGCCTGCTCTCTGTGTGTGTGTGTCTGTGAGTGTGGGAGGGGAGGGGGAGTGGGGTTTGGCCTTCATTAAAAAAGGAAATAAATGTCTTAAGCCTTGTATTTTTTAAATACGTTTTTTTAATAAAGTAAAGGCATATAACAGACATGCTGCATTTAAATTTTTTTAATAAAACATTGTTTTTTATGTTTTTCAAGCCATTTGATTTATGAGGACTTTTGAAATGTCCTCATAAACCACCCATAAGTTGTAATACCAGTGTAATACACGTCATTATACAAATTTGTGTCCTCATAAATCACATAAACCAACCCACACAAACCAACCCACACACATACACACACACACACACACACACACACACACACACACACACACACACACACACACACCACACCAAATTGACGGTGGGTGGCAATGGTATATTTAAAAGTGCATAATTGTAATATCTGCAAGGCACCCCTAGTCCAGTCTTATTAAATGTATGCTTCATCTTTCATTTTAATTTGTAAATTTGATCAATAAATTCAATTATTTAGAATAATAAGATACTATATGGCTGTTACCCTAGGTAGGGCTGATCAAATTGCATCATTTACATTGAAAAATAACAATGCATTAAAAGATGTTATGAGATTGTTTTAAATATGAGTCAATTAAAAATCGTTGGAAAGAATGATACTTTTAAACATAACACTGAACCGTCACTAGGTGTCGCCAGGCTACCGTCTTAATGAGCGAGTCATTGATTCATTCGTTCAAACGATTCGTTCGAACGACTGAGTCATTCATGAATGAGACAGGTATGGATTGGTCATTGAATCTAGGGTTTGCGATGTCTACCAATTTGGCATCAGACGATGTGTACAGTGAAACATCGCGATGGACGATGATATCGGGAGGAGGGGCGGGGCTAACGTTTTAATTTTTCACTTAAGCAATAAGCCCCGCAAAGCTGTGTTTTACAGTGGATTTAGAACAGCTAAGGGGCATAGGCACAACGCGGAGATATTTTCCTCTACATCTCATCAGCCATTTTGATTTCGGCACGCTCTGAGTCTGCAGCAGCTGACCACTAGGAGCGAATGTACATGATGTACAATGTACACGTGACAGAGCAGCCAGATCCAGACTGTGCTTTCGCGCTGTGGCTGGCGCTGAGCCAGAGACAGACGCGTTCAGTGCTTGTCATATTATATCACAACTATTCAGTGTTTTTAACCACATAATGTTTATTTTAGGTTTCAGACATTTAAATGCATATAATTTATAGCAAAACAATACATTTATAGTTTGTAAAATACACAATGGTGTCTATGGAAGCAGCAATAACAACCCATTCAAATATATTTGCCGACGGATTTTATTCATATCAGACACACAGTGTAAGGAACTATAAAGTTAACTCTATTCTTCTCCCAGTTCACCGGCCATGTATTTCGGGAGAAACTGTTTTTTAAACGACAAAACAAACTCACTTACACACATTTGAGAATCAGAATAGAAGATAGTTGATGACATGGTAACCAGGTTTGTTAATATTTATAAATAAAAGCGCTAACGTTACATGTCATACAGCGCTATTTTGGCTGTGGTGAATCACGTGCCAAGCATGACGCGTCACCATGGAAACATGGGGGGGGGGGGGTCGCGATGCTGGCTTAACTATGATATCGTCTATCGGCACAACCCTAATTGAATCTTTGAGTAAACCAATTTGTCCAAAATGCTGAATCATTCAGTAATGCGAAAACATGTTGCTGTGAGATGAGCAATGGTTCTGCTGTGATCTTTGTTTAACTATTTTCGCTGCTGAAACAGAAAAACCGTCAATATTGCATCTAAAATGTAAGTGACTTGACGTGTGTGTGTGTGTGTGTGTGTGTGTGTGTGTGTGTGTGTGTGAGAGAGAGTGTGTCTGTTACAGTGAAAAGAGTTTAACCCTTTAAGGCAGTGGATCTCAATCCTGGTCCTAGGGAGCCACTGCTCTGCATAGTTTGTATGTCTCCCTCATTTAACACACCTGATTCAGATCATCAGCTCGTTAGGAAAGAGCTTTATTAACTGAAGTGGGTGTGTCAGATAAAGGAGACATATAAAATGTGCAGAGCAGTGGCACCCATAGGACCAAGATTGAGAACCACTGCTTTAAGGCCTTGTCTTTTTGGATATATCTTCTTTTTTTTTTATGTGCATACAACCCATATATTTTAAATGTATTGTTTGCTTTAAATTAAATTAAGATTGTATGTTTGGTAATTGAACCTAAATAAATTTACAATTAATGTGCTATATTTCAGATCAATATAATTGTTTTCTTTCATTTTAATCAACACTAACTTTATTCTCTATCTGTATTATAAATAACTTATTTCTGCATAAATTAAAAAATCCCCAATAATCCAGACCAAACCAGAGCGCACTAATTCTACAACATCATCAGTGCTGAAGCGGAACTACCAGAGCGGTTCGGCAGATAGCGAGCAGATATTTTGTGTCACGTCGTGCACAATAACGCTAAAGGCACCAGGCTGGCGGTGCCACTGGCTTTATTATATATATATATTATATATTATATATATATATATATATATATATATTATATATATATATATATATATATATATATATATATATATATATTATATAAAATATAGCTGCGAGCAGCGATGAAGGGCCAAAGCCGACGGTACCGCCACCCTGGTGCACCAGGGTTGCGGTGCCACCGGCTTGGGCCGTAATCGCTGCTCGCAGCTATATTTAGGGCCCAAGCCCAAAGGGCGAAGGCCCTATTGTTTTCCTAAGGATTATTTATTTATTATTATTATTATTATTATTATTATTTTTTTACTACCTTTTGGACACTTTTGGAGGCCTTAACATGCTCAAAAAACTCCTGAAACTTTGCACACATGTCAGAACCCGCGGCCATCAGGGCCGGGCTGAAGATGGTACCCGGGCGTGGCAGGGGGGCTCGACAGCGCCCCCTGGAACGGGGTCGTAAACATGGTCCATAAAATAAAAACGCTTGAATGAAATAATATGAAACTCGGTACACATGTAGATCTCATCGTTTCATATATACTTCGCACTCTAACTTTTTACCCCAGCCCAACAGGAAGTCGGCTTATTTAGGCTTGTTTGGAAAACGCATGCAATGGAATTTGAAGTACTCCTCCTAGAGAATTCAAACACACGGCACGAAATCGGTCAGCGTGAAGTCAAGACATTGAGGATGAAAGTTTGCGAGGGGATTTTTGATATCTCGAACGGTTTGGCCGTGGCGAGGAAAACGAAATTATGGCGAGAAACGTGAAACGGGAAGTGTGTCATAACTACTGCATACATTAACTGATCTTGATGAAACTTCAGCAGTGTGTTCGTTGTAAGAGCCCGATCACATGGATGTGACTATTGTGAGTCAAAGTTATAGCGCCACCAACTGGCAGCAGGAAGTGTGTCACTTTCAAAATGCTTTGAAATCACCCTCTTATTTTTTACCCGATTTGCTTCAAACTTCATCTGTATAATGTAAATACATGGCAGATGAAGACCTGTGAATGGATTCTTGATATCTTTGAAACTGTTGCTGTGGCAATCCATCAAACTTTAATATTCTTTTTGGATGCTTTTGAGACTCTTAGCATGCCTGAAATTGCTTAAAATTGCATGAAACTCGACAGACAGATCACATTTATTAGCCAGGTGACATGTGCATAGTTTCAGAAACGGGCGTGGTGCAGGGACTCAGTAGCGCCACCTTTTGACAAAAGTGGGGGGGTTAGTTTCATCTAGAGTTACAACAATCTGTATTTATATAGTTCTCCTCCAGCCAGACAACTTTCTAATTTACAGTCATTAGCAATAACCAAGAGGAAGTCAGATATTTTGGTTTGAATATGGTCATTTCTCTCTGAGCCTACGTCTCTGTGGGCTGCTCTCTGTGTGTGTGTCTGTGAGTGTGGGGAGGGGGAGGGGGGAGTGGGGCTAGTGCCTGCTCTCTGTGTGTGTGTGTTTTGTGAGTGTGGGAAGGGGGAGGGGGAGTGGGGCTATATTAACCATTTCACTGCTGTGTGGTTTGGCCTTCATTAAAAAGAAAATAAATGTCTTAAGCCTTGTATTTTTTAAATACGTTTTTTTTTAATAAAGGCATATAACAGACATGCTGCATTTAAAATTTTTTAATAAAACATTGTTTTTTATGTTTTTCAAGCCATTTGATTTATGAGGACTTTTGAAATGTCCTCATAAACCCCCCATAAGTTGTTAATACCAGTGTAATACACATGCCATTATACAAATTTGTGTCCTCATAAATCACATAAACCAACCCACACACACATCAAATTGACGGTGGGTGGCAATAGTATATTTAAAAGACTTGATGTGTGTGTGTGTGTGTGTGTGTGTTTGGGGTGTGTGTTGGTGTGTGTGAGAGAGAGAGAGAGAGAGAGAGAAGAAGAGAGAGAGAGAGAGAGAAGAGAGAGAGAGAGAGAGGAGGAGCATAATTTTTTTTTTTTTTTTTTTTTCATGTGCTTGTCCTCCGGACAAGTAAATCTGTCATTCACTTGTCTGAGAAAAAAGTTGCTTGTCCGGATTTATTTATTTATTTATTTATTTATTTATTTATTTATTTATTTATTCTGAAGCAATATTCTCATCAGTGTTCAATCAGCTTTGATATTTAAATCGGCATTATTGTAATATCTGCATTGAATGTTGTGGATATTGACTAAGAATATTGAATATTATGTATGTTATCAATCACCCTACGGTGTTAGTTATATATCTTAAAGTGCGATACTGTCGCATAATAGTGTCCCATGAAGGGCATCCCCTCCCCCAATATTATTAAATGTCCTATTAGTGTCTTATTATTCTAAATAATTGAATTTATTGATCAAATTTAGGAATTTAAAATGAAAGATGAAGCATAGGCTACTGTTACCCTAGGTAGGGCTGATCAAATTAAATCATTTACACTGAAAAATTACAATTGCATAAAATAATGTTATGAAATTGAATTTAAATGTACAAATAAGAAACGTGGAAAGAAGTATACTAGGCTACTTATAAACATAACACTAAATTGCCAATTAGGTGGCGGCAGGCGGCCGTATTAATGAGTGAGTCATTTATTCATTCATTCAAACGATTCGTTTAAACGGTTGATTCATTCAAGAATGAGACAGATGTTTAGGAATGGCTCATTGAATCTTTGACTCAACCGAACCGATTCGGGTCAAAATGCTGAATCATTCAGTAATGAAAACAATGAGTGTTCCTGTGAGATGCGCCGTGGTTCTGCTGTGATTTTTGTTTTGGAACTATTTTCGCTGCTGGAAACAGAAGAAAAACAGCCAATATTACATCTAAAATGTAAGTGACTACATTTTAACTGTTTATTGAACTGTTGTAGGAAATCAATGTCACATTTTGATATGGTATTCAGGAAAAATAATTGAGGCTGCTTAACACATATGTTAAAATAAGAAAACTCCACATTTAGATTTTTTAGAGGCAGTTACAGTATGTTGTTAACTGAGTGTGTGTGTGTGTGTGCTGCGCTCATATAGATTTCTCCTCGAGAGGCTTGCGCGAGCGTCAACAGCGCAACCTATTTATTATCCACAATCGATCGCAACAAAATACAATAAATGTAATAAAATCAGAATCATTCTCTCGGTTTAGTGATTTCCTAGTTATGTATTTTGTTTGTTATTGATGTTCTAATCAGGCTACTTGACTTGTCCGTTCGGGGCAAGTAAAATTCTCTTTTACTTGTCCTTCAAAAATCCATTTGTCCCGGACAAGCGGACAAGTTGACGGGGCTTGGAAATACGAAGTCTCTATTTTCATGCTACTAGTACTTATTTTTTAGATATTATCTATTCCATTAAGTACTAGTACTTATTCATTAACGACTAGTGCTTATTCTGTTTAGAATATTCAAAGTGCTTATTCAATTTGTATGCTTATTTATATTTTCAGAGCAGAAAATTCTATTTTTCTGCTTATTAAATATTGCATCTAAAATGTAAGTGACTTGACGTGTACGTGTGTGTGTGTGTGTGGTGTGTGGTGTGTGTGTGTGTGTGTGTGTGTGTGTGTGTGTGTGTGTTGTGTGTGTGTGTGTGTGTGTGTGTGTGAGAGAGAGAGGAGAGAGAGAGAGATTGTGTCTGTTACAGTGACAAGAGTTTTTAAGCCTTGTCTTTTTGGATATATATATATATATATATATATATATAATTATTTTATATTTATATATATATATATATATATATTTATATATATATATATATATTATAATTTTAATGTGCATACAACCCATGTATTTTAAATGTATTGTTTGCTTTAAATTAAATTAAGATTGTATGTTTGGTAATTGAACCTAAATAAATGTAAAATGAATGTGCTATATTTCAGATCAATATTTTGTTTTCCTTCATTTTATTCAACACTAACTTTTTTTCATCTGAATTATAAATAACTTATTTCTGTATAAAATAATAAATCCTGAATAATCCAGACCAACCAGAGCACACTATTTCTACAACATCATCAGTGCTGGGAAACGGACTAGCGAGCAGATATTTTGTGTCACGTCGTGCACAATAACCTAAGGCACCAGGGTGGCCACCGGCTTTATTAATATATATATATATATATATATAAATATAGCTGCGAGCAGCGATGAAGGGCCAAAGCCGGCGGTACCGCCACCCTGGTGCACCAGGGTTGCGGTTGCCACCGGCTTGGGCCCGTAATCGCTGTCGCAGCTATATTTATTATTATTTTTCTTCTACCTTTTGGACACTTTTGGAGGCCTTAACATGCTCAAAAAAATCCTGAAACTTTGCACACATGTCAGAACCCGCGGCCATCAGGGCCGGGCTGAAGATGGTTTCCCGGGCGTGGCAGGGGGGCTCGACAGCGCCCCCTGGAACGGGGTCCGAAAACATGGTCCATAAATCAAACACGCTTGCATGTAATAATATGAAACTCGGTACACATGTAGATCTCATGTTTCATATTATACTTCGCACTCTAACTTTTTACCCCAGCCCAACAGGAAGTCGGCTATTTGGCTTGTTGGTAAAACACACGCAAAGGAATTTGAAAGTACTCCTCCTAGAGAATCAAACACACGGCACGAAACTCGGTCAGCGTGAAGTCAAGACATTGAGGATGAAAGTTTGCGAGGGGATTTTTGATATCTCGAACGGTTTGGCCGTGGCGAGGGGGAAAAGAAATTATGGCGAGAAACGTGAAACAGGAAGTGTGTCATAACTATCAGCTTACATTAACTAATCTTGATGAAACTTCAACAGTGTGTTCGTTGTAAGAGCCCATCATATGGATGTGACTATTGTGAGTCAAAGTTATAGCGCCACCAACTGGCAGCAGGAAGTGTGTCACTTTCAAAATGCTTTGAAATCACCCTCTTATTTTTACCCGATTTGCCTTCAAACTTCATTTTGTATAATGTAAATACACGGCAGATGAAGACCTGTGAATGGATTCTTGATATCTTTGAAACTGTTGCTGTGGGCAATCCATCAAACTTTAATATTCTTTTTGGATGCTTTTGAGACTCTTAGCATGCCTGAAATTGCTTAAAATTGCATGAAACTCGACAGACAGATCACATTTATTAGCCAGGTGACATGTGCATAGTTTCAGAAACGGGCGTGGTGCAAGGACTCAGTAGCGCCACCTTTGCCAAAAGTGGGGGGGTTAGTTTCATCTAGAGTTTACAAAAATCTGTATTTATATAGTTCTCCTCCAGCCAGACAACTTTCTAATTTACAGTCATTAGTAACAACCAAGAGGAAGTCAGATATTTTGGTTTTGAATATGGTCATTTCTCTCTGAGCCTACGTCTCTGTGACTGCTCTCTGTGTGTGTGTCTGTGTGTTGTGTCTGTGAGTGTGGGAAGGGGGAGGGGGAGTGGGGCTAGATTAACCATTTCACTGCTGTGTGGTTTGGCCTTCATTAAAAAAGAAAATAAATGTCTTAAGCCTTGTATTTTTTAAATACGTTTTTTTTAATAAAGGCATATAACAGACATGCTGCATTTAAATTTTTTTAATAAAACATTGTTTTTTTATGTTTTTCAAGCCATTTGATTTATGAGGACTTTTGAAATGTCCTCATAAAACCACCCCATAAGTTGTAATACCAGTGTAATACAGTCATTATACAAATTTGTGTCCCTCAAAATCACATAAACCAACCCCACACAAACCAACCCACACACACCACACACACACACACACACACACACACACACAACACACCAAATTGACGGTGGGTGGCAATGGTATATTTAAAAGTGCATAATTGTAATATCTGCAAGGCACCCCTAGTACAATCTTATTAAATGTATGCTTCATCTTTCATTTTAATTTGTAAATTTGATCAATAAATTCAATTATTTAGAATAATAAGATACTATATGGCTGTTACCCTAGGTAGGGCTGATCAAATTACATCATTTACATTGAAAAATAACAATGCATTAAATTATGTTATGAGATTGTTTTTAAATATGAGTAAATTAAAAATCGTTGGAAAGAATGATATTTTTTAAACATAACACTGAACCGTCACTAGGTGTCGCCAGGCTACCGTCTTAATGAGCGAGTCATTGATTCATTCGTTCAAACGATTCGTTCGAACGACTGAGTCATTCATGAATGAGACAGGTATGGATTGGTCATTGAATCTAGGGTTTGCGATGTCTACCAATTTGGCATCAGACGATGTGTACAGTGAAACATCGCGATGGACGATGATTTTCGGAGGAGGGTCGGGGCTAACGTTTTTAATTTTTCACTTAAGCAATAAGCCCCGCAAAGCCGTGTTTTACAGTGGATTTAGAACAGCTAAGGGGCGTAGGCACAACGCGGAGATATTTTCCTCTTTCATCTCATCAGCAATTTTGATTTCGGCACGCTCTGAGTCTGCAGCAGCTGACCACTAGGAGCGAAATGTACACGATTGTACAATGTACACGTGACGAGCAGCCAGATCCAGAAATGTGCTTTCGCGCTGTGGCTGGCGCTGAGCCAGAGACAGACGCGTTCAGTGCTTGTCATATTATATCACAACTATTCAGTGTTTTTAACCACATAATGTTTATTTTAGGTTTCAGACATTTAAATGCATATAACTTATAGCAAAACAATACATTTATAGTTTGTAAAATACACAATGGTGTCTATGGAAGCAGCCATAAAACCCATTCAAATATATTTGCCGACGGATTTTATTCATATCAGACACACAGTGTAAGTAACTATAAAGTTAACTCTATTTCTTCTCCCAGTTCACCGGCCATGTATTTCGGGGGGGAGAAACTGTTTTTTTAAAACGACAAAACAAACTCACTTACACACATTTGAGAATCAGAATAAAGATAGTTAATGAATGGTAACCAGGTTTGTTAATATTTATAAATAAAAGCGCTAACGTTACATGTCTATTTTGGCTGTGGTGAATCACGTGCCAAGCATTGAGCGTCACCATGGAAACATGGGGGGGGGGGGGGGTCGCGATGCTGGCTTAAAGC
The DNA here is from genome assembly GCA_036326025.1 of Chrosomus eos. Taxonomy (NCBI): domain Eukaryota; kingdom Metazoa; phylum Chordata; class Actinopteri; order Cypriniformes; family Leuciscidae; genus Chrosomus; species Chrosomus eos. The sequence continues at coordinate 14,643,349 of CM070833.1, forward strand.
AAAGAGGCACAAGAGGCGAAACTCTGATGCTTTTCTTGGTAACAGCCACTAGGTGGCGCTTCGGGAGCGCGCCCGCCATTTTTGGGATGAATATTCCAACGGGAGTTATGGACAACAGCACAGATAACAGTTTTTTGAGGTAGTTTTTTCTTGCATTATAGAATATTTCCATTTTATGCAACTTTACACATTTAATACTATTATTAGTTACCAACTCCACTTGGCCTGAAATATATTTTGTACGTTTTAATCCCCTGGATCATGCTACAAAACATGATGATTCTTATGGAACATTATGCATTGCTGTGTCCGTTATCCTATAATTGCCACAATTTTGTACAGTGGCTGTGTGGGTTTTTGTTTACATAGTCTTGCTTTAACGGTCATTAATATACGATATAAGAAGTTTACTGTAAAGCTGTTTCTATTGCTGTTGTATAGGCCTAATAGTTGTACAAATAGAGAGTTTGTAGGCCTAATACTGTATACGTGTTGTTGTACCCATTAAATAAGCGCATTTAGTTTCATATTTGTTCAAATATTATAATGTTTTTTTTCCCCATATTGATTATGAAAAAGTGAACAGCATGAGTATGATATGGGGGAGACATGAAGTGGCTCATACATGATTTTGACTCATTAGCCTACGCTGTGTTTTGTAGAAAGCCTTTCTTTAAAATTAATTTCGTTTTGTTATAAATTCCATCTTATTTTTATTTTTTTTAAATTTAATCGGCTGGATTTAATAAATGGCAAATATAGCAGACATAATCATGACATCCGGCGCCGGCGCTCGTCTTGAGCGAATCTATCATAAATGAACCGAAAATATGCCTCAGACATGAGAAATATAGAAAGCTTGCAACTAAATATTTAAACGAAACTATTCCAAACGAAAAGAAATTGGCTACTCTCTGATTATGTTGCACACTCACATATGTTGAAATAACGAGATATTATGTTGAAATAAACATTATAAATAATACATCTTTAAATATATTTGATTGAATGCTGAAGTTGTTCTTATTCAATTTAGTAAAATTAAAACTTTAGTTGTGATAATTAAAATGATTGAATATTAAATATCGAAGTTTTTGCTCATTTAATAATAGTAGCACAATATAGGCTATAAGTGCGCAGCTCCCCTTGTCAATGATCTAGCACCCCTCGGCACCTGCGTTAAAAAATCTGGCGCTGCCTCCTCTTTTTACATAATTATTTCAACTAAAAATGACCTCTGCACTGGGCTAAATATATGTATAATATATGACTGCCGAGTGGCTTTCACCCCAAAATGGCGGAAGCGTAGCGCTGCTGCTGGGCGCTGGTGTTGCAATGGAACGTTCTATTGGCTTTCAACTTCTTGTAAATATACGTTCTTTGCTTAAAGTCCCCATGAACCGGAAGTTGCAAACGGCTTTTCCTTTTCCAGTGCTGTGACGTATTTCCGAGAGAAACGGAATACTTATGAGGCAAAATAGTGAGCGTGGCTTTTTTTTTTCCAACTAGCACCTGATTGGATCTAGATAAATGTCACCTCCTCGCTATCTCTCCTTTCACACGCTGTGTGCCTGTCTACTGTCAGTTGGAGGGGCGTGATTACGGATGTTAAGCAGACACCCAAACCATCAAGCCTACGTCATCGGGGCAAGGTCCTCCAGTGCAGAGGGGAGGGGCATTTTCAGAATTTGATTAAAGATTACGAAGCCAAAAAAATTTTTTGTGTGGATTGACTTGCACGGATGAATTGTTCACCACAAAACGATCAATTTAGGCAAACAAAGTAAGTATGGTCAATTTTGATTTCATGGGGACTTTAACATCGTGATGTCTGTCAGCCATCACGATGGACGATGATATCGTCAATCTTTGAGTAAACCAATTTGTCCAAAATGCTGAATCATTCAGTAATGAGAAAACATGTGTGCTGTGAGATGCGCAATGGTTCTGCTGTGATCTTTTTTAACTATTTTCGCTGCTGAAACAGAAAAACGTCAATATTGCATCTAAAATGTAAGTGACTTGACGTGTGTGTGTGTGTGTGTGTGTGTGTGTGTGTGTGTGTGTGTGTGTGTGTGTGTGTGTGTGTGTGTGTGTGTGTGTGTGTGTGTGTGTTACAGTGAAAAGAGTTTAACCCTTTAAGGCAGTGGATCTCAATCCTGGTCCTAGGGAGCCACTGCTCTGCATAGTTTGTATGTCTCCCTCATTTAACACACCTGATTCAGATCATCAGCTGGTTAGGAAAGAGCTTTATTAACTGAAGTGGGTGTGTCAGATAAAGGAGACATATAAAATGTGCAGAGCAGTGGCACCCTAGGACCAAGATTGAGAACCACTGCTTTAAGGCCTTTGTCTTTTTTGGATATATCTTCTTTTTTTTTTTATGTGCATACAAACCCATATATTTTTAAATGTATTGTTTGCTTTAAATTAAATTAAGATTGTATGTTTGGTAATTGAACCTAAATAAATTTAAAATTAATGTGCTATATTTCAGATCAATATAATTGTTTTCTTTCATTTTAATCAACACTAACTTTATTTCTCTATCTGTATTATAAATAACTTATTTCTGATAAATTAAAAAATCCCCAATAATCCAGACCAATCAGAGCACACTAATTCTACAACATCATCAGTGCTGAAGCGGAAACTACCAGAGCCGTTCGGCAGATAGCGAGCAGATATTTTGTGTCACGTCGTGCACAATAACCCTAAAAGGCACCAGGCTGGCGGTGCCACTGGCTTTATATATATATATATATATATATATATATATATATATATATATATATAATATATATAAATATAGCTGCGAGCAGCGATGAAGGGCCAAAGCCGACGGTAGCGCCACCCTGGTGCACCAGGGTTGCGGTTGCCACCGGCTTGGGCCCGTAATCGCTGCTCGCAGCTATATTTATATTTATTTTTTTCTACCTTTTGGACACTTTTGGAGGCCTTAACATGCTCAAAAACTCCTGAAACTTTGCACACATGTCAGAACCCGCGGCCATCAGGGCCGGGCTGAAGTGGTACCCGGGCGTGGCAGGGGGGCTCGACAGCGCCCCCTGGAACGGGGTCCGAAAAACATGGTCCATAAATCAAACACGCTTGCATGTAATAATATGAAACTCGGTACACATGTAGATCTCATTCGTTTCATATATACTTCGCACTCTAACTTTTTACCCCAGCCCAACAGGAAGTCGGCTATTTAGGCTTGTTTGGAAAACGCATGCAAAGGAATGTGAAACACTCCTCCTAGAGAATTCAAACACACGGCCACGAAACTCGGTCAGCGTGAAGTCAAGACACTGAGGATGAAAAATTGCCAGGGGATTTTTGATATCTCGAACGGTTTGGCCGTGGCGAGGAAACGAAATTATGGCGAGAAACGTGAAACAGGAAGTGTGTTATAACTACTGCATACATTAAACTAATCTTGATGAAACTTCAGCAGTGTGTTCGTTGTAAGAGCCCCGATCACATGGATGTGACTATTGTGAGTCAAAGTTATAGCGCCACCAACTGGCAGCAGGAAGTGTGTCACTTTCAAAATGCTTTGAAATCACCTCTTTTTTTTACCCGATTTGCTTCAAACTTCATGTGCATAATGTAGACACACGCCAGATTGTAGACCTGTGAAAGGATTATTGATATCTTAGAAACTGTTGCCATGGCAATGCATCAAACATTAATATTCCTTTTTTTAAGCTTTTTCATGCTTTTTTATGCTTTCGGGCACTTTTGGGGTTCTTAACGTGCTCGAAAACTCTTGAAACTTTGCACACAGGACAAAACCCGCGGCCATCAGGGCCAGGCTGAAGCTGGTACCCGGGCGTGGCAGGGGGGCTCGACAGCGCCCCCTTGAACGGGTCCGACAATTTGGTCCATATATCCAACACGCTTTACCCGATTTGCTTCAAACTTGATGTGTATAATGTAGACACAAGCCAGATGTAGACCTGTGAAAGGATTGTTGATATCTTAGATGCTGTTGCCGTGACAACGCATCAAACTTTAATATTCTTTTTGGATACTTTTGAGATTCTTAGCGCACTTTTGGGGCCCTTAACATGCTCAAAAACTCTTGAAACTTTGCACACGGGTCAGAAACCCGGGCCATCAGGGCTGGGCTGAAGCTGGTACCCGGGCGTGGCAGGGGGGCTCGACAGCGCCCCCTGGAACGGGGTCCGAAAAACTTGGTCCATAAATCAAACAGGCTTTACCCGATTTGCTTCAAACTTGATGTGTATAATGTAGACACACGCCAGATGTAGACCTGTGAAAGGATTGTTGATATCTTAGATGCTGTTGCCGTGACAATGCATCAAACTTTAATATTCTTTTTGGATACTTTTGAGACTCTCAGCGCACCTTTGGGGCCCTTACCGTGCTTAAAAACTCTTGAATCTTTGCACACGGGTCAGAACCCGCGGCCATCAGGGCCGGGCTGAAGCTGGTACCCGGGCGTGGCAGGGGGGCTCGACAGCGCCCCCTGGAACGGGGTCCGAAAACTTGGTCCATAAATCAACAACGCTTGCATGTAGTAATATGAAACTTGGTACACATATAGATCTCATCAATTCATATATCCTTTGTACTTTTACTTTTTACCCCAGCCCAACAGGAAGTCGGCTATTATGGTTTGTTTGAAAGCGTATGCCCCTGGAATTCGATATACTACTCCTAGAGAATTCAACCAATCGCCACGAAACTCAGTCAGCATGAAGTCAAGACATTGAGGATGGAAAATTGCCAGGGGATTTTTGATATCTCGAACGGTTTGGCCGTGGCGAGGAAACGAATTTATGGCGAATAATGGAAACAGGAAGTGTGTTATAACTTCTGCATACATTAACTGATCTTGATGAAACTTCAGCAGTGTGTTCGCTGTAAGAGTCCGATCACATGGATGTGACTATTGTGAGTCAAAGTTATAGCGCCACCAACTGGCAGCAGGAAGTGTGTCACTTCCTAAAGGCTTTGAAATCACCCTCTTATTTTTTACCCGATTTGCTTCAAACTTCATCTGTATAATGTAAATACACTGCAGATGAAGACCTGTGAAGGGATTCTTGATATCTTTGAAACTGTTGCTGTGGCAACGCATCAAACTTTAATATTCTTGTTTGATGCTTTTGATGCTCTGAGTCAATATGGCAAGCCGTTTTAACATTTAATCATTTTAACCTACTAGTCTCTTTTTTCATGCTACTAGTACTTATTTTTTAGATACTAGTATCTATTCCATTAAGTAATAGTACTTATTCATTAGCGACTAGTGCTTATTCTTTAGTACTAGTGCCTATTCTTTAGATAGTAGTGCTTATTCTTTAGATATTCTTTTGAATACGTATTTAGTAGCTAATGAATAAGTACTGGTATCTATTTAATAGGTACTAGTATGTAATGACTTAGAACTAGTATTTATTGAATAAATACTAGTATCTATTAATAGGTACTATTATCTAAAATGTCATTTTCTCTCTCTCTCTCTCTCTGAGCCAATATGGCAAGCCGTTTTAACATTTAATCATTTTAACATACTAGTCTCTATTTTCATGCTACTAGTACTTATTTTTAGATATTAGTATCTATTCCATTAAGTACTAGTACTTATTCATTAGCGACTAATGCTTATTCTGTTTAGAATATTCAAAGTGCTTATTCAATTTGTATGCTTATTTATATTTTCAGAGCAGAAAATCCGATTTTTCTGCTTATTCAATATTGCATCTAAAATGTGACTTGACGTGTGTGTGTGTGTGTGTGTGTGTGTGTGTGTGTGTGTGTGAGAGAGATTGTGTCTGTTACAGTGACAAGAGTTTTTAAGCCTTGTCTTTTTGGATATATATATATTTTTTATAAAAAAAAAAATGTGCATACAACCCATGTATTTTTAATGTATAGTTTGCTTTAAATTAAATTAAGATTGTATGTTTGGTAATTGAACCTAAGTAAATGTAAAATGAATGTGCTATATTTCAGATCAATATATTTGTTTTCCTTCATTTTAATCAACACTAACTTTATTCTCATCTGAATTATAAATAACTTATTTCTGTATAAAATAAAAAATCCCGAATAATCCAGACCAACCAGAGCACACTATTTCTACAACATCATCAGTGCTGAAGCGGGACTACCAGAGCCGTTCGGCAGATAGCGAGCAGATATTTTGTGTCACGTCGTGCACAATAACCCTAAAGGCACCAGGGTGGCGATGCCACCGGCTTTATATATATATATATATATATATATATATATATATATATATATATATATATATATATATATATTATAAATATATAAATAAATAAATATAGCTGCGAGCAGCGATGAAGGGCCAAAGCCGGCGGTACCGCCACCCTGGTGCACCAGGGTTGCGGTGCCACCGGCTTGGGCCCGTAATCGCTGCTCGCAGCTATATTTATTTATTTATATATTTATATATATTATATATATATATATATATATATATATATATATATATATATATATATATATATATATATATATATATATATATATTTAGGGCCCAAGCCCAAAGGGCGAAGGCCCTATTGTTTTCCTAAGGATTATTTATTATTATTATTATTTTTCTTCTACCTTTTGGACACTTTTGGAGGCCTTAACATGCTCAAAAACTCCTGAAACTTTGCACACATGTCAGAACCCGCGGCCATCAGGGCCGGGCTGAGATGGTACCCGGGCGTGGCAGGGGGGCTCGACAGCGCCCCCTGGAACGGGGTCCGAAAACATGGTCCATAATCAAACACGCTTGCATGTAATAATATGAAACTCGGTACACATGTAGATCTCATCGTTTCATATATACTTCGCACTCTAACTTTTTACCCCAGCCCAACAGGAAGTCGGCTATTTAGGCTTGTTTGGAAAACGCATGCAAAGGAATGTGAAACACTCCTCCTAGAGAATTCAAACACACGGCACGAAACTCGGTCAGCGTGAAGTCAAGACACTGAGGATGAAAAATTGCCAGGGGATTTTTGATATCTCGAACGGTTTGGCCGTGGCGAGGAAACGAAATTATGGCGAGAAACGTGAAACAGGAAGTGTGTTATAACTACTGCATACATTAACTAATCTTGATGAAACTTCAGCAGTGTGTTCGTTGTAAGAGCCCGATCACATGGATGTGACTATTGTGAGTCAAAGTTATAGCGCCACCAACTGGCAGCAGGAAGTGTGTCACTTTCAAAATGCTTTGAAATCACCCTCTTATTTTTACCCGATTTGCTTCAAACTTCATGTGCATAATGTAGACACACGCCAGATGTAGACCTGTGAAAGGATTATTGATATCTTAGAAACTGTTGCCATGGCAATGCATCAAACATTAATATTCCTTTTTTTAAGCTTTTTCATGCTTTTTTATGCTTTCGGGCACTTTTGGGGTTCTTAACGTGCTCGAAAACTCTTGAAACTTTGCACACAGGACAAAACCCGCGGCCATCAGGGCCAGGCTGAAGCTGGTACCCGGGCGTGGCAGGGGGGCTCGACAGCGCCCCCTTGAACGGGTCCGACAATTTGGTCCATATATCCAACACGCTTTACCCGATTTGCTTCAAACTTGATGTGTATAATGTAGACACAAGCCAGATGTAGACCTGTGAAAGGATTGTTGATATCTTAGATGCTGTTGCCGTGACAACGCATCAAACTTTAATATTCTTTTTGGATACTTTTGAGATTCTTAGCGCACTTTTGGGGCCCTTAACATGCTCAAAAACTCTTGAAACTTTGCACATGGGTCAGAAACCGCGGCCATCAGGGCCGGGCTGAAGCTGGTACCCGGGCGTGGCAGGGGGGCTCGACAGCGCCCCCTGGAACGGGGTCCGAAAACTTGGTCCATAAATCAAACAGGCTTTACCCGATTTGCTTCAAACTTGATGTGTATAATGTAGACACACGCCAGATGTAGACCTGTGAAAGGATTGTTGATATCTTAGATGCTGTTGCCGTGACAATGCATCAAACTTTAATATTCTTTTTGGATACTTTTGAGACTCTCAGCGCACCTTTGGGGCCCTTACCGTGCTCAAAAACTCTTGAATCTTTGCACACGGGTCAGAACCCGCGGCCATCAGGGCCGGGCTGAAGCTGGTACCCGGGCGTGGCAGGGGGGCTCGAAAGCGCCCCTGGAACGGGGTCCGAAAACTTGGTCCATAAATCAAACACGCTTGCATGTAGTAATATGAAACTTGGTACACATATAGATCTCATCAATTCATATATCCTTTGTACTTTTACTTTTTACCCCAGCCCAACAGGAAGTCGGCTATTATGGTTTGTTTGAAAGCGTATGCCCCTGGAATTCGATATACTACTCCTAGAGAATTCAACCAATCCCCACGAAACTCAGTCAGCATGAAGTCAAGACATTGAGGATGGAAAATTGCCAGGGGATTTTTGATATCTCGAACGGTTTGGCCGTGGCGAGGAAACGAATTTATGGCGAATAATGGAAACAGGAAGTGTGTTATAACTTCTGCATACATTAACTGATCTTGATGAAACTTCAGCAGTGTGTTCGCTGTAAGAGTCCGATCACATGGATGTGACTATTGTGAGTCAAAGTTATAGCGCCACCAACTGGCAGCAGGAAGTGTGTCACTTCCTAAAGGCTTTGAAATCACCCTCTTATTTTTACCCGATTTGCTTCAAACTTCATCTGTATAATGTAAATACACTGCAGATGAAGACCTGTGAAGGGATTCTTGATATCTTTGAAACTGTTGCTGTGGCAACGCATCAAACTTTAATATTCTTGTTTGATGCTTTTGATGCTCTGAGTCAATATGGCAAGCCGTTTTAACATTTAATCATTTTAACCTACTAGTCTCTTTTTTCATGCTACTAGTACTTATTTTTTAGATACTAGTATCTATTCCATTAAGTAATAGTACTTATTCATTAGCGACTAGTGCTTATTCTTTAGTACTAGTGCCTATTCTTTAGATAGTAGTGCTTATTCTTTAGATATTCTTTTGAATACGTATTAGTAGCTAATGAATAAGTACTGGTATCTATTTAATAGGTACTAGTATGTAATGACTTAGAACTAGTATTTATTGAATAAATACTAGTATCTATTAATAGGTACTATTATCTAAAATGTCATTTTCTCTCTCTCTCTCTCTCTGAGCCAATATGGCAAGCCGTTTTAACATTTAATCATTTTAACATACTAGTCTCTATTTTCATGCTACTAGTACTTATTTTTTAGATATTAGTATCTATTCCATTAAGTACTAGTACTTATTCATTAGCGACTAATGCTTATTCTGTTTAGAATATTCAAAGTGCTTATTCAATTTGTATGCTTATTTATATTTTCAGAGCAGAAAATCCGATTTTTCTGCTTATTCAATATTGCATCTAAAATGTGACTTGACGTGTGTGTGTGTGTGTTGTGTGTGTGTGTGTGTGTGTGTGTGTGTGTGTGTGTGTGTGTGTGTGTGTGTGTGAGAGAGAGAGATTGTGTCTGTTACAGTGACAAGAGTTTTTAAGCCTTGTCTTTTTGGATATATATATATTTTTTATTTAAAAAAAAATGTGCATACAACCCATGTATTTTTAATGTATAGTTTGCTTTAAATTAAATTAAGATTGTATGTTTGGTAATTGAACCTAAGTAAATGTAAAATGAATGTGCTATATTTCAGATCAATATATTTGTTTTCCTTCATTTTAATCAACACTAACTTTATTCTCATCTGAATTATAAATAACTTATTTCTGTATAAAATAAAAAATCCCGAATAATCCAGACCAACCAGAGCACACTATTTCTACAACATCATCAGTGCTGAAGCGGGACTACCAGAGCCGTTCGGCAGATAGCGAGCAGATATTTTGTGTCACGTCGTGCACAATAACCCTAAAGGCACCAGGGTGGCGATGCCACCGGCTTTATTATATATATATATATATATATATATATATATATATATATATATATATATATATATATATATATATATATATATATATATATATATATATAAATAAATATAGCTGCGAGCAGCGATGAAGGGCCAAAGCCGGCGCTACGCCACCCTGGTGCACCAGGGTTGCGGTGCCACCGGCTTGGGCCCGTAATCGCTGCTCGCAGCTATATTTATTATTATTTTTCTTCTACCTTTTGGACACTTTTGGAGGCCTTAATATGCTCAAAAACTCCTGAAACTTTGCACACATGTCAGAACCCGCGGCCATCAGGGCCGGGCTGAAGATGGTACCCGGGCGTGGCAGGGGGGCTCGACAGCGCCCCCTGGAACGGGGTCCGAAAACATGGTCCATAAATCAAACACGCTTGCATGTAATAATATGAAACTCGGTACACATGTAGATCTCATCGTTTCATATATACTTCGCACTCTAACTTTTTACCCCAGCCCAACAGGAAGTCGGCTATTTAGGCTTGTTTGGAAAACGCATGCAAAGGAATGTGAAACACTCCTCCTAGAGAATTCAAACACACGGCACGAAACTCGGTCAGCGTGAAGTCAAGACACTGAGGATGAAAAATTGCCAGGGGATTTTTGATATCTCGAACGGTTTGGCCGTGGCGAGGAAACGAAATTATGGCGAGAAACGTGAAACAGGAAGTGTGTTATAACTACTGCATACATTAACTAATCTTGATGAAACTTCAGCAGTGTGTTCGTTGTAAGAGCCCGATCACATGGATGTGACTATTGTGAGTCAAAGTTATAGCGCCACCAACTGGCAGCAGGAAGTGTGTCACTTCCAAAATGCTTTTAAATCACCCTCTAATATTTACCCGATTTGCTTCAAACTTCATGTGCATAATGTAGACACATGCCAGATGTAGACCTGTGAAAGGATTATTGATATCTTAGACACTGTTGCCATGGCAATGCATCAAACATTAATATTCCTTTTTTTAAGCTTTTTCATGCTTTTTTATGCTTTCGGGCACTTTTGGGGTTCTTAACATGCTCGAAAACTCTTGAAACTTTGCACACAGGACAAAACCCGCGGCCATCAGGGCCAGGCTGAAGCTGGTACCCGGGCGTGGCAGGGGGGCTCGACAGCGCCCCCTTGAACGGGTCCGACAATTTGGTCCATATATCCAACACGCTTGACCCTATTTGCTTCAAACTTGATGTGTATAATGTAGACACAAGCCAGATGTAGACCTGTGAAAGGATTGTTGATATCTTAGATGCTGTTGCCGTGACAACGCATCAAACTTTAATATTCTTTTTGGATACTTTTGAGATTCTTAGCGCACTTTTGGGGCCCTTAACATGCTCAAAAACTCTTGAAACTTTGCACACGGGTCAGAAACCGCGGCCATCAGGGCCGGGCTGAAGCTGGTACCCGGGCGTGGCAGGGGGGCTCGACAGCGCCCCCTGGAACGGGGTCCAAAAACTTGGTCCATAAATCAAACAGGCTTTACCCGATTTGCTTCAAACTTGATGTGTATAATGTAGACACACGCCAGATGTAGACCTGTGAAAGGATTGTTGATATATTAGATGCTGTTGCCGTGACAACGCATCAAACTTTAATATTCTTTTTGGATACTTTTGAGATTCTTAGCGCACTTTTGGGGCCCTTAACATGCTCAAAAACTCTTGAAACTTTGCACACGGGTCAGAAAACGCGGCCATCAGGGCCGGGCTGAAGCTGGTACCCGGGCGTGGCAGGGGGGCTCGACAGCGCCCCCTGGAACGGGGTCCGAAAACTTGGTCCATAAATCAAACACGCTTGCATGTAATAATATGAAACTCGCTACACATATAGATCTCATCGGTTCATATATCCTTTGTACTTTTACTTTTTACCCCAGCCCAACAGGAAGTCGGCTATTATCGTTTGTTTGGAAGCGTATGCCCCTGGAATTCGATATACTAATCCTAGAGAATTCAACCAATCGCCACGAAACTCGGTGTGCACGAAGTCAAGACATTGAGGATGAAAAATTGCCAGGGGATTTTTGATATCTCGAACGGTTTGGCCGTGGCGAGGAAACGAATTTATGGCGAATAATGGAAACAGGAAGTGTGTTATAACTTCAGCATACATTAACTGATCTTGATGAAACTTCAGCAGTGTGTTCGCTGTAAGAGTCCGATCACATGGATGTGACTATTGTGAGTCAAAGTTATAGCGCCACCAACTGGCAGCAGGAAGTGTGTCACTTCCTAAATGCTTTGAAATCACCCTCTTATTTTTACCCGATTTGCTTCAAACTTTATGTGTATAATGTAAACACACGGCAGATGTAGACCTGAGAAAGGATTATTGATATCTTAGATACTGTTGCCGTGACAACGCATCAAACTTTAATATTATTTTTGGATGCTTTTGAGACTCTCAGCGCACTTTTGGGGCCCTTAACGTGCTCAAAAACTCTTGAAACTTTGCACACAGGTCAGAACACGTGGCCATCAGGGCCGGGCTGAAGCTGGTATCCGGGCGTGGCAGGGGGGCTCGACAGCGCCCCCTGGAACGGGGTCCAAAATATTGGTCCATAAATCAAACACGCTTGCATGTAATAATATGAAACTCGCTACACATATAGATCTCATCGGTTCATATATCCTTTGTACTTTTACTTTTTACCCCAGCCCAACAGGAAGTCGGCTATTATCGTTTGTTTGGAAGCGTATGCCCCTGGAATTCGATATAGTAATCCTAGAGAATTCAACCAATCGCCACGAAACTCGGTGTGCACGAAGTCAAGACATTGAGGATGAAAAATTGCCAGGGGATTTTTGATATCTCGAAAGGTTTGGCCGTGGCGAGGAAACGAATTTATGGCGAATAATGAAAACAGGAAGTGTGTTATAACTTCTGCATACATTAACTGATCTTGATGAAACTTCAGCAGTGTGTTCGCTGTAAGAGTCCGATCACATGGATGTGACTATTGTGAGTCAAAGTTATAGCGCCACCAACTGGCAGCAGGAAGTGTGTCACTTCCTAAAGGCTTTGAAATCACCCTCTTATTTTTACCCGATTTGCTTCAAACTTCATCTGTATAATGAAAATACACTGCAGATGAAGACCTGTGAAGGGATTCTTGATATCTTTGAAACTGTTGCTGTGGCAACGCATCAAACTTTAATATTCTTGTTTGATGCTTTTGATGCTCTGAGCCAATATGGCAAGCCGTTTTAACATTTAATCATTTTAACCTACTAGTCTCTATTTTCATGCTACTAGTACTTATTTTTTAGATACTAGTATCTATTCCATTAAGTACTAGTACTTATTCATTAGCGACTAGTGCTTATTCTTTAGATACTAGTGCTTATTCTTTAGATATTCTTTTGAATACGTATTAGTAGCTAATGAATAAGTACTAGTATCTTTTAATAGTTACTATTATCTAAAATGTCATTTTCTCTCTCTCTCTCTCTCTCTCTCTCTCTCTCTCTCTCTCTCTCTCTCTCTCTCTGAGCCAATATGGCAAGCCGTTTTAACATTTAATCATTTTAACATACAAGTCTCTATTTTCATGCTACTAGTACTTATTTTTTAGATATTAGTATCTATTCCATTAAGTACTAGTACTTATTCATTAGCGACTAGTGCTTATTCTGTTTAGAATATTCAAAGTGCTTATTCAATTTGTATGCTTATTTATATTTTCAGAGCAGAAAATCCGATTTTTCTGCTTATTCAATATTGCATCTAAAATGTAAGTGACTTGACGTGTGTGTGTGTGTGTGTGTGTGTGTGTGTGTGTGGTGTGTGTGTGTGTGTGTGTGTGTGTGTGTGTGTGTGTGTGTGTGTGTGTGTGTGTGTGTGTGTGTGTGTGTGTGTGTGTGAGAGAGAGATTGTGTCTGTTACAGTGACACCTTTTTGGATATATATATTTTTTTATTAAAAAAAATGTGCATACAACCCATGTATTTTAAATGTATTGTTTGCTTTAAATTAAATTAAGATTGTATATTTGGTAATTGAACCTAAATAAATGTAAAATGAATGTGCTATATTTCAGATCAATATATTTGTTTTCCTTCATTTTAATCAACACTAACTTTATTCTCATCTGAATTATAAATAACTTATTTCTGTATAAAATAATAAATCCTGAATAATCCAGACCAACCAGAGCACACTATTTCTACAACATCATCAGTGCTGAAGCGGGACTACCAGAGCCGTTCGGCAGATAGCGAGCAGATATTTTGTGTCACGTCGTGCACAATAACCCTAAAGGCACCAGGGTGGCGATGCCACCGGCTTTATATATATATATATATATATATATATATATATATATATATATATATATATAAATATAGCTGCGAGCAGCGATGAAGGGCCAAAGCCGGCGGTACCGCCACCCTGGTGCACCAGGGTTGCGGTGCCACCGGCTTGGGCCCGTAATCGCTGCTCGCAGCTATATTTAGGGCCCAAGCCCAAAGGGCGAAGGCCCTATTGTTTTCCTAAGGATTATTTATTTAGGGCCCAAGCCCAAAGGGCGAAGGCCCTATTGTTTTCCTAAGGATTATTTATTATTATTATTATTTTTCTTCTACCTTTTGGACACTTTTGGAGGCCTTAACATGCTCAAAAACTCCTGAAACTTTGCACACATGTCAGAACCCGCGGCCATCAGGGCCGGGCTGAAGATGGTACCCGGGCGTGGCAGGGGGGCTCGACAGCGCCCCCTGGAACGGGGTCCGAAAACATGGTCCATAAATCAAACACGCTTGCATGTAATAATATGAAACTCGGTACACATGTAGATCTCATCGTTTCATATATACTTCGCACTCTAACTTTTTACCCCAGCCCAACAGGAAGTCGGCTATTTAGGCTTGTTTGGAAAACGCATGCAAAGGAATGTGAAACACTCCTCCTAGAGAATTCAAACACACGGCACGAAACTCGGTCAGCGTGAAGTCAAGACACTGAGGATGAAAAATTGCCAGGGGATTTTTGATATCTCGAACGGTTTGGCCGTGGCGAGGAAACGAAATTATGGCGAGAAACGTGAAACAGGAAGTGTGTTATAACTACTGCATACATTAACTAATCTTGATGAAACTTCAGCAGTGTGTTCGTTGTAAGAGCCCGATCACATGGATGTGACTATTGTGAGTCAAAGTTATAGCGCCACCAACTGGCAGCAGGAAGTGTGTCACTTTCAAAATGCTTTTAAATCACCCTCTTATTTTTACCCGATTTGCTTCAAACTTCATGTGCGTAATGTAGACACACGCCAGATGTAGACCTGTGAAAGGATTATTGATATCTTAGAAACTGTTGCCATGGCAATGCATCAAACATTAATATTCCTTTTTTTAAGCTTTTTCATGCTTTTTTATGCTTTCGGGCACTTTTGGGGTTCTTAACGTGCTCGAAAACTCTTGAAACTTTGCACACAGGACAAAACCCGCGGCCATCAGGGCCAGGCTGAAGCTGGTACCCGGGCGTGGCAGGGGGGCTCGACAGCGCCCCCTTGAACGGGTCCGACAATTTGGTCCATATATCCAACACGCTTTACCCGATTTGCTTCAAACTTGATGTGTATAATGTAGACACAAGCCAGATGTAGACCTGTGAAAGGATTGTTGATATCTTAGATGCTGTTGCCGTGACAACGCATCAAACTTTAATATTCTTTTTGGATACTTTTGAGATTCTTAGCGCACTTTTGGGGCCCTTAACATGCTCAAAAACTCTTGAAACTTTGCACACGGGTCAGAAACCGCGGCCATCAGGGCCGGGCTGAAGCTGGTACCCGGGCGTGGCAGGGGGGCTCGACAGCGCCCCTGGAACGGGGTCCGAAACCTTGGTCCATAAATCAAACAGGCTTTACCCGATTTGCTTCAAACTTGATGTGTATAATGTAGACACACGCCAGATGTAGACCTGTGAAAGGATTGTTGATATCTTAGATGCTGTTGCCGTGACAATGCATCAAACTTTAATATTCTTTTTGGATACTTTTGAGACTCTCAGCGCACCTTTGGGGCCCTTACCGTGCTCAAAAACTCTTGAATCTTTGCACACGGGTCAGAACCCGCGGCCATCAGGGCCGGGCTGAAGCTGGTACCCGGGCGTGGCAGGGGGGCTCGACAGCGCCCCCTGGAACGGGGTCCGAAAACTTGGTCCATAAATCAAACACGCTTGCATGTAGTAATATGAAACTTGGTACACATATAGATCTCATCAATTCATATATCCTTTGTACTTTTACTTTTTACCCCAGCCCAACAGGAAGTCGGCTATTATGGTTTGTTTGAAAGCGTATGCCCCTGGAATTCGATATACTACTCCTAGAGAATTCAACCAATCGCCACGAAACTCAGTCAGCATGAAGTCAAGACATTGAGGATGGAAAATTGCCAGGGGATTTTTGATATCTCGAACGGTTTGGCCGTGGCGAGGAAACGAATTTATGGCGAATAATGGAAACAGGAAGTGTGTTATAACTTCTGCATACATTAACTGATCTTGATGAAACTTCAGCAGTGTGTTCGCTGTAAGAGTCCGATCACATGGATGTGACTATTGTGAGTCAAAGTTATAGCGCCACCAACTGGCAGCAGGAAGTGTGTCACTTCCTAAAGGCTTTGAAATCACCCTCTTATTTTTACCCGATTTGCTTCAAACTTCATCTGTATAATGTAAATACACTGCAGATGAAGACCTGTGAAGGGATTCTTGATATCTTTGAAACTGTTGCTGTGGCAACGCATCAAACTTTAATATTCTTGTTTGATGCTTTTGATGCTCTGAGTCAATATGGCAAGCCGTTTTAACATTTAATCATTTTAACCTACTAGTCTCTTTTTTCATGCTACTAGTACTTATTTTTTAGATACTAGTATCTATTCCATTAAGTAATAGTACTTATTCATTAGCGACTAGTGCTTATTCTTTAGTACTAGTGCCTATTCTTTAGATAGTAGTGCTTATTCTTTAGATATTCTTTTGAATACGTATTAGTAGCTAATGAATAAGTACTGGTATCTATTTAATAGGTACTAGTATGTAATGACTTAGAACTAGTATTTATTGAATAAATACTAGTATCTATTAATAGGTACTATTATCTAAAATGTCATTTTCTCTCTCTCTCTCTCTCTGAGCCAATATGGCAAGCCGTTTTAACATTTAATCATTTTAACATACTAGTCTCTATTTTCATGCTACTAGTACTTATTTTTTAGATATTAGTATCTATTCCATTAAGTACTAGTACTTATTCATTAGCGACTAATGCTTATTCTGTTTAGAATATTCAAAGTGCTTATTCAATTTGTATGCTTATTTATATTTTCAGAGCAGAAAATCCGATTTTTCTGCTTATTCAATATTGCATCTAAAATGTGACTTGACGTGTGTGTGTGTGTGTGTGTGTGTGTGTGTGTGTGTGTGTGTGTGTGTGTGTGTGTGTGTGTGTGTGTGTGTGTGTGTGTGTGTGTGTGTGTGTGTGTGTGTGTGTGTGTGTGTGTGTGTGTGTGTGTGTGTGTGTGTGTGAGAGAGATTGTGTCTGTTACAGTGACAAGAGTTTTTAGGCCTTGTCTTTTTGGATATATATATATTTTTTTATAAAAAAAAAATGTGCATACAACCCATGTATTTTTAATGTATAGTTTGCTTTAAATTAAATTAAGATTGTATGTTTGGTAATTGAACCTAAGTAAATGTAAAATGAATGTGCTATATTTCAGATCAATATATTTGTTTTCCTTCATTTTAATCAACACTAACTTTATTCTCATCTGAATTATAAATAACTTATTTCTGTATAAAATAAAAAATCCCGAATAATCCAGACCAACCAGAGCACACTATTTCTACAACATCATCAGTGCTGAAGCGGGACTACCAGAGCCGTTCGGCAGATAGCGAGCAGATATTTTGTGTCACGTCGTGCACAATAACCCTAAAGGCACCAGGGTGGCGATGCCACCGGCTTTATATATATATATATATTATATATATATATATATATATATATATATATATATATATATATATATATATTAGGGCCGGGACTTTAACGCGTTAATTAAGATTAATTAATTACAGACTTTAACGCGTTAATTAAGATTAATTAATTACAGACTTTAGACTTTGCACCGCGGAACGTTTCTCACTGGATGAGTTTCGGCGGACCGATTATACTGGAGCACCAACTAGCGTTCATGAAGAAGCTGACGAGATCGCGCTTCATAGATCGCCTCAGTCGGACTAAATTAAGTTATTTTGTATTTAGCCCTACAAATGTGACTCACACCTTCACTCTCAAAGAGGTTATTTTTTATTATGAAAATCCAAAGTTGCTTTCCCTTGAGTATGTTGTTAACTTCTTTATCTTGTATGCAAAATTCTTCATCCACAAGCAAAAATGGCTTAAATCTCCTTTGAGTTTTCCTCTTTTTCTGGCTGATTTTGACTCTTTTATTTCGTCCCTTAGACTTATAAATAAATAACAAGAAAAGTGAAAATGTTTTGATGCATTATGATGATTTATTCAAAGACAGGACTTGACATTATTATGCTTTTCTTTCTTTTTTATGTATTACATAATTTGATGTATGCAAACCCAGGATATTTATTTTCTGTTAGGTACCTTTGTTTGTTTGTTTGTTTGTTTGTACACCATGCTTAACTTCCCTGAGTTGGTAGTTATGTATAAGTTCTGCAATAAAAAAAATAGATCGCCTCGATCGCTTTGGTTGGCCCCGTGGATGGGAAATTTTGTTATAAGAAACGAACGGATGGAAGCGTCGATAAGAGCATGGTTGTGTGCAAGCTATGCAACAAGGAATTCACTATTGCTATTAGTGTAGTGTTGCAATATGCTATTGCTACACTTAATGGCAAAAATTGCACTGGTCTGTTGGACTTGGTTGAACAAAAATAAACAATATGTTGTTGCTTAAGCTTATGTATTCAGTCATTATTCAATGGTATACTAAAAATCCATGTGAAAAAAAAATGACTTCTCACTGTTCTCAGGTCAAATACGTATGCGATTAAAATGCGATTAATTTCGATTAATTAATTACAAAGCCTCTAATTAATTAGATTAATTTTTTTAATCGAGTCCCGGCCCTAATATATATATATATATATAAATAAATAAATATAGCTGCGAGCAGCGATGAAGGGCCAAAGCCGGCGGTACCGCCACCCTGGTGCACCAGGGTTGTGGTGCCACCGGCTTGGGCCCGTAATCGCTGCTCGCAGCTATATTTATTATTATTCTTCTTCTTCTTCTCCGCAATGAATCGCATTTTTGAGAGCCTAAACATGCACGAAAACTCACGAAAATTTGCACACGCGTCTGAACTGGCGAAAATTTACATCTGATATGCGTTTCAAAATTGGGCGGGCCAAAATGGCTCGATAGCGCCACCTATAAAGGTTCAACGGAGTGCGCCTCGCGTTACGTTTCACGTACGTGTACGAAATTCGGTACATACATGTAATGGCCCAATACCTACAAAAAAGTCTCTTGGAGCGTAGCCCTAAACACAACAGGAAGTCAGCCATTTTGAACTTCCTCTCAGATTTTTGTGCAGTTTTTGCCATTTTCAGGCCTCGTACTTTAACGAACTCCTCCTACAGTTTTAATCTGATCATCTTCAAATTTGGTGAGTGTAATCTTAAGGCCTTTGCGACGTTAAATTGCGAAGATCTTGAGTTTTCGTCGAAGGGCGTGTCCTCGGCGGCCTGACAAATTTTGATGTTTCGCCATGAAACAGGAAGTTGCTGTAACTCAGGCAAACAATGTCCAATCTGCCCCAAACTTCACATGTTTGATAAGAGTTCTGTCCTGAACACATCTCCATGCTCATATTCAGTTACAGTCACAGCGCCACCTGCTGGCAACAGGAAGTGACATGTTTAACACTGTTGTGGACTCCTGATAACATATAAAAAAGTGCCAGCAAGTGTTAAACATGCTAACAACATACTTGAAACATGCTAAAACATGCTAGCAAGCACTTAGCTAAGTGCTAAAGCATGCTATTACTGCAATTCAATAGGAATTTGCTGTAACTCAGGTATGGAATGTCCAATCTGCCCCAAACTTCACACGTTTGATAAGAGTTCTGTCCTGAACACATGTCCATGCTCATATTCAGTTACAGTCATAGCGCCACCTGCTGGCAACAGGAAGTGACATGTTTAACACTTTTGTGGACTCCTAATAACATAAAAAAGTGCCAGCAAGTGCTAAACATGCTAACAACATACTTGAAACATGCTAAAACATGCTAGCAAACATTTAGCTAAGTGCATAAGCATGCTATTACTGCAATTAAATAGTAATTTGCTGTAACTTCGAACCCCGAAACCCCGAAACTTCACACATTTGATAAGAGTCCTGCCCTGAACACATCTACATGAGAATATTCAGTTATAGTAATAGCGCCACCTACTGGCAACAGGAAGTGACATGTTTAACACTGTGATGCAGTACTAGCAACATATTAAATATGCCATTGAATTATAAACATGTTATAATCATGTTAAAACATGCTAGTAATTCTTAGCTAAGTGCTAAAGCATGCTAATGAAATGAAACAGGAAGTTGTTGTTACTTAAGAAGACAATGTCCAAACTGCCCCAAACTTCACACATTTGATAAGAGTCCTGCCCTGAACACATCTACATTACAATTTTCAGCTATAGTAATAGCGCCACCTACTGGCAACAGGAAGTGACATGTTTAACAGTGTGATGCAGTACTGGCAACATAGTAAATATGCCATTGAGTTATAAACATGTTATAAACATGTTAAAACATGCTAGCAATTCTTAGCTAAGTGCTAAAGCATGCTAATGAAATGAAACAGGAAGTTGTTGTTACTTAAGAAGGCAATGTCCAAACTGCCCCAAACTTCACACATTTGATAAGAGTCCTGCCCTGAACACATCTACATTACAATTTTCAGCTATAGTAATAGCGCCACCTACTGGCATCAGGAAGTGACATGTTTAACAGTGTGATGCAGTACTGGCAACATAGTAAATATGCCATTGAGTTATAAACATGTTATAAACATGTTAAAACATGCTAGCAATTCTTAGCTAAGTGCTAAAGCATGCTAATGAAATGAAACAAGAAGTTGTTGTTACTTAAGAAGACAATGTCCAATCTGCCCCAAACTTCACACATTTGATAAGAGTCCTGCCCTGAACACATCTACATTACAATTTTCAGCTATAGTAATAGCGCCACCTACTGGCAACAGGAAGTGACATGTTTAACAGTGTGATGCAGTACTGGCAACATAGTAAATATGCCATTGAGTTATAAACATGTTATAAACATGTTAAAACATGCTAGCAATTCTTAGCTAAGTGCTAAAGCATGCTAATGAAATGAAACAAGAAGTTGTTGTTACTTAAGAAGACAATGTCCAATCTGCCCCAAACTTCACACATTTGATAAGAGTCCTGCCCTGAACACATCTACATGACAATATTCAGTTATAGTAATAGCGCCACCTACTGGCAACAGGAAGTGACATGTTTAACAGTGTGATGCAGTACTGGCAACATAGTAAATATGCCATTGAGTTATAAACATGTTATAAACATGTTAAAACATGCTAGCAATTCTTAGCTAAGTGCTAAAGCATGCTAATGAAATGAAACAGGAAGTTGTTTTTACTTAAGAAGGCAATGTCCAATCCAGGGTGGGAAATTAGCACCAGCCACCAGCCAATGGCTGGTACTTTTTCAAAGTGGCTGGTGACTTTGCCTTGTATACCAGCCACAGTGGCTGGTAGATTGTAAAACATATTTTTATTGGTTACTACTTAAAGGATAACTCCGGTATTTAACACTTTGAGTCTATTTTCTAGTTTGTTTTGGATGAACTAGAGTGGTGGACTTAGAAATTTTGACGATGGGTCCTGTCTCGAGTTTTTGACTATGGCATAAGTCTCTTTATTAGACATTCTCTGGTTGTAGTCTTTTCGCTCGGTTCTCCGTCTCTCAGAAGGCTAGCGTGAGCAGAGCAACTGATCACCATCAAGTGGTCGGGAGTGTGCTAACGCTTCAGACTCAAATATCCAGCGGAAGTTTATACGCGGTTGTGAGGTATCTGAAAATATAGTTCTACTATAGTAAATAACACGGATTGAAAGCATACATTGCGCCGATATATATTTGTTTTTAATCATCAACGAACACCACTAACCACTCGGTGAGTTGCACAGTTTTGAGAGCTAACGTTAAGGGTTGTTTTAAGCACATGTTTCAGTATGCTCGTAGACAGCCACTCTGAAGCGCCCAGAGGCGATCCTAAAAAAGTCAAAAACTCGAGACAGGACCCATCGTCAAAATTTCTAAGTCCACCACTCTAGTTCATCCAAAACAAACTAGAAAATAGACTCAAAGTGTTAAATACCGGAATTATCCTTTAAAACATTCCTTGTAACAGATTGGACGTCTTTTGTCAAAGAATGCTGTTGCTAAGTAACAATAATGCACTTTTGTCGAGTAACTAATTTGATTGGTTTTTCAACGGACCGTGACACATATAGCTGAGCTGAGGTACAGACGAAAGGAAAATTTTAAAAATGTGGCGACATATACCCGGTGTTAAAGGTATAGTTCACCCAAAAATGAAAATTCTGTCAGTAATTACTCACCCTCATGTCGTTCCAACCCCGTAAGACCTTCGTTCATCTTCGGAACACAAATTAAGATATTTGTGATTAAATCTGAGAGCTGGGTCACTCCTCCATAGGCTTCTAAGGGATTGAAACTTGCCCCGAAAAGTTATTAAAGAAATCGTTAAAAGAGTCGAAGTGACTACAGTGGCTAGATCTTAAGTTTATCGAGCTATGAGAATACTTTTTGAGCGCAAAAAAAAAACAACAAAAAAAATAGCGACTTTATTCAAGAATTCTCTTTGGGCCTGGAGATTTCACGGAGTGTTATTGCGCAACACTTCTGGTTGAATCACACATGACCAGCGTCGGCCAATAGTGAGCCTACGTGTGACGTATAACACAGAAGCGCTGCGCAGTTACACTACGTAAACAGCTTAGGAGAAAAACATGGAAGAGAAGAGATGGTTCAATAAAGTCGTTATTTTTGTGTTTTTTTTTGCACGCAAAAAGTATTCTCGTCGTTTTATAAACTTAAGATCTCGCCACTGTAGTCACTTGGACTCTTTTGACGATTTCTTTAAGAACTTTTCGGGGCTGTCAAGTTTCAATCATTTAGAAGCCTATGGAGGAGTGACCCAGCTCTCAGATTTAATCACAAATATCTTAATTTGTGTTCTGAAGATGAACGAAGGTCTTAGGGGTTAGAACGACATGAGGGGGAGTAATTACTGACAGAATTTACATTTTTGGGTGAACTATCCCTTTAAGAGGCCCGCCGTGGAGTCAGCAGTAGCTATGAATGTACAAACTGTTGAGGGCGAAGTAAATAAAAAGAGAAGGTACTTTTCGAACAAGTGGCACATTAATGACGAAGGGAAAAGAGGGAATGGTTAGCCTACCTTCCCGTCGAACAGTCCATGCACTGTACTTACTGTGTATAATAATACTTTGTAAATTTGAATTCCGGGAAAAGTGGCTGGTAAAAAATATAAGTGGCTGGTAAAATTAGGCATCCACCAGCCACTGTGGCTGGTGGGCAAAAAAGTTAATTTCCCACCCTGGTCCAATCTGCCCCAAACTTCACACATTTGATAAGAGTCCTGCCCTGAACACATCTACATGACAATATTCAGTTATAGTAATAGCGCCACCTACTGGCAACAGGAAGTGACATGTTTAACAGTGTGATGCAGTACTGGCAACATAGTAAATATGCCATTGAGTTATAAACATGTTATAAACATGTTAAACATGCTAGCAATTCTTAGCTAAGTGCTAAAGCATGCTAATGCTATGATACAGGAAGTTGTTTTTACTTAAGAAGGCAAAGTTCAATCTGCCCCAAACTTCACATGTTTGATAAGAGTTCTGTCCTGAACACATGTGCATGCTCATATTCAGTTACAGTCATAGCGCCACCTGCTGGCAACAGGAAGTGACATGTTTAACGGCATGCTACTATACCCATAATAAAGGACATTTTTGTAACTGACTTTGACATACTCCCACTATATTTATCTACTTAAATGCACATTGCCCACCGTGGTCTGTCTTCCTAAAGCCACCGGGTGGCGATGGCACGGGTGCGAGGGCCCTTTCAATGCTGCTTGCAGCTTTAATTATTCTTATTAAAGCTGCTGTAGGTAAAAATATTTTTTACATATTTGTTAAAACTGTCATTATGTCCTGACAGTAGAATATGAGACAGATAATCTGTGTAAAAATCAAGCTCATCTGGCTCCTCCCAGTGGTCCTATTGCCATTTGTAGAAATACAACGCTCCCGTCAGAAACAACCAATCAGAGCCAGGAGGAATGTCTTAGCAGTGTCAATCACGCTCGTGTACGCGCTGATCACACCCCTCTCTTGCACAGCGCGAGCGCGTACCGTCGTTCAAACTCAAGATTGCCGGCGAGCTGCAGCTGTGCTTATGACGGAGAAACAGCCTAAACTTCCAATTCTTGAGTGAGATCCTGCTCATAAAACAAAGAGGTAAAAGGAAAAAGACCGATGACGATAAACAAGCGAAGAAAGAATTAGACAGAGCCCATTGACTCTGTTTCAAAACTCTAGCCACATAACATGTAGATAAAATGTCACGCACTCTCTCTACTAAGCAACAATTGAAACCTGCTAATTCACTGGCTTGTCATGTTGCTGAAATAATGTACTAGCACACCTTATCTAGCATAATTACTTACATACTGTAACATTAGTTACCGTTATATTAAAAATATCTTACTAGCTATTTATAACGTATAGAGTGAAGTATAAAGAGTAGAACGTTATAAAGTTACATGTATTGTAAATACATAATGATTTAGGACCAAGTTTGTAGTCAAAGTATGGGCAGGCCATAGTCAATGTAAAGCATATTGTTGATGTTTAGTCCCTATTAGTGAATGTACCATATAACTTTCAAACCGCCGTCATCGGTGTGTTTACTAGCCTGCACGTTCACGACAGGCTCCGATGACGAGCTGTGGAGGGAGGGCTGTAGCGCAGCAGAGAGCAAGGGGGTGGGCCCTGTAAGTTGTGCTTGTTCAAATTTTCAGGCTAAGTCAACATTTTCTCAAAACTCCCTACTGCAGCTTTAAAGTTACAAAAGTGACTCAGTCAAGAGCAGTGAGAGATTCTCTCTCTTTTTGTTTGAGTAACATTAATGACGTTTGGAGATTTGGATGCTGTCATTTTAAGACCAAACGCACGTATCCAATATACTTGTGTTTTCTTTCTCAACTGTTTACGTTCACTTAAATGACTGTTTACTTGCAAATACAGTCATTTTGACACACAAGTATGTCCATTTAACTGTTCAAGCCCAATTAGGCTGCATAAAAGCACTTCGTTCAATACTCACGCGCTCTGAGAAGCAGCTTCATCTGCGCACGGTGTCTGCCAGACAGCATTCTGGCAGACACTAATCTGGCTAATTTGGTGCTCAACAAACATTTCTTATCAATGTTGAAACCCGTTTTTGCACCTTAATATTGAAACCATCTCTCTGACAGCATGTGCAATTGTGCATATAGTGAAATTAGTTGTTTTTTTTTGCTCCTTATTGCACTTTGTGGGTTTAAAATCCCTTGAAAAAGCATGCGAATAATAAGCTTTAATGACCATGCAGCACAACAACTCAAGTCACATGAGCGCAACAGCGATAGAGACTCTACTGGTTGACAAATTTCTACCGGATAATCGGGTCTACTGGTATATCGCCCACCCCTAACTTTCAGTGTGGGATAGACAAATTAGCACAGAAAACTTATTGTTTCCCATATTTTTGTGAATACGTGTCTTTGGGTATGTCTTTGTATGTGTGTCATATCAAGGTGATAACATCTGTATGCACCTGTTCACACCCCTGTCTAATCAGTCATTTTCCTTGCTCTTACACATGGTCTCACATTTACTCTCTCCTTCATTTTGTCCTCATTCTGCCACAATAACACCGTTCTGTAATACCAGGAAAATCTTAGTGTCGCAGGATATTGATGCGAGACTTACAGAACAATTCTAATACATTTCCTGATTCTCTTCATCTCAATGTCTCATGTCAGGAGCGCATATTCATACCAACATCAAATTGCTGGAGGTTAGCGAGTTTCTGTTGCTAGTAGACAACTATCTATTTTTCGTGTGTGTGTGTGTGTGTGTGTGTGTGTGTGTGTGTGTGTGTGTGTGTGTGTGTGTGTGTGTGTGTGTGTGTGTGTGTGTGTGTGTGTGTGTGTGTGTGTGTGTGTGTGGGAGTAACAATTTATATTGTGAAATATTATTAAAAATAATTTTCTATTTTAATATATTTTAAAATATAATTTATTCCTGTGATGGGAAAGCTGAATTTTCAGCAGCCATTACTCCAGTCTTCAGTGTTATGTGATCCTTCAGAAATCATTCTGATATGCTAATTTGGTGCTCAACAAACATTTCTTATCAATGTTGAAGCCCGTTTTTGCACCTTAATATTTTTGTGGAAACCGTGACACTTTAAAAAAAACGGTTTAAATCACGATTTTGTGGAAACCGTGATTTAAAAAAATCTCTCTTTAAAAAAAATGTATTGAGCAAGGATTCATTACAATTTAGAATGTAACAAAATATTCATATTTCAATAAATCCTGTTGTTTTGAACTTTTCATTCATCAAATAATCCTGAAAAAAAATCACGGTTTCCACAAAAATATTAAGCAGCAAAAATTTTCAACATTGATAAGAACCACCATTATTAAAAATTGAGCACAATTAATAACTAAGCAGTAAATAAGCATATTAGAAAGATTTAAACTCAGCATTATCCTTAAAAACTTTACTCAAACATGCATACTCTGCTTCAATACATCAGTGGAGCCTTATTAGTTAGCAGTAATTTTCTGCTGCCTCACTTGCTTTTTCCTTATCTCCTTTCTTGACCATCTTTCATTCCTCCTTGTTCTTGTTTTCTCTTCCTTTGCACCTTATGTCCTCCCTTAGTCACACTCCCCCATCTAATTTCCTCCTGTGCTCATGTGTACCATTACTCTGTAAGCATGTTTGTTTCCTGACGAGAGTAGTGTAATAAACACAAGATATGCATGGCCATCCTGATCATTTACTGGTCGAGTTCAGCTCTGAATAGCTCATGATTGCATTCTCTGACTCAAATGTGAAAGCTATTCTCCTGAGATGAGAAATGCTCAGTAGTACTCTCATCCTGGCTTTAGCAGCATATGCCATGTGAAAATATTCTACTCAATGATTCAGGGCTGCCGTTCCCCCTCTCTCGCCCTGCTGCTTTACCGTACAGATAATATAATGTTGAATTGGATACACTGATCTGAGTGTATCTTTATGATCTCTCAGAATTACAATGTGTTGTGATGGAAACCTGCTGTTTGTGTGCACTTGTATTTGCTTGTATGTTTTGAACTAATGTAGAACTGGTCAGTGAGGTTTGAGTACTCCCAGGCTAATAATAACCTAGGTTTCCGTATCAGGATGTCTTCTGTCGAGTTCATTGAGTTTGATCAATTTAATACAGCTAAACACTTTGCTGCTAGTGCCATTCTCTTTTTTTCTTTATAATTATTCTTTGCCATCTCTCAGACAGGTGAATTACCAAATTACAATTCTCTGAATTAAATTTTAGCTTTGAGGGTGGAAGTAAAGTTTCTTTTTTCTAGTGTCTTTTCATTCCTAATGCTATGTTTCAAGTTTCCTTTATTTCTCTCTCTCAGCTTATCATCTGTCCTAGACAAGGTGCCTTTGACCAAAGCTCAGGCCATGCTTGTCCGTCTGTGGGAAAAACGATCCTTTAAGTGCCAGTCCTGATTTATAGTTACAGCATGGCTAGCATTGATCATGTCAGAGACTGATAGCTGGCTGTAAGCTGACAAAGCCTCTCTTGGTGGGGAGAAGAACGAGAAAATGTGCCTGGAATCCGATGATTTCCATCTCAAGCACCTTGAAACTCAATCTAACTGTTGACTTGTTCTCTCCTATGAAGAATATTTAAGATATTCTCAAATTTACAAACAGTGCATTCCAATCACAGTTTTTAATTACCCATCATCTGCATTCCCATGCTCTAATTAGTGTACTGTTTAAGGTTCACCTTTAAAACTGTTCCAGTCACTGGAACAGTGACCATAAGGTCACTTATATTCATAAGGTCAGTGATCCCTCTATCCCACCTGTAATGCTATCTTACTGGAGGACAAGAGCTCCAGGACTATTTTAGGAGTCATGAGAAAAAAAGAAGACTCCATGGTAATGTAGTGGTCCACATCAACAGTCACACTAATAGTAAAATCACATGGCCACTTGGAAGTATAAAGAGTGATGCAGCATTTGGTCATTCACTAGGCTTAAGATCTGCTTGCTTCCCACGTTTCATGCACTCTTTAAAGGTGTTTGATGATGTTTGAACTGATTGAATCTCTCCTCTCTCTCTGTTTCAGGTTCTGACTCAATGGTGAATGTACTGTCCATGCTGGGCCTCTACTCGGGGACATGTTCACCATCCTGCCCTAGTGGTGAACACCCTCAGAGTACTCGCTGTTGAGGCCAGTGGGGCAAGTGGAGCACCGACCTCGAAGCTCTCCAAAATATCCAAAAGTGCCCTCTACACCGAGAAGCACATGCTTATTTGAAAGTTTGGTGCACAGCAACGCAAAAAAAGTCAGCGGTAAAACAGCTGATCTTTTGTCGAGTGGTGGTAGAGTGTCGAGAGAGATCAAGAAACCCAATCCTCTTATCCCAAGACGCCAGCCGAAAGTGAGTGCTCTCAGGGAACGTGTGGTGGGGGTGAAAGTGCTGGTTGACCTCATTGAAGGACTGGGGCTAGAGGCAGCAATCAAAGCGGAGACGCACGTCATGGACTATGGGGGCCATGGTGACCTAGCATAAATGGCTACTCTTGACCCAAAGCTTGTGCCGGTGTCTGCTGCTCAACCTTTTTCCTTTTTCCTTCTCTTTTCCTCTCTGTTGTTCTCCCATTGCTGCGAACATTGCAACGGTCATCCTCTCAGCCTCCCCTCTGCCCCCCTCTCTTCCCCGGTCCCGCTTTCGCATTGTGGCCATGGGGCTGTGGAAGTTAGTGCGGGGCGTCAGGCAACTCGAGCTCCACCGCCTCATCCTGGCGCTCATCGTCTTCTGCCTGCTTTCCATGGCTTTCCTGGCCTACTATGTCAGCAACAGCCCTAAAATTAAAGAGGCGCCCCCTTTGCCCTTCAGTGACTGTGGTGGAGTTGTCGCGGCTGCAGCTGGAGGGCAACGGGCTCCTCTTTTCCTGCCAACTTTCACAGGCCGGCAGAGGACGGTTAAAGTGGTGGATAACTCTCGAACGGAGCCTGTGGTGCTTGTCTTTGTGGAGAGTATTTACTCTCAACTCGGACAAGAGATTGTAGCTATCCTCGAGTCCAGTCGCTTCCGTTACCACACTGAGATCGCACCCAGCAAAGGCGACATGCCTACATTGATGGAGCGCGATGTTGGTCGCTACGCCCTGGTCATTTATGAGAACATTCTAAAGTATGT
Source organism: Chrosomus eos (assembly GCA_036326025.1). Classification (NCBI taxonomy): domain Eukaryota; kingdom Metazoa; phylum Chordata; class Actinopteri; order Cypriniformes; family Leuciscidae; genus Chrosomus; species Chrosomus eos. The sequence goes on from CM070833.1 coordinate 14,672,976, forward strand.
CAACTTAGATGCTTGGAATCGTGACCTGCTGGATAAATATTGCGCAGAATTTGGCGTGGGCATCATCGGCTTCTTCAAAGCAAATGAGAACTCCTTGCTCAGTGCCCAGCTGAAGGGCTTTCCGCTTTTCCTGCACTCTAACCTGGGCCTACAGGACTACCACATCAACCCAGCTGCCCCATTACTGTACATCACTAAACCCAATGAGGTGGAGCAGGGCCCACTCCCTGGTGATGACTGGACGGTCTTTCAGTCTAACCACAGCACCTATGAGCCTGTGCTTCTGGCCGTCACAAAGTCCTCAGAAGCACTGGCCCAGCTGGGTCCCCACCGAGCCCTTCATGCCACTGTAGTTCAGGACCTTGGCCTTCTCGATGGCATTCAGAGAGTGCTTTTTGGCAACAATCTGTCGTTTTGGCTGCATAAGTTGATTTTTGTGGATGCCATAGCCTATCTGACAGGAAAAAGACTCTGCCTGTCCTTGGAGAGGCATCTGCTAGTTGACGTGGATGATATATTTGTGGGAAAGGAGGGGACGCGGATGAAGGTGACGGATGTGAAGGTACGTGTCTTTTCTTTGTTACCCAAAAAATTCTGTCATTAACTTACTGCAATGACATTTTAAAACTTTGTGACTATTTTTTCTCTGGTTTGAAATGACATGAGGGTGAGTTAAGTGATGACTGAATTTAAATTTTTGAAGTTCTTAGGCTGCTCAGTGTTGTTTAACTGTGAGCATTCACATTGTTCTCTCAAACTCATCTCAGCTGTTGACTTAACGAGCAAAACGTATGTTCTTGAAATGGGTAACAGTGTATTGGCTAACAGATAACATGGTAACACTATGCAGACGATGCTTTGAGCACTGTAGTGTCATTGAGAGGCTAACAGCTAGTACTCAAATTAATCTGCTTGTTAGAGCAAGGGATAATTGCTCTGTTTGGACAATGTGCCTATTAACCTCCTATTTATTAGCGGCTTTGCCAAAGGGGCTGATTACACAGACTTATGAATCCCTCCCAGTTCTCATCATCAGGTTGTGTAGAAGCTTTCAGCCTTCCACAATATGCAAACCACACTGCTGACTGTGGTCTGTACACCCTCATGAGCCATAAATGTGTAGTATACACTTGCAAAGAGAACACCACCTGGAGGTCATTCTCTTTGAAGATAGTCAAAGTAAATTAACAGCTCTAATAAGAAATAATATGTCAATTAATGTCCCATTTGCATTGACAACATGAAGATATTTTTTAGCAGAAACATCTGAGTCATTCAGGCAGTTAATTAGCTCACAATCAATTATATTTGACAAAGTTAGCACCATTTAGTTTTATATGTGAGGGATGTGAAGAAAAGTACATTGATGATTGGTCTTTGACAATTTTTTTAAATTTTGATGTGCTAAAATGGCGATATGTGACGTCAGCATAATAATCAAAAGTATATTTTTATCAGCGTTGATATAAAATGTATTTTTCTGTTTGAGGAATAGCTTATGCACGAACACAAGAATTCTATCATTATTTCTGTCATTACTTAGTCTGCTATACATCATGTCATTCCAAACCTCCATGACTTACTTTCAGTGTAAACCATAATATGACCAGTTTGTTCCATATAATGAACGTAAAAGCACCTGTTCCTGTCAATCTCCAAATTTACAAGGGATTGGAATGACTGATGATTACTGAAATTAAATGTTTAGGTGAACCATTCATTAAAGTTTCTGCTAAGTCTGTCACATTATATAACATGGGTTGGGAATAATGTTCATACCTTGCAAATAGAAGGGTATGTGTGTGACGTCACCGTCGGCCGGAGTGACTGCGGTTATGCCCACTGAGTGGCCGCATTTGTTTTCAGCGTGAATGCCGCGAAAAAACACACAAACGCATCTAAAACGGGAAAGAGCTTTGCCAATGACGGAACAGCTAGATTTGACAAGAAATCTGAGGTATATTTTTACAGACTGCCGAAAGCTACAGAACAGAGAAGCAAATACATCGCTGCAATTCATAAAAACAACTGGACCACAGGCAGCAAAACGTGGATTTGCAGTGATCAGTTTGTGTCAATATGCTGAATTTAGTAGTAAAATCATACCCTATATTGGGTATGTTATATATTGTATTGACAACTTATCAATTAAATATGTACCATCGATATTCTGCATACAAGCAGAAAACTACAAGTTTTAGGGCCGGAGGATATGATGATATATATAACATCGATATAAGTAAGCACCCGGATTTAGACAAACCTATATATTGTATTTATATAAAGTGTTCACAGGCTTGCTTTATGTATTTCCCCGACGTCAAAATCAGGCACATAGCCTAAATGTCAGGAAACAATATTTCTGGCTGCATGGATCACTGGATCACATGGATCCATGGATCACTGGATCTTTGGTAAGTTGTAAGGAACACTATCAAGTCAAACCTTTCGTTAAAAACTGATAATCGTTTGTTTTTACTCGCGTTTTTGCAGTTTCCCCTATTATATCCAGTCATGTAGCAGCTATTTTGCCACTGAGTCTGGCTGAGGTTGCGTCATTGCATACGCTCTATTTTAAAACCTACCTTAGTAAAACTTTGACTCTTTAAGCTCATCCTCAGGAAAGGCATCTTTAAGTCTAACCAAATAATATCTCAACCTTTTGGTTCTTCTTGGCCTTTTTTTTTTCTTTTTCTTTTTTTTTTGCACATAAATTAATATTGTGATGCATGCCCTTAATTTAATTAGCAGAAAATGTAAACGTATATTTAATATTTCTGTGTAAACGTGTCTTAAAGTTTATCCATCAAGTATGTAAACCGCATGCAAGTTAATCTCTAACAATAGCATCTGTGCACTAACAGTAGAATTCTATAGAGCAATTGCTGTGTTTTGCCCCATATACTTCAATTGTAAGTGCATTTTTGTCAACATGTTTTGTTTTTGCAAACTGTGGGATGAGTAAATTACTTTCTGTGGTAATTGACAGCATGCCACAGATGCTGTTGATGGAGCTTAACTTGTATTTAGCCCTGAACATCCCTTAAAACCCAGCTTGTTACACAACCGCTGCTATTTATTATTTACTGGTGAAAGAATGTGTAGCATTGTAGCATCTCATTTCCATATGTTTTTCTCTTACAGTCATTCTTAATCATAATGGTTACTAGGGACAATACCTTGGAGCAAGGACATGGTTTTTAGTTCATCCATGTTCTTCTATTTTCCACAGATAGCATAAATGATTTTCAGGAATATGTGTGTAACAGACAGATTATCCACCCACAGAGCTGTGTTTACGTTGTTGTTGTTTTGCCAGCTTTGGATGGTGATGTATGCCATGCCACCTGGCTTCAAGCTGAACAAGTGGGCTGTAATCACCTCAGCCAGTGGTGCTGCATAGAAAACTCAAACAAACTGTGTCTAATGGTGGACTAATCGCATCTATTCTTACTCCATATACTTTTTCAGCTTATTTCCACCTACTCGCTACACATTGCATACATTATGCACATATGTACACACAGTTCACTGCTCTTCTTCCTATGCAGAGGACATAATTAGCTTTGTTCTGATTGGCATTGTTTCAAATTAAATTTTTAATGATCATGAAAATCTGTTTTGCTTTACTTAATTCAATAAAGCATATTTCCTATGGTTTTTTTGTATGCGTTTATAGTACCGGTATATATGGGTCAATGACAATGGCGTATATATATTTTTTTGCATTAAAATAATTAGAAAAATTCATGACATAGATCATTTTATTCTATAAAACCTAATTAGTTTGAATACATTTTCAATATATTAAAATAATAAATATTGTTATTTTTTTGTACAATTATGTTAAATAAAATTAAAAACAAAAAATCTAATTATTTTATGGCATTTTAAAGCCCCAACCAAAATGTATATCTACACTATTAATATTAATATTAAATATTATGGCATAATTGTATAATAATTTAAGATTGAGAAAAGAAAATAACTTTTGTCCGGCAATTTTTATAGTCATATGTCAGGGCAGCACAACGTCTTTTATTATAAAGTGAAAATGTAATAACAGTAAGTATGATAATGCATCATCCAAAAGACCCCATTAATTTCTGTGGCAGAGTGAAAAGGTTTTTAGATCGCTATTTTCAAGTATGGGTAGGTGTGTACACTTTACATGTCAGGTGCTACAACCAATGTAAAACTAGAAAAATGCCATTTTATCATAAACTTCTTTATTGTATTATTATATGTATGAATTTGTTAGCATAGAGCTCAACCAGGAATGTCAGTGTTGGTGCAACTGTAATTGTCGCTTTATGAAATTAAAAAAAAAAAATACATTATTTAAGCTAAATAAATAATAAATGTAAGCTAAGATTATTATTATATATTTTTTAATTATTGTCTTAATGTTAGTTTTAAGTTAAAAATTTCATGATAATAACTTCACTTATCAAGTAAAGAAAAAAAGTCACTTTATATAGTTTCTTTACTATGTACCTAACAATGTTTTTTTTATGTAAATACAATGTACCATTGTGTGCTGCTATTGAGGTGGGATAACATATCAGATAACATTTTAAGCTGTCATGTTAAATGTGCCCCACTTATAGCATGTCACATTTCACTTCCATTTTTTGGGGGGTAAATAAAGAAAAAAGTATACACTGTATTAATTAAACAAAACCACATAATTAATTGAAATTAATTTGGGAAAAAAAAAAATTCTTTAAACCCCAAGGGGATTTACACAAACTGAGGAAGTCACAAAGTGTTAGGTTGTGCCCCGCTCTCCCCTACACAATGTGCATTTTATTCGAAACTTTTGGTCATATGCTCAGATTATTTCTACGTTTTAGCTTATATATTTGTGACAAAAATACAGGTCACATGACAGCATAATGAACAAGGTGAGACAGTCTTCAGTGAAACGGCACCTATAAAAAGAAAATTAATTTTGTTCTTTTATTGGGGGTCATATTCCATGTATCAGCAGATGGTGTTCTGAAGAAAAAAATACACTTTTCAATAAACTTCTGATGACAAATCTGAGTTGTTTAGTGATGTGAAATATAGAGATTTATATAGATTTTTATAGTGATGCCACTAAACATGACAAGAAAGAATTATTATTATATATTTGTTAAATGCATTTCATTTTAAAATTCTAACTAAAATTCAAGTTTACAAATAAATAGACATGAAAAATTGTAAAATAATACTTCAATAAATAACTTTCTTACACTTCAAAGCCTGTTTTTACTTTCAATTGGTTAAGTTTAGACCCTGATTACTGTATAATGATAGCAATGTATTTTTTAGACTTTAATTTTCACAGTTTGTTGCAAATTTGCACATATCATCTGTACTTAGAGACTTCATCTCACCACTGAGTCGCCTTTGTCGCCTCTGGCTTTTGTCTCGCTTAGTTGGGGACACTTAATATTCAACAATATTATTGCTCTGCCTGCATTGACACCATTGAGAACTGAACTGATTGATGGCATCACTGTTTTAACTAAATTCATGATGTTTTTGCAACAAAAATGATCCATCACTGAACTTACTTAAGCTGGACTATGACACTATTGTCTTCTAGATCTGCTGTACAGCCAAAACAAACTTTTGCATTATTTTCTTGATATCACTGTAAGGCTGCTTTGAAACGATCTATATTGTAAAAAGCGCTATATAAATAGTTGTCCGCTGTATGGGGAGAAGAGAATTCTGTATGGGAATGAAGATTTTATCCTTGTCCACTGTCCAAATGTGATCCCTTTGCTAAATGCGACATTGCTGTACATGCAGTCAATCTGTCTGCAGGAGCTGAATCGTGTCTTAAGAACAATCTTGAGTCTGTTAGAGATAATCAGATTGGCTATGGGAAGAAAATAGGATTCAGGTATGAAAATGTTGCTGCAGTGCTGAGCTAAGTCTATGTGATGACAAAGTGGTGACAGAAGCTTTGTTCTGACCCCTGGCCATATTTCTCTTTTTCTGCCGTAAGTTTGATCAAAGTTATTGATCTCATCAAAGAAATGCCACATTTTCTATAAAGATGTAACAATGATGTAACATCATTTTATTTTAACTAACTTTTTATCAAACTGTCAAAGTTGGTTCACACTACTGATTATCCACCCTGGACTGGACACCACCCTGCAGTCTTGGACAGCTCGCAGATTGCCATAAAAACTGCAGGATTATGCTGACATGCTGAGCAAACACACTCAAGGCAGAACAAATATTGGATACACATACTCAGGGACACCGGTGGCTCTTAAATCAGCGTAAGATGCCATCTCTTCATTGAGAAGCAGCAGCCTTGTCTCCCCAGCAGCTCATCTTGATTTGTGATACTGCTGCAACTATCGGCTCAGCTTTGTGTTAGATTTGTGCGGAAAGCGACATTATCTCTCCCCGCCGTCTGATTTGTGCTGGAACAGCGCTGTAATTCGCTTATACCCCCGTATCACTCTCAGAGTTTGAAGGGCTCGATGGCAGGATCATTTTGTATTTCAAGCCTCACAGCGTCGTCATTAGCTAGATGTGCGCAGTGATGCTAAGTTATGAAATGTGTTCATTTCACAAGGATGAGTTTAGATTGATGTTAAGGCTGCTGCTTCATTCGGCATGTCTGACCTGCCCGTGGGTAGAGGAGATTTGAATGCAAATGTATATTTCACATCCCACTCATTCTGTCGACTAACTGAAAGTTAGTCTTTTCTTCATAGGACTGAATAGTCACCACACTGCCATCTGTTGGTGACTTTAGCTCATACATTTGTTAAGGTAGCGGAGAGATTCGTTTAATACAGCACTGTTGATGTTTTTGCCTTCAAGCACAGCTCAAGAGTAACTTCAGATGATGTTGTTGTTCTTGGCAAATTGCTAATCTTATTCCACAGATTTTAGGCAGGACTTTGATATGTTATTAAAGTAATAACTCTTCTTCGATTTCAAGGCTTTGCTCAACACACAGAATAAACTACGGACGCTAGTTCCCAACTTCACCTTCAATCTTGGCTTCTCTGGAAAGTTCTACCATGCAGGTACTTATTTTTTTCTCTTTAGCATTTGTTTACACTTCAGGAGAATTAACAGGAAATTTTGTTAATCTGACCACGTAAGTTTGTTGTTGTAATTGTTCAGAATGAAGTCACTTATGCTCAGTTTGCTCACCAAGGCTACCTTTATTTCATAAGAAATACAGTAAAATGTTTTATATTTTAAAATATATTTATTACCGTAATAAAGTTATGTGGATTTAAAGTTAGCTGAATTTTCAACAGCCATTACTCCAGTCTTCAGTGTCATGTGATCCTTCAGAAATCATTATAATATGCTGCTTTGCTGCTCAAGAAACATTTCTTCTTATTATCAATGTTTAAAAGAGTTGTCCTGCTTAATATTTTTTATGGAAACCTTGAAAAATCTAAATTTAGTGCAAACTGAGAGTGAAAGGTGATTTTAACTTTTTTTCTTGTTTATGTAACGGAGGCCAGCTAGTAGTTGCTGTGCGAGTAAACCTCACTCCTCTGATCTCAATAGGCGCTCTAGCGACAGATGCTAGAGACTGCAGTCTTTAGCCTCCTTGTTAGAGTGCCTGACTCTCACGCCGGAGACCCGGGTTCGAGGTCGAGTGGGACCCGGGTGGAGGGATTACATTGGTGCCGTGACCCGGATGGGAGTGAGGTTTAGGGGGGTGAGTGTAACGGAGGCCAGCTAGTAGTTGCTGTGCGAGTAAACCTCACTCCTCTGATCTCAATAGGCGCTCTAGCGACAGACGCTAGAGACTGCAGTCTTTAGCCTCCTTTTTAGAGCGCCTGACTCTCACGCCGGAGACCCGGGTTCGAGGTCGAGTGGGACCCGGGTGGAGGGGTTACATTTAGACTACAAAAAACAAAATGGATTTTTGTTACATAAGCACAAACAAATAAACACATTTTAAGATCCAAATGTCTTTACTATTAAACTCCAACAGTATGTACATGTGTGTTTGCAGGTACAGAGGAGGAGGATGAAGGTGATGACATGCTGTTACAGCACCGGCATGAGTTCTGGTGGTTTCCACACATGTGGAGTCACATGCAGCCTCACCTCTTCCACAATGTCAGCGTGTTGGCGGAGCAAATGAGACTCAACATGCAGTTTGCACAGGTTAGTTGGTGTAATGTATCTCTCAACTGAATTATTGATTTCTATGCCACTAACACTTTCAAACAGATTTTCAGTAATAATGTTACGAAAATAGTTTTTCCCAGACACTCCATCACTTCTATTTGGAGATGATCCCATCCTTAACAGAATTCCATTGTTTTAATGTTTTAAGTGTTTACACCAGGGATGGAAATTAGCACCCGCCACCAGCCAAATGCGGGTGATTTTGTGTTGTGGCGGGTAAACTCGCTTCACCTACCGGCCACCGTGGCGGGTAAATAAAAATCGCATACTGTTTCACCCGGACGGCGGACACTTTTAGAGGAGACACGCGTTCAACACCCGCGCCGCGCGCTTCTTCCGTCGAGGTTCGGCGTGGGAGCACGAGAGGCAAATGGAGAGCTAGCCGCGAGCGCATGGTCTATTTTTAGGGCGGGGTAGCTCTCTTGTGTAGTAACGAGCTAGCCGCGTGAACATCTACCCGCGCGCTTCTTCCGTCGAGGCTTGAGCGCGAGAGGCGGTTTGCCGTCCCAAAGGCGAGAGAGAGAGATGCGAGCGCGATCAGTGGAAACATAAAAACATACAGGACATCATTCTAACTGCAAAGTGTTTACTTATTTGTGTACACTCGCAATAAAACACAACATTATACTTTTGTCACACTCTAAACTCTTGTCAAACTGTAACCTACAACTGTCACCCAACCACACACACACACACACCGCACGCACGCACAGTTTTAAAAGCAAAACATATTTATCCAACCCCATTTCAAAACATTCAAAACAGGTTACATCTTTTGGACATTCATCATATCGCATTGGTTTTCATTTCTTGTCCTCGGAGTCTGAGCACTAATCTGTTTTTTTTTTAAGTTACACATTCTACATTGATTAAAAAAGAAAATCAAATGTGTTTTTAATGGTAGTATTATTTTATACGGAAATCAATTATTTATAATTCAGATGAGAATAAAGTTAAGGTTAATTAAAATTAAGGACAACAAATAAATTGATCTGATAGCAAATTAATTTTAAATTCATTCAGGTACAATTACCAAACATCTCAAGGTCTTTTTGTCTTTTTATTAATTTAATTAATAAACTAATTGTATAAAACTATTGTCAGTGCACTACAAATACACTGGTTCTATGCCTTTATTAATAAAACGTATACAACTTAAAAATACAAGGCTTAGAAATTTATAAAAATGCCTTCTGCATTTTTGTTTTGCTTTTCACTCCATTGTACCGAAATCGTACCGAACCGTGATGTCTGAACCGAGGTATGAAACTAACCGTGACTTCTGTGTACCGTTCCACCCCTAATGCAATACAGTTTCATTATTGTTCATTATTATCCATACCTTACTATAAATAATTTGTGCGACTAAATCATGTTTTGCGCCAGTAACTGAAAAAGTTAGTAGCGCAAGTGCCAGAAGTGGAAAAGGTTAGTGTAGTTCCCTGTCCAGCATATGCGGTTCAGCATCGGTTCAGTTTTTTGTTTAATCTGCCCTACTCATTTAATGAAATGTATATCAGTTCATGGTTTGTGTGTGTATAAGAGAGAAAGAGAAAATGTCAGTATTGCATTGAGACTTGAGATTAAATAAACTGCTTAAGTATTGTAGATCTTGTAGTATTAATTTTCACATTGTAAACACATTGTCGGTTAAAAACAAGTGGCTGGTAAAAACATTGAGTGGCTGGTAGATTTTGAAATCCACCAGCCACAGTGGCCGGTGGACAAAAAAGTTAATTTCCATCCCTGGTTTACACTCTTCAGCCAACCTACAGAATTCTCACTCGTGGTTTTCTTGAAATATTAAGCTTAGATAGGCAAAATCATTTTTACATAGAAAAAATGTGACAAAGTAGTTTCTTCGATCTTTTCCAAATTAGTTTTTCCCCTCATGTGTTTTTGCGACAGGGATGCAGTCTTTGTTCCTTCATCATTGTGTTACTATTTACAGCCATTATTGCTGCTGTCGCAGAGGTGCGAGTATCGATTCTCTGCCCGCCTGCTTTATCTCATGTTGGTATTTCATTATGGATTTGTATTAGCACTTTTTCATTGGATCGGTAGGATTCTCTTTGACCTTGACTCGGTGTGCATCCGCTGTGGAGATTGTGAATTTGGCCTGTTGAAACGAGCCCACCCTGGTGTAATGATGGTCATTGGAGTGGGATATGGACCGCAGGCAGACTGACAGAGAGAGGGAGTGCGCCGTGAATACTAACCAGCCCTTTCCTCCTCTCTCTAATTCCTCTGTCACATCCTGTCTTTATAGAAGACACTGACATATGCCTTTTCCTGCTCTCTGCTCAATGGAGAAGACACAGCTCCTTCATCAAGGTTTAATGAGCCTGCAAAGGGCCGTTCTTAGCCGGGGCTTGTGGATCTCACAGTTTGTGCTCACACATACTCACACACATGAGTGAAGAGGAACACACACACACACATGGAGCTCTTAAAGGTGGCACTTTGGACTTGAAGTAAAGCCCTCTGCTCAACTGAGGGATGTGTTTGTCTACCACCCTCCTGTGGTGTTGGAAAAAACAATGCGTCTTGACACACTGCCTCTGCTGAGAAACATAATCAAAAGCTTCTCGTTCGCAACGCCCTGATGACATGTCTTGTTAACGGTGTCTCTAATGCATCTCATATCGACTTTTCTCCTCTGTTCTACTCCCATTCACCCTATAAGTCTTGGCAGTGCAATTGCGAGTGAATTTCAAGTGGTGAGTGGATTTGTGATTGATCATCTCAAGTTTGTTTGTCTCTTGCCATTACAGGAGCATGGTATTCCCACAGACATAGGGTACGCTGTGGCCCCTCATCATTCAGGGGTGTATCCCATACACAGCCAGCTGTACGAGGCCTGGAAGAGTGTGTGGGGATCACTGTGACCAGCACAGAAGAATATCCACACCTGAGGCCAGCACGGCATCGCAGGGGCTTCATACATCGTGACATAAAGGTAAAAAGATACTGCTTCACTGTAAGGCCCAATGATCTGATACAAAAAAAAGAGGAGAGAAACCAAGAAAATCATCTTTCAGCCAAATGCATATTTGCTAATTTGCTGAATTGGTGCTAAAGAAATAATTCTTATTATCAATGTTCAAAAGAGTTGTGCTGCTTAATATTGTTGAAGAAACACCTTTTTTTCTTTTTTCATTCTTTGATGAATAGAAAGTTCAAAAGAACAGCATTTATTTGAATAAGAACATTTTAAATGTCTTTACTGTCACTTTTGATCAATTTAATGCATCCTTGCTGAGTAAAAGAAAAACAATTCTGATTCCAGACTTTTCAGCAGTAATGTGTCTGCGATTTTGTTTTCCGTGATGATTTTGGTGTCAAAGGGCCTTTATTCATACAACACAAGCAGAATGATTTTCTGTGTAAATCTTACATAATTTAATTGCGTGCAACAATTTATCTCATAAGGATTGTATAAACATTTTAGAGGTTCATTCTGCTTGTGTTTTATGAATTAGACCCAGTGTTTTTTAATCCAAGAAACAATAATGCAGTTATTGTAGCCTAAGCTCAAATTGCACCCACCATCATCAGATGAAATGACTAATGGCAGTTTCATTCCTTCTAATACGTTTGTCTTGGCCATTCTTGGAGTGTGGCTGAAGCCTTGAGCTTGTCTGTTCAAGTCCTCTAACCTTCTTCTGTCTGCAGGTGTTGCCCAGGCAGACATGTGGCCTGTTTACACACACTATCTTCTATAATGAGTACCCAGGAGGCTCTCACGAGCTGGACAAGAGCATACGTGGAGGAGAACTCTTCCTCACTGTCCTCCTAAACCCTGTGAGTTGCATTTGTGCTGTTTTCTCCTGTGTTTGTGTGTGTGTGTGTGTTTAGTGAATGGGTATATATATATTTAGTATATGTTTTGGTGACAGAGTCCTGCCCTTGCTTTGTGTGCTTTTATTTGTGTTCAGCCCTATCGCCTGAAGTGTTTGCTCGTGCAGCAGCTGGAAACATAAACTAGATTATGATCTTCATAATGAAAGTACTAGATGTTTCCACAGCTTTTATTTAAAAGAAACAAATGAACTTAAATGTAAATAATGTTGTTTCCTCCCTCAGATCAGCATCTTTATGACTCACCTGTCTAACTACGGAAATGATCGGCTCGGTCTCTATACCTTTGAGTCTCTTGTGAAGTTTGTGCAGTGCTGGACCAACTTACGGCTACAGACTTTACCTCCAATGGAACTAGCCGAGAAGTACTTCCAGATCTTTCCAGAGGAGATGGACCCCCTGTGGCAGGTAAGAGAGCATCACATTTGTGACACATAGATCTATTAATTACAATGATTGGTTCCTGACATGCAAAAAAAAAAACAATCCACACATCTCTTTATTTAAAATTATAAAATAGTGTAAAAATTATATAATAATAATTAAAACTGTAATATTGAATGGATGGAAAAGTCATGGAAATTTTCTAATCAAAATGTGTGGGAATGTTTTCTTCATCTTTTCATCCATTCAGAACCCCTGTCATGACAAGAGACATAAAGACATCTGGTCCAAAGAGAAGACCTGTGATAGGCTGCCCAAATTTCTGGTTATTGGCCCACAGAAAACGGGTAAGTCCAAAAATCCTGCTTAGGTTAACTGAATAAAAAAGGTCCAAAATACAACCTAGATATTGCATCTGATATCTTGATTATTTTTGGCAATAGGTACCACAGCTTTGTACTCCTTTCTGACCCTTCACCCTGCCATCACCTGCAACTTCCCTAGCCCAGTCACCTTTGAGGAGATCCAGTTCTTTAACGGGCAGAATTACCACAACGGCATTGACTGGTAATATACACAATACAACATTTTCTCTCCCAGCGAATGTAGCAGACACAAACCATTAGTCATATGTTGTATCACCCCTCCACTTTATTATATTAGTAATACTGTCTGGGTTTCATATTTAATTCCTAATAGATCCATTATTTACAGGACAATCCCTCTGTTAAAAAAATAAGTTTAGTAGTGCGACTTCATTTACAGTGTTCTGTAATGAAAAACGTATCACAGTCTGGGTTTATTTGGAAATAAAAACATTTGATCGTAGCCTCTAATAGCATATTTGTATTAAATGAGTGTCTTAATCTTTTGCAGGTACATGGACTTCTTTCCCTTCCCCTCGAATGTCAGCACAGACTTTATGTTTGAAAAAAGTGCCAACTACTTTGACACAGAGGTTGCTCCAAAGAGGGCTGCCGCCTTACTGCCCAGAGCCAAGGTCATAGCTGTGCTTATCAACCCAGCCGACAGAGCCTACTCTTGGTATCAGGTACTCTACAGCTTTCTCTCATTCTCCAGATCTTTTTTTTTTTTTTGGTGGAGTGTCTTTGTGGCAGCCATAGTCTTTTTCTAGGCACTTTCTTCCTGTCAGTAATTTTATGCATTAATAGGGCAGCTCTTATATAGGCAGCAGGAAAATCTTTGTCTAAAGCGTCCTAGACATATAATTTATCTTAACCATGAATCTGACATGAATTGTGTTTTTTTTTATGTCTTGTCAGCATCAGCGAGCTCACCAGGACCCCGCTGCAATAAACCACACTTTCCACGAGGTTGTAACAGCAGGTCCCTCTGCATCTAAAGAGCTATTGACCCTTCAAAACCGCAGCCTTCAGCCCGGGACTTACGCCACACATCTAGAGCACTGGCTTATGCACTACCAGGCCAGACAGGTAGACTAGTTATCTGTGTATGATTGTCAAGTCCTTTCCAGTTGAGTTTTTGATTTTTAACATTACTTTTTCTGTTTATTTATTCATATTTTGAATGATATTTTATTTTTATTCTGTTTTCATTTTAATTTTAGTTTTTTTTTTTTTAAAGCAATTTAATGTGCTTTTGTCATTTTTATCATTTCATTTTTTTCATTTCTATTTAGCTTTGTTTATTTCAGTTGTATTTATTTATTTTTTTCATTTATTTCAAGTTTTTCGCCTAATATTTATTTTCTTTCAGCTTTATGTGAATTAACAATTTTAATAGTTTTAGTTTGAAATGTCAAAATGTCAACGTCAGTAACATTTTGAAAAATGTTAGACAAAACATTAGCAATTCTATTTGTTTTCTATTTGTTTGATTGTTTTTAATGCTTTCTTTATTTGACACTCCTCCACATTAGCTCCATATTGTAGACGGCACCCTGCTCCGATCTAACCCAGTCCTGGTGATGGACGGGATCCAGCGGTTCCTGGGGATCAGCCCATCTTCAACTACACACAGACCCTCATGTGAGTCCCGCTGTTTACACATCACCTCACTCTGTTAATGAACACATGTGAATAATCTTATTCTTGTATAAAACTGTGTTGTGTGTTTTGCAGCTTTGATGAAGGTAAAGGATTCTGGTGTCAGAGGTTGGAAGGTGGGCGTCCTAAGTGTCTGGGGAAGAGTAAAGGCAGAAAATATCCTGAAATGGCCCCTGAGGTAGATGATAGTTTCCTCTCTTCTCTCCTCCCTCATATAACTTTCTCTCTTTCTGAACGATGCCAGTGGCAAGGACACGCAGTTATAGACGTGTGACTCACCGGCAGTGAGAACTGAGAAGTGATGGGCTCGACCTCACACAGACACGAACAGTCATGTGTCATATATCACTGGATATGTTTCAACTAGTAAAACACAAGAAGTATTTTTGGTTCATTGCAAGTAGAATTAAATCGAACACACAGGGTCCTCTGGGTCATTCTCGGCTATTTGTCATGTTTTCGTTTATTGCTTAATGAAAAAAAAATGAATCGGGAAAATGGCTTAGTGAAACAAACAAACAATCAATAAATGTACATGAAAAACATCTGTTAAAATAATCAGCGCATTCCACTACATGAATCTTTAGGTGCTTTTCTACCGTCAGGTCAACCCTTTCTTAGAACCGCTCGGCCAGTGGAAAAGCTGCTTTTGGATATATGGATAATTTGAATATTGATAATAATAATCCAAATAATTAGTACTACTACTACAACTACTACTTATAATAATTATAATAGAATTAACACATTCAATAATTTATAATTTTATTATTAATAAGAATCAGCTGATTTCAGCACATGAATCTTTGGTATAATAATAATAATCAAACATTTGGAATTTTTATATAAGTTATAATTTGATAATTATAGAACTAATCATTTTTAATTGCAAAATATTATATATATATATATTGTTATATTATATTTCTAATAATAATAATACAATTATAATAATTCAATAATTAATAATTTTATTAATAATAATACCACTTAGGAAGTTTTTTTAAATAGATTTAATAGTTTTAAATACATTTTAAATGTAACTAACTACATTTTCTAATGTTTTTATTTAATTTGTGGACCACTAAATAATTTTAGAAAATAATTTCTGGGAAGTTGTTATAAAACACAAACTGTAGCAGGTAATTTTAAGCATTTATGCAATGGTACTCTAGGATGTTCTATATTGCTAACATAGTCAGTATCTACAGGCTGTTGTTAGTTAGGTTTCCTGAAACTGCTCTGTTTGTGTCTTTCCCAGACACGTGCCGTCCTGACGGAGTACTACCGGGAGCATAACCTGGAATTGTTGCGGCTGCTGAATCGGCTGGGTCAGGCATTACCTACCTGGCTCAGAGAAGAGCTCCAGAGCAGCAGCTGGAGCTGAGAGGACGTCCCCTGCACCTCCAGTATCAGAACACCTAAAAAAACAGTCCGCTCACTACAGAGGTACCAAAACCACTTGGTTCAAAACTATAGTAGCAGATGAAATGAGTGACGGCTTTGAGTGGACTGCAAACTTCAGCTGCTCGCTGCTGCCACTGTGCTCACATGCCCTGTCCGGCATGTTGAAGATGAGGGAATGCTGGGATATGTAGTCCTTTCTCTTCTCTTAACGACAGATCTACCTATCAGGACCAGAACGCACAACCAGTGTGGACAAGCATGAATTCACTGATGACTTAAGTGTGTTAATACACACTAGTACTCGTACAAAAACACACACAGTCTAGCCTTGCTCATCTCTCCTGAGGAATGATTGTAAAGCATTGTACATTTAAAAGTGTTGTATATTTTGGGTCTGGGTGGGTGGGATTATGACTGAATAGACATCAGTTGAACCTGAAAGCGTTTGTGTAAAGCCAGAGCTCTGTTTGATTAGGACACTTAGAGGACGTCAGATCCGCAGCCCTTCTCGTCTCCACACACACAAACGCACAAAGCTGGATCAGAAACCAAACGGTAAGAAAGTATATGCAATCGAGGGAGCCATGTCTCGTCTCCCACTAGAATCCAGTGAAGTGTCTTATCAGGTGTATCCCCGTATTTATCCTAACCATGCACTTTCCTCTACACTACGCACACTGACATGTGGAAGTTAATGTGGATGCTGTGGCTGATGTGTTGTATGTCATGAGCTGTGAAAGCGGGAGAGGAGAAGGGCTGTCCTGTGCTGTGTAGTCTGTCCTATACAAGGAGAAGCTGCTGTCCAGTCTATTTTTCTTTTTCTTTTCTTTTCTTTTTTTTGTAAAAAAAAATTGTATTTTAAAAACTCCCACCGCTGTATTATCTCTAATAAACTCTTAGAGAGGTTGGATATGTTTGTGTGACTCATTTGATCTGGTGTTGTGTATTTTGCACAAAAAAAGTAGATGGAAATCTTTTGGCCCCTCATTCGTGGATTTTGCCAAAAAGCTCTTCTTTTAGTTTCATCTGACCTCACAACCCTGTGCCGTTTGAAGTTCCAGTCGTGTCTCACAACTGAATTTGTTTTTGGATGAGCGAGGATTTTTCTTGAAACCCTCCCAAACAACATATGGTGATGAAGGGGTTCTTTAAATATTTTCTTTCTTTTTTAGGCTGACCCCAAGATTCAACTAATCTCTGCAATTCTCCATCTGTGATCTTTGGAGAGTCTTTGGCCACTCAAAATTTCCTTCTTGCCATGTATAAGACAATATAGACGCACGTCCTCTTCCTGGCAGATTCGTAACATTTTTAGTTTATTGGAACTTCTTAATTATTGCCCTGATGGTCAAAATGGGGATTTTTAATTCTTTAGCTATTTTCTAACAGCCACTTTCTATTTTGTGAAGGTCAACAATCTTTTGCTGCACATCAGAACTATATTCTTTGGTTTTACTCATTGTGATGAATGATTAAGGGAATTTGGCCTATGTGTTTCTTCATTTTTAAACTCATGTGAAACAAGAAGTCACAGCTGATCAATGTAATGCGTCCTTATTGAATAAAAGTACTCATTTATTTTAGCAACAACAGAAAGTCTTACTGACCCCAAACCTTTAAATGTAGTGCATGATCCTAAAATGCCATCAGCTTTGGAGATTTTGGTATTTTTTCATTCAAGTAGAAGAACTGTACTTGTCTGCCTAGAAAATATCTGCCTGTGGGTGTTGCCACCAAATCAACTTTTAAAGGGAACACGCGGTCCTGTCGAGGGAAGCACTTTCCCAAAAGCACAAGAAAAATAGAAAATAAGTGTGTAACAGTCATAGTGTGTCTAATAGTGAATGCTTAAATATTTTAAAGTAGCTCAGTCTCCATCGCATAGACTTCAAGCAAACCACATTTCTCTCACCACAGATCACACTGCTGCATAGTGAGCTTCCTGTGGAAGATTTGCTTAGAGAAAACATATGTCTGTAAAAAGATACATAAATGTGAATGACAAGGTGATTTCATTTCTTTCAAAATGCACTCTACTTAAGTTTCTCTAAATACGCCAACACCATGCATGAGAGCCTGATGTGCAACTCTCTTTAGTCAGTTTTGTAAATAAATGGCATAAATAACTGCATTCAGTTTCATTTTTGAATGCAGCACAGTTGTATATTACTGTCCTTTTGCTAGCTCAATGAGTAACATTATACTGTAGGTGTTGTGCCTTTTTGCCCCACATAGTGGCGCTACAGACTTGAGTAATTTGGTGATGGTTACACACGCTGTACGTCTAGAACATTTCACTTATCCATTGATTTAAAGGGACAGTTCACCCAAAACACATTTATTCACCCTCAAGTTGTACCATGTAGGAATTGCTTTCTTCTGCCGAACACAAAATAACTATTTTGGAGAATATGGGTAACCAAACAGGCCTTGCTAGGGCCCCATTGACTTCCATATTATAGGGGAAAAAATACTATGGAAGTCAAGGGGGTCCATCAACTGTTTGGTTACGGACATTCTTCAAAATATCTTATTTTCTGTTCAACAGAAGAAAGAAATTCATTCAGGTTTGGAACAACTTGAGGGGGAGTTTCAGTTTTGGGTGAACCAACACTTTAAAAACACATGCGCATTAATGCTTTATGGGCTCACTGGGTGTTTGGCCACAAAAGGGTTTACACCTCTTTTGGGTGTGTTTGTGTATTATGTATGTATATTTAGTTGTGTTATGTACTTTTATGTTATGTGCTTTCAATAATGTTAAGAGATAGAAAATAAAATTATTTTTCTTAGGTCTTACACAAATCTTTTCTTCAGCAGACGGAAGAAAGTCATATCGGTTTGGAACTAAATGAATATAAAAAAAATCTGTAATACTCGACATCTGTTTAGTCTCTCGTAGTAAAATGGCCACATTTTTAGTGTCAATCATTTTAGTGCTATGTTAGGTTGCCACAATGTCCAAGGTATAATCAGGGTTCCTGAAGCAAAACCAGTTGCACTAAAGCCTGAATAGGCCAGGCTGCTTATTTTGAGTGGTGTTGTTTTTTTCTCTTTCCCTCTGGCTTCCTCCTCCATTTTCTCTCCCTGAACTGAAATGGCTGTGAAATTTCCCACTTGGGTGAGACTGTCGTCTGTTTTGGCTTAATGTAGGAAATTGACTCATTTTGTGGCATTGATTTCCTCTCTGCTACATAGAGGAGATCGCTGGCAGAGCAAACCTGAGTGCGGTCGATAGCCCTTCAGAGGGTCGGATATGTGTGCCGCACCTCTCCTCTCATCTCATAGGAGAGCGTGCGCTTGTGTGGTCTTGTTTGTTTCCCTGTTTGAATTCTCACAACCTTCATCTGTAAAACTACAGCAGTAATGCACTGTCGTGGCCTCATAGCTTAATCTATAGGTGTTCCTGGTGTAGGTGTGGTGGTTGCAAACGACACATTTGTTATCTGTCAGTGGTCGTCCTTTAGTTCAATGCCACTAGCTTCTGCTTTACTTGATTGAATTGGTAGGTTTCACAACATGACTCATTTACTCTTAAAGGGATACTCCACTTTTTTTGGAAATAGGCTCATTTTACAATTCCCCCAGAGTTAAACAGTTGAGTTTTACCGTTTTCGAATCCATTCAGCCGCTTTTCTGATATTTAGAAGAATATCAGTAACCAGACAGTTTCTGGTCTCATTGACTTCCATAGTAGGAAAAAATATATACTATGGAGTCAATGAGACCAGAAACGGTCTGGTTACTGATATTCTTCTAAATATCAGAAAATCGGCTGAATGGATTCGAAAACGGTAAAACTCAACTGTTTAACCATGGGGGAGTTGTAAAATGAGCCTATTTCCAAAAAAAGTGGAGTATCCCTTTAATGCATTTTTACTCTTAATGCATTCATACAAATTTGGAAGCATTCTTCAAAAATATTTTGTGTTCAGCAAAAGAAATAGTCATACAGCTTTGAACCAACACAAGGATGAGTAACGTTTTGGGTGAACTGTCCCTTTAATAGATGTGTAAGTATAGACTTAGCTTTATACAGCAGACCAGTGCTTGTCCACAGTAAGCATCAGTTAGCCACTATACAGGAAAGTCAGCCTCCACAGCCTCTGTTCTGGGAACTCATTATTAGGTAAACGCCTTTCTGAGGTAGGGCCTAATTAATGTATCAGTGAAACGATTTGTGAGGTTTGTCTTATCAGCACTGCTTTACTTGCACTAATGCATGTTTTGTCAATATCATCCACAGGTAATGTCCTACAGTACCTTTAGTAACATTAGTTGGGTGTAATACACTTACTGACCAGGTGGTGTCAACAATGTATTTCCTTGTTTGTTTTATTTTTCTTCTTTTTTTGTTGTCCTGTATTTTCAACATATTTCCATATTTTTGAACACTTCCCCCTATCAAGAAACCTTCACATGCAACCTCACACAATGAAACTTGTATATGGTCCCACTTTATTTTAAGGTGTCATTGTTACAGTGGAATTTAAGTACTAAGTAATAATAGTTAACTACCTGTACTTACTATAGGGTTAGGGTAGGATTAGGGTTTGGTTGAGGGTTAGTTGCATGTAATTATGCATAATTTACTGTTATTACTACGGTAAGTACATGTAACATATGTAACAAGGACACCGTAAAATAAAGTGTTACCAAGTATATAAACTATGTGCTATAACTGAAATAACTCAATTTATAATGAAATTAATTTTTTTTCAATGATGCATAACACACTTTCGATTACTGTTCTATTATCCTGATCCTGTAGGTGTGTGCTAAAGGAATGTAACATGGTCTTGTTAGAAGACAGCAGTGTTTACTCTTGGACAAATCAACTCAGCTTGCAAAGTTTCTCAGACATACAGTATACCATCCTAGCATAACAAATCGAGAAGACCTACAGAACGGATTTCATTAAGCACAAGTTTGAAATTAAATTAAAAGAGCATAATCTACTTCAGTGGGGGGAAAAGGACCTTCATTCACCACGATGGATCATAACAGCAAGCTTTCTCTGTTAATTCGGCTTGGTTGAAAGTCAACATTTAGAACATTTAGTCATCAAAGGGCTAGTCAACGAACAGGCAACCTGGTGGATTGGTGTATACATTATGGATGTGTTGGTGCTTGGCTTCTGCTTGGTGCTAGGACTGCTACAAACTACGGAGGGAAAGATTCTCAGACCGGGCAGAGTTCCTCCACATATTGTTTTCGTGATGGTGGATGACCAAGGCTTCAATGACATCGGGTACCATGGCTCAGAGATCCACACGCCCGTGTTGGACCAACTGGCTGGTGAAGGGGTGAAGCTGGAAAATTACTATGTTCAGCCCATCTGTTCCCCCTCACGAAGCCAGCTTATGACTGGGCGGTAAGACTAAATATTGTTGTTCTAATGCCACTATTATATGCATCCTACTGTGTATGTATGTGTCTGTGTTATATCATACCTTAATGCAATGAGACTTCATACTATTAATCATAATCTTAATGTTATTACTATTAATATGATCCAATCCTGTTTAATTTTATATTATATTGGATATTCAATTGGTTAAACCCCGTGAATGTATTGGTATAAACAAGGGTTCCTCTCCTGCAGTGTTTAGCTCCAATCCTAATCAAAGACATTTGAGCAAATTACTCAATCTCATCAGGGCCAGATTTGAGGAACACTGGTATAGACAGTGTTCCTCCCATCACAATCACCACCTACCATCTTTTTCTTCAGGTATCAGATTCACACTGGGCTTCAACACTCGATCATCCGTGCACGCCAGCCCCTCTGCCTGCCCCTTGACATACCAACGCTCCCTGAGAGGCTCCGGCAGGCTGGCTACAGCACCCACATGGTAGGGAAATGGCACCTAGGTTTCTGCCGGCCCGAGTGTCTGCCAACGAGCCGTGGATTCGAAAGCTTCCTTGGATCACTGACGGGCAGTGGAGACCATTTTAACTTCCAAAGCTGTGATGGTACAGAGGCCTGTGGGTTCGATCTGCACGATGGAGACCGGCCAGCTTGGGAGCTGAGTGGAAATTACTCAACAAGGCTTTACACGAGAGGTGAGAAACTGCAACCATTTGTGAACCAAATACTTTGCTGCAATGGGTCATGCATGCTTTTTTTGTCATTTGGACTCTTGCAGAGTTAAAGAAATCCTGAGACATCATGACCAGCGAAAGCCCCTGTTTCTATATGTGGCCCTTCAGGCCGTGCACACACCTTTACAAGCTCCTGGGCATCTTCTCAGACGGTACCAGTCCCTTGGCAACAGACCTCGGCGCCACTATGCTGCAATGGTGAGCGGCGTAGATGAGTCTGTAGGGGAAATTGTCAGTGAGCTGCGGGGGCGAGGCTACTACAACAACTCTGTGCTCATCTACTCTTCAGACAACGGGGCCAACCTCTCTCGGGGGGTTGTAATTGGCCCCTGCGTGGTGGCAAAGGCTCCTACTGGGAAGGCGGAGTTCGAGCAGTTGGCTTTGTACATAGCCCACTTTTGAAAAGGAAGAGGGTGGTGAGTCAGGCTCTGATTCATGTTTCCGATTGGTACCCAACCTTGCTGTCTCTTGCAGGATACAGAGAGTCTGATTCCAGCCACCTGGATGGCCAAGATGTTTGGGGCGCTGTAAGTAGTGGCCTAACCTGTCCACGAACTGAAATCCTCTTCAACATTGACCCAGTGTCACGTAGGCATGGAGAAGTTGACCCGAGACTCCTAACTCTTAATGGTTTTGGGATCTGGGATACAGGAGTGCGTGCAGCCATTCGAGTTGGTGACTGGAAACTTCTGACAGGAAACGTAGGTGATGGAGACTGGTTCCCTCCACAGACGATGCCAGGAGGTCCGCAGCAGTGGCAGGGCATGGAAAAGAGACGAGACCTGCGGGGGAAGTCTGTCTATCTTTTCAACGTCACCGCTGATCCCTACGAGAGGGCAGATTTGGCAGAGGCACGGCCTGAGGTGGTCAAAATGCTCTTGACCCGGCTTGCCGAGTACAACCGGACTGCTGTGTCTCCACGCAATCCACCAGACGACCCAATGGCGGACCCGCAACTTCATGGAGGGGTGTGGACTCCTTGGCTAGGACAGGAAGAAGCAGGAGACGAAGGGGATGATGAGGAACCAGACAGCATGAACAGAAAGGCCAGATCCAAGAGTACCTGTAAAGTCTGCAAACTCAGGGCCTTATTCAAAAAGGTTGGTACCCGTATGCAAAGGGCCACTTTGTTCTTGTAGTCAAATTCGACTACAGTCAAGAGGTAGAGGTCAAGAAGTGGTTGTAGACATGATCCACAAAGCTATCTTATTCTGGCAATCAATTTAACTAATCTTTGCAAGATAATTTGTGGCACACTGGCTGTGTGTAGCGATGTTGACATCAGGATTTTTACACAAAGTTCCCATCTGTAGGATGCAATGGATTTTACTGTAAAGCACAAATCACCTACTATTAATGGCGCCCGGTCCAGCCAAGAGCAGAATGAATTTGATCACATGTGACTCCTTAAGCACTTATTGTAGATGTTACTGGATCTTTATCAGATGATCCAGTTATTTGAATACATAAAATAATGCAAGTAGTGGCAATGATTTAATAGGGAATAATACAGCAGTTAAATTCTTCTTCACTTGTTTGTGGACTAGTGTTCTCTAATCCACCCCCTGGTTCACTTTCTCTCATCTATCTGTTCTTTCTCTGACATGCCTCTGCCTTGCACTCCTCCTCACGCCTCTCTTATTCTCCTACCTTTTGCTTTTATGCTTGTGCTCCATCCAAATCCTCTCTGACATAGCCCACCACAACTAGAATAAAACATTATTCTTCATTGTTTCTGCACTTTCTCCTCCACCTGTTTCTTGTCCTCTTGCATTCCTTCTTAGTTTGAGTAGATCAGGTCAGAGCAGATGTAGAAGCAAGCATATAAGAGCAAGGAAAAGTATTTTCATTTATGTAAAATGAGGGCTATTTGAGGAGGAGGAGGAGGATCACTCTTGGGTATGAAGGCTGTGTGCCTTTAAACAAGACATTCTTGGCCTGTTCATCTCCCGGTTTCAAGAGACATAATACAATTCACAAAAAGTGATGAAATGTTCTCTGTATTCAATGTAATGTGTATTTTGGAAAAAAAGAAATGTATATTATACCTCCTATGTAAATGCTGCAAATAAGTGACCTGTATTAAACACAATTCATATGAAATAATTTAATGAGGAGAATGTTTTCTTAAGTCCTACAGTAGGAAACGCAACGCTTCGTTGTCAGAAGAGAAAGAATCTAAAGGCAAGGTAAAAGTCAATACACAGGTAAAAGTAACGTTAGTACATAGTTAAGATAATGCAAAACATACTTTAAGAGCAACACAGCAAGAGGTAATGTGTATCTTTTGTTTCTAAAGGCCATTTTTGTTAAAAAATCATTAAACCAAGATTTAAAATGAGTAAACTGCTCCTACTTTCATTTGAATTGTTATTGCTAAAGAAGGCCGTATTTATTTATTTTTGTTCATACAACAGCAGTCAATGGGCACCAAAACTGTTTGGTTTCCATCATTCTTCAAAATATCCATTTTGTGTTAGTAATACAATTTTGTTATATTACTTCAGACTTAGATTGGAGAAACAGGGTCTAGTGACCACACTTTTACAATCTCTGATGTTAATCTGTTGTACTAATCTTAGGTCATAGTCCAAAGGGAATTTTTATTTCCTGTTTCTATGCGTCCATTCTAAAGAAGTGAAGAAAATTAAGGAATCTACCAGGATTCATCATTACGTAACTAACTGTTATTCCTTCATACAAGCAAGCAGATGTATGTGTTGTAATTTCACCAATGTAACAAAAACGCTTCCTCCTGTTTATTTCTGAAAACTACTCAAAACAGCTTCAACCCACTTTGGAAAGACTTCAACTGTGGTAAGAATGCACAATGGGCAATCCAACGAACTCCCTCACAAGTGTGTGAGTCATCCTGAACACATGCTGAGTTTGGCATCTCTTAAAGTTGCTATGAGCGATTTGTTTTTGAAATACCACGCATAAAATGTCCTTACTACCTGACAGATACAGCTGCTTAGACTAAAAAAAAAAAGACTAGGGCTACAAAAATTAAATATTTAGGGGTCAAAGTATGTTTTAGTTTCCAAATTACAGAATCATTTTATTCAGTTGGTTGTTCAGAGCGTTGTTGTCCACGCTTACAATTCTATTGCAGTGGTTGAGAATCTTCAGGGGGATACATACATTGTTTTATATATTTACATACACCAAATACGTTCATTAAATAAATGAGTTTGTGTATAGCTTCTTTGTTTACCTTTAAACCACCAGTCATGCTATGTTCTGAGATAAAGGGACGTTACAGTTACAAAACAAAAATGTTATATAATGTTTTTTTTGCTGCATTTCAATATATTTTTCCACACAACTTTGTTTTAATTAAAACTAGCAGAAATATTCTTATGAAAGACAAATGTTGCATTGTTTATGGTTCCAATGTCACATACCACTCCCAAAAAAGTGCTCCATCAATCTTACAATTGACCTGATTTATTGAACCTGAAATTTTTTATAACATTGCATAACATTGGTAGCCTATTTATTACTGACAAACTATTTTAAATTGTATCTTAAATTGCATGAACAATCATTCAGCAAGTCTGATGTAAGTCTCACACATTTAAAGATATGTTACTGTAATGTAACATAACCAAAACACGATACTTGTTGAAATTTGTGAAATCTGTAATGGCTCGAATACTGTCTGATTCAAATCACTAATTTGCTTGTAACTGTTTTGCCAATCTTTACTGATTGAATCGTTAAAAAGAGTCAGCTCATTTGTTGGCTAATATCATTTGTTGTGGCATCCAACAAGCACAAAACTAGGACACACTCGTAACTTCTTTCTTTCTTTTTTACTGTAATACATTTTGGATGTTCGAGTTTGTCTAGTCTTTGAAGGGTGGGGTTTTGGAGAAAGGGCAGATTGTTGAAAGAATGTGAGTGGCCTAATTCGCAGCGAGTGTTGCGGAAGTTAGCAAAATGACTGAAATCGCTTACAGCATCTTAAATTCATCCTCGTTTAATGGTCACAACAAAGAGCAGTAGTGGATTACAAATTTGTTTCACAAATCAATACAGCAACATAATGCTGTGGTGTGGCAACACAATCATCGCCACAAGGGGCAGCAGTCAACTCATTAAAAGCAAATTATAATTCTTAAATATGCTGATGACAAATATTCCCTTTCATTCGGTGTGTAATTAATGCCTGTTTGTGAATGTAAATGTTCTGAAAAGTTGAAAGTGCATAATGAATAAAGTTATTGTCTCCCAAAAGAAAGAATCGACTCTGAACTGCATTTACGAGTCGTTTTTAAATGGGTGATGAACTGAGAAATCCAATTTTCCTTGAGCTTTTGACATCTGATAGGTCATAAGAATATCCTGTAAGTTTCAGAACTGAAAACGTCCTTGTTAGTCCAATAAATGCTTTTATTGACACCAGCCTCAGCAAACGCCTTGCTTTTCAAAGTGGGGAACTCTGACGTCAAAGAGGATACCCCCCCCCCCCCCCCCCCCCAATTGAAGAAGATCAACGCCTACTTCAACACGGCCGGTTTAGCCCCGCCCACCGAACACGCAGAGCTAAATAGGCCTGGCCTACCTCGTGATGACAAACCGGATCGAGCTACAGAGCAATACAAAATATTGTGCAGTGCCTGGTTGTGGAAGAAGACGGTCGCTGCATAAGCTTCCTCTGGATTCCAATAGGAGTGCATGGATAAACTTTATTTTTAATGACGTTCCACTACAGCTGATGAGGTAGAACATTGTCCGTCTGTTCACTTCATTTCACTGAGGACTTTTTTGTAAACAAGACTGGATTTGCAGACCGATTAAGAGTAAAGAACGGTGCTGTGCCGTCTATATTGGATCTGACAGGAATTATGCAACACACTCTGGGTCGAACATGTATGGGCGAAACATTCCGGTTGCCATTTTACAACATTGGACGTTTTCAAAACAATTTCCCCCAAGTGCATCGACGGGTGAGTTGAAACTCATTATAATGCAAAATGGTTATCCACTCACATCAGTGGGCGTTTATTTCCAAGTCTTCAGTGCGAGACGCCCATAAAAACAGCGTTTTTCAGCTAGGCTCAAAACTAGGGTAGAAAATAGCCTATTACTTATTCATTTTGATGTTTTTGAATGCAAAAACCAAGCGAACGTCATAAGTTTACCTCAGACAACAATATAATAAGATTTAAAAAGCCAGTTCATGACCCCTTTAATTCGAATCTTACTGCTTTACGGTTCTACCAGTATAAGACATTTAGGTCACACTTTATTTTAAGGTGTCATTGTTACAGTGTACTTATATATTTAAGTACTGAATAATAATAGTTAACTATGTACTTACTATAGGGTTAGGGTAGGATTCGGGTTTGGTTGAGGGTTAGTTGCATGTATTTATGCATAATTTACTGTTATTACTACGGTAAATACATGTAACATATCGTTAGCCTCATAGCATAGTTGCCTAAGTCATTTTTTTGCCAAATTGTGATATCTGCCTAGTTTTACTGTCCTTCCACTGCTGCATCATCCTGCCTTTCTGCCAATGTCCTTAGCCAATCACAACACTTATTAGGATCCAAAAACACTATCTGCCTTAGTCATCTCTTTGACTTAGGCAGTTTTGATACAAACAAAATGGAAAAAAACGTAGAAAGACAGATGTCCAGAAGTGATGTATTAGCTCTTCTGTTTAAATAGTTTTCATCTGGCAAGAGTTCATATTTCTTACATTTTCTAGACACTAAATGTAATTTCAGTCAATCAAAGGGATTATAAACTGTGTATTTAAACTATATATATATATATATATATATATATAAAAAAAATTAAATAAAAATTTGCTTAAGCAAATAAAAAAATTAAGCCACCAGCTTACTGTTCGTTGGCGAACGGTGTTTGCTTTAGTTGGGCTCTTGACCATTAAACTATTAATATTTCAATTTTGTTTGGCTGATGTAATTGAGTTATAACTGCCAGATAAACTTTGAGAAAAGGTGATCAGTGGTGTTGGTTATGTTTTGACAATCATCACTTGACCTGAATCACCAAAGTCATATCAAGTGTTTTTACCTTGTTAATTACAGCAACATTGTGATTCTATAGCAAACAATTATCAGCATTTTCAATATAATCCAAAATATTTCTCATAAATTGTTCTGATCAGAAGATCAGATTCTGGATGTTATGCTGTAGAATCACCAATATAAATCTAAGTCAGAGATTCAGCTCTAAAGGAGTTCAGTGATTTAGGTCAAATGAAAATTATGTCAAAATATAACCAATACCATCAGATCACCTTTACTCTTTGTTCATCTGGCTGAGTTTCAGCAGCCAAACAAAATATAAAGTTAAAAACTTTAGGGTCAAGACCCCAACTAAAGCAAACATTGATCACCCAATTGGTGACTTAAAATTGTGATTTTCTCCTTTGGTGATTCTGCTTGTTAACATCAGGTGTTCATCAATAATGACCAATCATTACTCAATTAATCACTTAATTATCTCATTAACTTTAACACTGCTTCAAACACTGTTTGAAAAACAGTCAATGTTTGATGTCACATTTATGTTGAATTGATATCAAAGCTTGATATTGAATGATATCAAAATAGCATTAAATTGACATCAACATCATGACATCCTGACGTCAAATAGATGTAGAATTGACATCAAATGCCAACAAAGCTTGACATCAAAATAACATCAAAATGACATCAGCAGAGGTCAAAATCTTGACATCAAACTGACATTGACACTTTGACATCAATATGACTTTCATTTTTGACCTATTTCGTGACGTCATTTCGACCAATGTTTGATGTCATATTGATGTTAAATTGACATCAAATGCCCACTGGGCAGTACTATGAAAACGTCCCTCATCAATAGCAGCCCATTCTCACCCCAAGGCGTCATCTAACTGACGCCTTGGGAATCAGTTTGACCATGCTTCAATATTCGACGCTAAAGGTACCCTTTAGCGTCAGTTAGTTGACGCGATCCCAGGGCGTCATCTAACTGACGTGTTACCCTTAGCGTCAGTTAGATGACGCCCTTCTACCCAGACCTAAACCTACCCGCGTCATCTAACTGACGCGTTACCCTTAGCGTCAGTTAGATGACGCCCTGGGATCGCGTCAACTAACTGACGCTAAAGGGTACCTTTAGCGTCGAATATTGAAGCATGGTCAAAATTGTCAGTTAGATGACGCCTTGGGGTGAGAATGCGTTGTCAATAGACAGTGTGAAAATGAGTGTGCACAGCACCTGAGTAGAACTTGGTGGGAAAGGAAAAGTGGTTAAGGTTAGACATTAAGAAACAACTTGGTTAGGGTTAAGTTACACATCTTGGTTATATTTAGGAGAATTAAAAAACTATGGGTATGTTATGTTTGCACAGCACCTGAGTGGAAAAGGAAAACAGTAGTTACGGTTAGACATTAAGAAACAACTTGGTTAAGTTTGGCAAGTTACACATCTTGGTTATATTTAGGAGAGAAAACTTTTGTTATGTTATGTTTGCATTTATATGTAAGAGAAAAAATGCCTAAATCATGGCATGTTCTGCCTAAGTCACTTTTATTTGTTAGGCAATTGGTGATGGATCTTTTTCTTTTTGAATACTTGTTCACACATCTGGTTGAATGTACTGTTATAATATCAATAAAAAATCACAATGTGATTTCTAAATATTGTGTTTTTTCGTGTTTTCCAAAATTGTTGTAATATGACTTAGGCAATTATGCTATGAGGCTAACGATATGTAACAAGGACACTGTAAAATAAAGTGTTACCGACATTTACATAATGCCCGCCTACGTTGTCCGCCCGTGAACAACTTGACCAGCCCACAAACTCTTCTCTGCTTCTCAAATCTCCTGAGTTCAATGCCGGATTCACAAAACACTTAAAGTAACACCAAGTAAATTTTCCTCTTCGGTCGCCCTACTGGTTGGAAACGAAATTGTCCATTGCCGCTGTCGTAAATAATTTACGAAGAAAAGCGAAAATACGAAGAAAAACGAAATAATGACTATTGTAGCGCTTGACGTAAAGCAG
The DNA here is from genome assembly GCA_036326025.1 of Chrosomus eos. Classification (NCBI taxonomy): domain Eukaryota; kingdom Metazoa; phylum Chordata; class Actinopteri; order Cypriniformes; family Leuciscidae; genus Chrosomus; species Chrosomus eos. The sequence continues at coordinate 14,702,987 of CM070833.1, forward strand.
TCGAGTTTTGTAGTTCATTTTTGTGCACGGGTTCCTACCCGAAACCCGAAGTTACATAGTGCCAGTAAAAGCGATACAGACTACGTCAGGCTATGGCAGACGTGTCATTTAACTTATTTTAAGTCGATGTACCATCACAAGGGTCTTGGAAATATATATCATGAAGGTTAAAAAACGACATAGTGTTACTTTAAAGGATAATTACGGTATTTAGCAGTCTATTTTCTAGTTTGTTTTGGATGAACTAGAGTGGTGGACACAGAAATTTTTACGATGGGTCCTGTCTCGACTTTTTGACTATTTTAGAATCGCCTCTGAGCGCTTCAGAGTGGCTGTCTATGAGCATGCACAAACATGTCCTTAAAACAACCCTTAACATTTGTTTTCAAAACTGTGCAACTCACCGAGTGGTTAGTGGTGGTCGTTGATGTTTTAAAACAAGTAGTGTAGTGAAATACAGTTTCTGTCGTGTTTTATTTGCCATTTTGTAAAATCGAATGATTTCTGTTGGAGGACTCATTGCAAAAGCTTGTGCAATAAAACATGAGACAAACTATTTCGCTACGCTACTTGTCTTGGAACATCAACGAACACCACTAACCACTCGGTGAGTTGCGCAGTTTTGAAAACTAGTCATGCGGATCATACGGCGATTCTAAAATAGTCAAAAAGTCGAGACAGGACCCATCGTCAAAATTTCTGTGTCCACCGCTCTAGTTCATCCAAAACAAACTAGAAAATAGACTCAAAGTGCTAAATACCGGAGATAATTATCCTTTAAAGATGGGCCAGTAACCAGTATGTGGACCAGCTTGCTCCTCAGAATCACAACCTGTAAGTATGAATAACATTAATTGTTTATGAAAATATTTTCTACCGGGTGTTCAAAATAGTTTTGTGTAAGTTTCTGGCTAACCGGCTAAATCACTGTCTTACTGAAATACTTCTGCTAATCAGCTGTGGGCCACTATTAGGCTAACTTACCTAAAACTGTGTCTATTAATGCAGATTGTCTGTAAAGTCCAGGTCCAGAAAATAAAAGGGTAACGCTTTATTTTACGACCCGCAAACAACTGCGTAAGTAAACCGAAATTACGGTGTACGTTTCTGTAATTATAGCGTACTTCCGTGTAGGTATAGGAGAACAATATGTTAAGTTTGGGGTAATAAAGGGGTAACAAGCAGATAGTATACAACCTGCAAATAACTTCATAAGTAAACTGAAATTACGGTGTACGTTTCTGTAAATATAGTGTACCTCCGTGTAGGTATAAGGTAATAAAGGGGTAACAAGCTATGCAAGCAAATTATTTATAATGTAATTATTTTAACAGGTACCTATTATGTTAATATATTCCAGGCAAAAATTGTATGTCTGTTGTATATAAAAGTTATCATCACATTTCTGGCAAAGAATGTTCTTGTGCAATTTTACATTTAATTTTGGCATCTGTGGGTTGATTTAACATTAATTAATCTAGTAAGAAAAGCCAATAAATATTTTTTTTATCATACTGTGCTTACATACAGCCATACACGTTTCATTTTCAACACACTATGTCAAAATAACCCTGTAAAATTGCACAAGAACATATTTTGCCAGAAATGTGATAACTTTTATATACAACAGACGTACAATTTTTGCCTGGAATATATTAACATAATAGGTACCTGTTAGTTTTAAAATAATTACATTATAAATAATTTGCTTGTATATCTGCTTGTTACCCCTTTATTAGCCTACCCAAAACTTAACATATTGTTCCCTTATACCTACACGGAGGTACACTATAATTACAGAAACGTACACCGTGATTTCGATTTACTTACGAAGTTATTTGCAGGTTGTATCTGCTTGTTACCCCTTTATTACCAAAAACGTAACATATTGTTCCCTTATACCTACACGGAAGTACGCTATAATTACAGAAACGTACACTGTAATTTCGGTTTACTTACACAGTTGTTTGCGGGTCGTAAAATAAAGTGTTACCGATTCCTGTGGATACTGGACAGCATCATGTCAAGAAGACGACACTGTGCTCTATAATGTGAAGGTAAAGCCAGTTATAAATTAAAATTTAAAATTTTTAAAATTCATTTTTACCACGATATCACATCCTAAACTTTTGCTGTGTTCCCTTTATTTTACTGAAGACTACTTCTCAAATCTCTGAGTTTAATGCTTCACAAACCGCTCGCTCTTGAAAGATGGTGTTCAAATACTTAGTTTTGAGTTTTATATTGTGTAGGTCTCCTGCTAACTGGCTAACTCACATTATTACTGTCTTGCGGAAATACTTCTGCTGATCAGCTGTGGGCCACTATTACCTAAAAACTGTTGCTGCGTCCCAATTCGCTTACTTATACTACGCCCTAAAAGTATGTACTCTTTTTGTGTAGAAAAAGTACATACTTTTGAGTGTGTAGCTAAAGAGTAGGCAAGCTTCATAGACAGTATAAGAAGTGGACAGAGCCATCTCATTGCAACTCAGTTGAGACAGTTGAAGCCCATTTTTAGCGATTTTTGAGCACTTCCGTTCCTGACGCGCAGACTCAAACCGACTCAAACTAAGCTTGATGACGTGAGCAACCTGTCTTGAAACCTGGCGTGAAAACTGCCAACGTTAATCTTGCAGAGACGGGGAACTTGAGCAAAGAGTTCTCATACCGAATTCAGTGTTTCCCACAGAATTAGATTATATGTGTGGTGGTGTGGGTTTTATTTTTTTTTTGGGGGGGGGGGGGGGGGGGGGGGTGGGGGGGTTGACACATAATGTCAGATAACTTAAAGACATTGCTATTGCTATGTCATTGCTACACTTCTATGACTGCTCCACAGACTTCTTGTTGCATATTTTGCACCCTTTGTTTGAACATTTTATTTTACGGGCCTTTCTGAAAAAAATATTCCAATGCCCTATCATATGGGCTTGTTTGTGTGATAGACTACAGGCTCTGTACTAAATGTAAAAATTATTAAACACTATATTAAATTTAAATAACAAATTAGATTTATAAATAACCACCTTTTCAAAACAACATTTGCAATGTGCAATTTTAACAAACTATACAAATATTTTAAAATATTTGTGCTAAAAAGTGCAAAACATAACAACTGAAACAACAACTGAATTTTAACAAACACTATACAACTATAAAACAATGAAGTGCAAAATAAAGTGCAAAACAACATTGTCAAAATGCAGAAGTGCGAATTTACAAACAACTGTTAATTTAACATAAAAGCATAGGCTACTTTTGCCATGGTATGGTTTGCCATGACTGAATGTTAATAATCCCTAAAAAGCTGACATCATCGCGATCTCAAACATCTCTATTATTATCAATGAAGCTGATTACACAATGAATATTTCACAGTATCTACACTTTGTTTGTTATAAACAGAGGATTTGCCAGCATGCAGAATTCAGCACTGAACAAAAAGTCAGTTTTGAGCGGTGATGGGAGTCTATCTTAAATGCTTCTGATTGGCCGTTGTGTTTAAGAAATCAACACATATGTCTGTGATTGGCTACATCGCTCATGCTGGAAACATGTTACAAATAGAAACTCTGGCCAGTAAATCGTTTCAATTTTGTTTAGTTGTTCTTTTCTGCAACAGATTAATAACAATTTATTAGTTTTTATGTTTTATTCATTGATATTCATAATTTGCGGGAGTCCTGTGAATCGTTTTATTCTCCCACAGCCCGCACACACAGAGTGAGTGCATTACCACCGGCGCTCGCACTCGGCCATCAAATCTAGTCCCGCGCCGCACGTCTCTAGATCAAGGGCCCGGCCCGAGGATGGCGGCGGGTAATATCGGCCCAAGTTCTGCCTCCGGCAGAGAATTTAAGCTATAAACAGGACAGAGTAACAAGGCAGGCTTCGCTCATACATTTTTTGACGACGTAACGTTAGTTAAGGCGTGTGTTGCTTAGGCGGTCGCCTTAGTTACAAAGTACTGCGGGAAACCCTGAATCTGTAATGGAAACGCGACAGCGTTTAACATAGAATAATTTATCAGAGTTGTTTTGCAGCAGTGTTCATTACAACCATTCAACTCCGGATTGATTCTGGAATATTCGCTGGGAAAATAAGCTCCGCAGTGACCGCAACAATCTGTCTCTCCATGCGTGCTCATGTTTTGAGACTGTGCTCGAAGAGGAGGCGGGGCTATTCGCGCGTGCCTCCGTGGGGGAGCAAGCTGCGCGCAGTTCTACTTTAAAATACAATTTTACCCATATTAAATAGTTTAAAAATCTGAAAATCAATCCGTGGCGGTCAGCGTTGATATTGTGGCGGCCCGCCACAAATTAATGAATGTATGGGAAACCCTGGAATTATTTCCAATTCCCCAAAAACGTTGTTGAAACATTTTGTCCCGTTGCTTTTATGGACTCATTATCTATGGGCTTCTCCCTTGACGGGACGTCCCCCCGATTGCCTGCGAGCTTCTCCTCCTATCTTTACGGTCATTCCTGTACTGTGCGACAGAGTCGAGTGGTTATGACGCAATCGTTAGCCTATTTTTACAAAAACTGTTTCTACGGAGCCATAATGTAACATAGAAGGTAATGGAGCCCTTTATACATTGTCGTGTTTCTTTAGAAATAAATAATGGACAAATGGAGTCTTTAAACGCCTCAGATGTAAAGTTATTCGCTGTCAAAGTGACGCCAAAATGAATGGGAGTCAATGGAAATGCTAACGCAAGTGAAGTTCTGCTACAAGATGGCGGCACCCGGCCGGCTTCAACTTCCGGTCGATGGATTACCCCCTTGGCAAGCTTTGGGACATACTATAACGTCATCTTTAACGGACAGCTCTGTCGCGTGCTGCGTGCGTCCTGTCACCGTAAACTGCCGTCAATCATCTTGTCACAGTTAAATCCTCATTTCAATCTAATTTGATTTCCTACCGTTTCGGAGAGCACGTTCACCTGCCAGTCGTGGGTCTTTCATGTGGATACTCTCCTCGTGTTTGTAATTTGAATATAATGATGCATTTAAAAGGTAATGGCTAAATTCATTTTCGTCAGGTCAGATAATTAATCACTCAAACCTCTTTATCTAAACCTCTCTACATAACCGGGGGACTCGCACGTCCTCCATGTCTATAGTTTTTTTAACACTTTTCACTCGTGTTTGTAGTTGTAACCGAATCCTCGTCCAGCGTGCGATGGGTTGTGGGCAATATCAGCCGTTATAGTGCGCATAGATCTACACCTCGGATTCTGACCGAAAATAGTAGACCATCCGGGTATCTTTGAAACACTCATTTCAACATACTACGATTTGGGACGTACTAATTCTATTTTCGAATACTATTTAGGACGGATAGTATGCGAATTGGGACGCAGCATCTGTCTATTAATGCAGATAATCTGTCGTTCTCTCTACTTTGAGGACATATTTGTCTTACCAACGGTTATGTTACATCAGATCATTCACTCTAGAGCTCGGCTAATGTACATTGCATACATACATGCACTGTTATTGATACAGTTTCCACATGTTCACCGCAATATAATAGAAAAATACTCTGTAAATAAATTAGTAGCCTACAAGTAAAATAATCAGTTTGCTGATGGACATGCACTGTTAATGCTGATTCTCTGAGGTACCTCAAACTGAGTAGTGCATCACTGAGAAACATCCTGCTCAAGTCCTTGCGATGCATAGATATATACATATATGTCTATGCTTGCGATGGAGGTTCGTAGTTTACAGTGTGGGAAGCCTCAGGATAAGCAGAGGAGCTTCTACTTCTGTCTATACGGTCATTTCTCTACTGTGCAACAGAGGTACACTATATTTACAGAAACGTACACCGTAATTTCAGTTTACTTGCGAAGTTATTTGCAGGTTGTATACTATCTGCTTGTTACCCCTTTATTACCCCAAACTTAACATATTGTTCCCCTATACCTACACGGAAGTACGCTATAATTACAGAAACGTACACCGTAATTTCGGTTTACTTACGCAGTTGTTTGCGGGTCGTAAAATAAAGCGTTACAAATAAAAGTCCTTCTCGGTATTTTGTTCCAATCCCCTGGATTTGCTAATTAGCACAGTTTTTCAGCCAGGAGATCGAACTAATAGGTGAAATCAGTTGGCTGGGTTCATGGGTGGAATAAACGTATGGCTTTTACTTTCTGACCGCTGGACTTTACACTGCTCTATGAGTAAAGATAAAGGATGGAGCAACGCTGGTTACATCAGTCATTCACGTTAGCGCTGGGTGAACATATGCACCATTATTGATAGTTCCACATGTGCACCGCAATAAATTACAAATATATCGGTTTGTTGTTGGACATTTGTTAATGCCGATGGGATTTACAGTTGCAACATCTCATAATGTTCACTTCAAAATCATTAGCGCATCATGTCCTGCTCAAGTCATCCTTGCAATGGATCTTCAGGTTATATGGCTAATTTTAGGATTGATATGGTAAAATCGTTACTGTCTTTACAGTGTACAATTGCTGAGCTTTAGGAAGCCTCCGGATGGAGCTGCAGTTCAGTTATGGTAACGGGAGTTAGCTTACTGTACACGGTAGACCAATCACAACAGACTGGGTCAGCTGGCCAATCAGAGCAGTGTAGGCTCTCAGAAAGGAGGGATTTAGACAGACTGATTCATCCAACGAGCCATTTGAGAATCACTGAACAATGTGGTGATGTGCAATGTATATTATGATAAAATGAAACTGCTTTTTGACATTTGACACATGTAAACCTGTTGTAGGAGACCTCCAAAACAAAATTGGGAACCTTTAAAATAGCATAATAGGGGCACTTTAAGCTCCACAGACTGCTCTTGATATTTAGCCTGTTTTGTGATGCTTCAGTTAATCTTTAGTTCAGTTACACAGATGAAGTAATAATGTGGTCAGAGGATGACAGTGCTGATACCTCTTTCTTTTTACTGTAGCTCAATTCAAAATGCAAAACGAACATTGATCACTCATTTGTGTTTAAATAACTTCATAACAAACACTAACAGACAAAACAGCCTGATTATGGCACATTGTATCACACAAATAATTCAATCATGATCTGGAAATATGGTCTAAAATACCAAAAGCACTACATTTTCCTGAAGAACTGACGCTGACTGGCAGCAAGCCATCCACCCTCTGGTGCTGTGCTTTTGCAGAGGACTGAGGATACCAAAATGTAGCGTTTCCCAGCATGCAAGGACACACTGCCATACACAGCAACATCACTACAGGAACACTGCAATTAATAACCACCCACCACCTCTACTCCTCTCTAATTAAGCTTTCATATCAACCTGCCTCTGTGTGATTACAGTCCCTGCACTTCGTATGCATTAATTCCTAATCAGACTCTTTTGCTTCACAAGGTTGACCATGAAAGAAGAGAGAGTATTTACGGCCATGAGACAGTGAATTGTTACATTCTTTTTCTATGAAGCAATAAAAGTCCACATAATGGACTAATCTAGTGGATCAAACCTGAAGCAGTCTTGCATTAAATGAGTAAATCAATATATTGGTATATTTCAATGCACGATTGTTGTTTTACCAGTGATTGACATTTGTATTTATTTGTGTTGTCAGGTCTATTTACAAGTCGATAGTGTGAGATACGTTTATCTTATTAGGAACTACACCAAGAATACATCTACTTGGGCATTTTCACATACAATGGAATTTTGACAATTTGACATACGCATGGAATTGAGTTTGTGTAGCTGGAAGCTTCTGCATATGTTACTAACATTTTATCTTACACCTTCAACCCTATGTTTATTCAGTTAGGGTAAGGATAGTCAAATCTAGACTAAACCATAAAGTACTCTCACCGGTCCGCAGGTTGAAGTTCTTCAGGAATGACGTAGAAAACTTCCTTGTGGTTGTTGTTTTGGGACTCAGTTTGTAGTTATAAATAAAGTCCCACAGGAGGCAATCATAACAATAAAAACACTTATTTTGCTGTTTAGAGCTTGATTATAGAGCTCTTAGCTGATTTTAAGTTTAAGTTTGTTTTTTTGCATTAACTTGTATTGTAACCAATAAAATAAGTGTTTTTATTGTTACAATTGCCTCCTGTGGGACTTATACAAAGTGAGCCTCAAAAAAGAACCACAAAGGGAGTCTTTGTCATTCCTAAACTTCAACCTGCGGGCGGACGGGTGAGTACTTTATGGTTTAGGCTAGATTTGACTATCCTTACCCTACCTGAATAATCATAGGGTTAAAAAGGTGTAGATAAAACAAACAACGATTTACTTGCAAAGATGTTTCGGGCCTTGCTACACTGGACATCTTTGACAAATGAAACAAATGTTGTCTGTTAGTTTCATCCTGGAAGTAGATCTAGTCTTCCAGGGATGGATTCAAATGTTTTTTAGAGTTACATTAGTGTTTGAGATTGTTATGATATCTGTCATTGTCAACCATGTATAAGCATGGTAAGACTAGAATGCAGACTGCCAATGAAGTGCCCTTTATCCAGCTAAATATTAAATATTTTATGAATATGAGCTAGGGGGACTGTAAAATTGACATTTTATGATTCAGTCAAACATATGCCAAAGACAAATGGTGCAGCCAATGCAGCAAAGGACCTAATAAGATATAATAAAACAATGCTAAAATTGTATTAGGTCTACATCTATGTAGTTTTTGTACATTTTACATTGCTATCCACCTCATTTTATTGTAAGAGCAGCTGTGGCCATTTAAACTTTAATGTGCAAGGTGTCTGGTGTCAGCAGCTTCCAGTTATTGTAGGCTACAAAAATGGGTAGTTATGTTGCTTTATTAGTTAAGAATATTTTTGTTTTTAAGAAAACTGTTTTTACGGTTTACTGCACTTACTTACACTTTAGTTAGGCTACCTTAGGCTATAGGAAATAGCTTGCTTCTGTCTTAAAAGATAAAGTGGGTAGGCCAATATTCAAATTAACTCTGTTATTATAAAACGTGTAGGCCTACACAAGTAATTAGTAATTATATTTAAATAATGTTTTATCTTTTTTATAGGCCTATATTATCAACATAATTTGTGTTCATTCGTCTCATTATAAAAGCTTAGGCTACTTTTGCTAAGCCAAATTCTTTCATTCCAAGCATAGCTCTCGGTTCATTAGGCCTTATAGATCATATATGATAGCCTATAAGTTGTTGACTTCAAATTGTTCAAACCGGTTTTGGAGAACAATTCCGACTCCAAAAACGGTGTGTGCACGTTCAGACATCTCTACGCGGAAAAACACCACGGCAGTCAGTTCATACAGCAAGAGCGCGACGTCGTTCTAGTCGCGTCGCATGCTCGGGCTATGTTTGTCACTTCTCTCGACGTCGAAGGAGAAAATCTCGCGTGACTGGCTGCTTTCTCTCTCCACCTCCACACACCACTTACCAGCAACTCTCTTCCTTCTCCCCCACCTCCTCATTCTCTCTCTATCTCTCTCTCTCTCCCTCTCCCTTTGATTGAGCGAGAGATCTCCCGAAACCTGAGCGAGGCGGTCCCGGAGACACCAGAGAGGCGATATCCTCGTAAAGCGCAACATGGCTACAATTGTAACCTCCACCAGGTTTACAGACGAATATCAGCTGTACGAAGAGCTCGGAAAGTAAGCGACCGCACCGCTGCATTTGTGTGACGCGCTACACACATACACACACACACACACTCAATATCTGTCTTCGCTCACTGCATTGTGTCTCATCGTGTTGCCTGTGTCTAGTTCTGTGTTGACAGCAGCCTTCACACAGAGCCGTATCGGTTTTGCATGTGAAAAGCCAGTGCAGCCCGGTAACGGAAACCCCGATTGAGTCGATTTGAACAAGTCGGTGTGATTATTAAGCCTCGTCGTTCACAAATCTCGTTTCTTTGTTTATCTTTAGATGCGTTTCCTAACATCGTGCTCGCGCGCCACAGGGTGCTTTCGTAGCCTGCGTGTTGTCGTGATGCAATACTTTATAGACACTTTATCGACATGCGAACGGACATTCGTTAGAAAGGGAAATCCTTCAGTCTGAGGTGATCTGCATCCGTGTTTTGAATGCACACCTAAACTTTTACAGCATTCAGTAGCATTGGTCGGATATCACCGACTCCTGCCGCGCAGGGTGATAGTAGGCTACGGTTTGCTGCAGACTTGTGTAACGATAGTTATGGAAAATACTGCTGTTTTGGGCGTCATATATCGCAGAGTCATTGGGCGGTCGGTTGTTGTCCAGCCGCCAAAAACATCACCGCGAGAATGAAGGATGGGAAATGAATTAGCGTTGTCCAATTCTTAAACGAAATATTTCTGTGGTGTATGATTGTTTTAATGAACCAGTTTAACCTGTATAGAAAACCGGCCTGCACGATTGTTCGTGAATTGTATTGAATCTATTTGAGCGTTTCTCGAGTCAACAACTCATGCAAATTACCTGAATAGTCGAATAGCAGATATTACACATACAACACATAGGCTACCAGAAAAGGTTTACATTTTGTTTCATCTATACAAAACCGAGTTGGCTTTAATAAAAGCTGTAGCTTTGTGATTAAACACAGCAAATAGTGACAACTTTATTTACAAAAAAAAAAAAAAAAAACACATGACTGAACTATTGAAACGTTTTAGAACATGATGAGATAAAGATCTGCTGAATAATTGTTTTGAACCTGAAAGAAAAGATCTGTGGAAATAATTCAGATTTCCCATCACTGTATTAAGCGTTATACATGCATATATAGCTATATATAATTTCAGTTGTTTACCAGCAACCAAAAGCATCAGAATAGAATGAAAGAAGTGAATTCGCGTTGTCCGGTTAATTTATCATATTGAATCTGTTTAAATGGTTTTTGAATAAAAAAACTGACTGTCTCATTCATTCGAACCGATGAGCTATACTAGACCATTTGGATTTATGTAGCATAAAAATTGCTTTATAAAAACAGCTGAAGAATAGCAGAGATCTTACTAACATACTGGAAATATGTTTACGATTAAATTGTATGAAAGTTTTGGCAGTTGGTTTTATGAAATAGCTGTAGAAGAAACTTGGAGGTGTACTGAGGTGCACTCAGAACACATTAGAGACATTAGGGTCCACATGAGGATGCAATGTCCTGCTGAATTGATTTGTACCTGTTAAACAAACTGATAGAAAGAACCTAGCTGTGGAAATGATTCAGATTTTCCATCAGTATTCTTAAGCATCATATATCACACTGGTAACTTTTGTTGACAGTTGTTAACCAGCCACCAAAAACACTGCATGCAATGAAAGGAAGTGAAAATGATAACTGTGAAATGTACAAATTAGCATTTGACATGCAATTCTTGCTGTTGTGGCACATGACTATGTTAATAAAGCTGCTGTTTTTCCTTATACCATGCTTTGACATTTCCTTATGGCAGATATCACTGTAAGCAGGAAAACAAATTGTTACATGCCTGTACATGCTAGCCAATCAGACAAGTTGGAGTCTTGGCCAGACTCTGTGCCAATTGTGCCAATTGTGTCAGTTTTGACCTGGGCTACCTTTTTATCCGACCTAAGCTGCGTTCACACTATAAACGACTTTATTGCTGCATGTCGCCAGTGGCTGGTAGTGAGGTCGCTAGCAGGTGTTCCCACTATGGTTGTTTGTGAATGACATTCACAGATGTTTCTCCATTTTGCAGACAGCAAATCAGTTTTCTTGCAGCTACAAACAAACATTTTGGAATGAACAGATTAAATATAAATGGAATGAGTACATAAAATGCTTAATATTAAAGATGAACAAGAAACAGCGAGTGCTCCTTGCCATCACGCCTATTTATCTGTGGCACAAGTGCTGGTCAATCTGGGTTCAAACCATTCAGGCTCCGAGTCATCACGGCTAGTAGCCTACTGTACCACCATTTGTACATGGAGACATATTAATAAATTATAGTAAAGTTTTGACCGCTAAAATTAGTTTCCCCTCCATCTTGCCTCGACACTTCACTACAGGATGTATTGACGGATCGTGCGCTTCACTCCTATTGATTGTTGTTCCCGAAAGTCACTCTTCATTTGCATAAAGTTATGCTGCATTCATGCCCTGTCGTAATTACCGTATTCTTAAGATGTCAACGAGTGACACACTGTGCACATCCTCAGACTGGGAATTATGCGTTTTTATGGCACCACTATCGACGCCTAAATAAATCTGCAGTGGTCAAGTGGCACAAATAGGAGATCCCATCTTACAAGCTGTAATTACCAGCTCTACGAGGACGTGACCCGCTTTTTAAAAGTTGAAATCACGTGATTGCCGTAATTACGACATGGCATGAACGCACCTATAGCTCACATTTGTGGCGTCGCTGGACACTCTGTCGTAGCCCTTCAACTTGTCACCAACAGTCACTGTCACTTGTTTAGCCGGAAATCGCCAACTCTCTATTAAAATAAATGGGATTGTGTCGCTGTCAAAAGCGATTTCCACATCATGACTGACAGCAACTGTTATGAACCGTTAGTCGCAAGAGACTAAGCTGAACGGAGCTTACTAGAAACTAACTTCTTAACATACAGGGATTCCACGGCTTCCCGCGATTTAAATACTGTCAGTGTGTGAATGCATCATAATGGGTTAGAGTTTAAAGAGTTAGTGAAAATTCTTTGAAAATGAAAAATGAATATTCTGTCATTAATTACTGTTTTATTACAAATTAAGATATTTTTGATGAAATCCGAGAGCTTTCTGACCCCCCATAGACTGCAACGTAATTGGCACTTTCAAGGCCCAGAAAGGTAGTCTGTGTGACTACAGTTGCTACTAGAGTACTTTTTTGTGCGCAAAAAAAAAAAAAACTAAAACAAAATAATGACATTATTCAACAATTTCATGGAAGCTTTCGAATTTCATCAAAAATAACTTAATTTGTGTTCCGAAAATGAACAGAGCTCTTACGGGTTTGGAACGACATGAGGGTAAGTAATTAATGACAGAATTAAAATTTTTGTGTGAACTATCCCTTTAACTGGTTAGCATGATTCATTAAGCACCTTCTGTTAGATGCCATACCGACACCATTCTGCTGCCAAAAAGCATCTTTCTCCATTCAAAAGTTGCTGTGTTTTATGAGTACATTTTTTCAGCCAAAATTTTAATTGTAAATATTTCAGTATATTGTCGTAGATGTTTAACTAGTGCCGAATAATTTTCAGAGAGCTCTTTAAAAGCCAGAAATAGACTCATATTTTCCCTGTTTGCTACCGTTCACGAGGTCACAGCTCACGATAGTTGCCTATGAGAAAAGATGACATTTCTGCAAGTATGTTTTGTGCATGAAACTTTATCAGCAGCTTTAATTATCTTATGCGGCCAACACATGCAACTACAGTTTTCCTCATTGGACAGTCATTGGTCTCTAAATATAATTTTTTAAGATTATTGGCTTACCATACAATGAAAGTAGCACATTTAAAGGTACAATATGTAGGAATTTTGCAGTAAAATATCCAAAAACCACTAGGCCAATGTTATATATTTTGTTTAGTTGATTACTTACAATATCCCAAATGTTTCCAACTACTTGTAAATCGGAAAATTGTGATTTTAACCAAGGAAACAGGGCATGTGAGCAGGGGTGAGTCGCCAGTCAATGGCGTCATATCCGCGTTACCCCCGGTTTCCGCTCGTACTGGTTATAGTAACCATGGCGACAGACGAGGACAACCGGGTTATGCCCGTTATGCCAAGCAGGACGCTTACAGATTTGTTCAAACATTATGGACCATTGCAAGCAGACTTTGAGACAAAAAGAGGACTAAAACGAAGATCAACATCTTTCGAGATGCCGAGAGCTCCACGTCCGCAAATAACTTCGACTTGACAGAGACGCGAGTGTTGCATGTACTTTATTAGACAGGTGAGTAAATGTAAAACTAATTAACTAAATGTAAAGTCCTTATTTCTTTATATCCGCGGGACTCGCGTTGCTGTGGCACTGGTAACGTAGCCTAAGTTTTACGCCTAGCAATCGCGCCCTGCTTCATACCACAGTCATGTTAAAAACATCAATGTATTCACTCATCCATAAAAGATCCATCAGATTGACGACAAGATCCATACGCTTAATGCGGAATATACGTCATAAATATACGCCTTTGTTATTGTAAGAGGTTAGCGACCCCTGGTGACGAAAATTCCTACACATTGTACCTTTAATGTCGATTTGTTTATTGCCAATAAAAAAAATTATCAAATTATTTTTCCTGATTTTCTGTTCAATAGAGTGCAACAGTAGGGTCCTGAAAGGAAATTGATCAGTTCTCTATAGGGGAATTGATGACGATAACCTGTACATTTTTAAAGACAGACATTATGTGAGCTACAAGGTTATTAAGCAATGGTAAATGATTTTTGTTGAAGCCATCAGACCGCATTATTACAAATTGTTTTTTAAATAATAGTTTAACAGTGGAATTCCTGGTGAAAAACTAATTACCCATGATTGTGCAAATAAATCTCCACCAATCAAAACAAGCAAATCGCACAGAAAGAACACTTCAGAGCCCGCCCACTCCCATGAAGCACTGCAAATTATGTTACAGTGTCACTCTCCCTACACTCTCAATCTACTTCAAAAATTTGTATGCATTATATGCATGTTTTACAATAAACTTGAAATATGTTGTTTATATATCCTTGTCTTTTTTGTCAGTTTTTCAATTTGTGCTTCAAATTAAAACCTGTAAGGTTGTGATTATTTCGTAGTTGGTTGGTTTGGTTAACGCTTTAATGAAGACTTGAAGACTTAAGATGCAAAAGTTCGTCTGACATTTTACTTTTAAATAAGCATTTTCATTAGGCTCCTATCTTTAGGTTCAGTAATTTCACTTTAATGGCAATGAAAAGGTTATTAGTTAGTTTAATTAAATACCTTATTTCAAAAATGTCACTGATAAAATTAAAAACATAAAAATACTCATTTAAAAGAAAAATGTCAAATGGACTTTTGCTTTACTTAAAAAAATAAATAAATAAAAACCTGTGGAAAAAATACTTTTTGAAACCCATCCCTCTGCAAAGGTGGCCGAGCACTGTTAGCTTCATTTGTAACATTAATATTGTGGCTTTTTGCTTGAATTGAATTCCAGTCTAGCATTGATTGTGCTGTGCTTCTTCTTTTAAACAGGGGAGCCTTTTCTGTTGTTCGGCGATGTGTAAAGAAATCAACCGGCCAGGAATATGCTGCTAAGATCATCAACACAAAAAAGTTGTCAGCAAGAGGTAAGGTTTTTCTTTTGCTCTCCTGTTAGTTGGGCTAATGCATTTTGATCTGCCTTAATTTTGATCAAATATTACATCTTCTATTTGTCTCAATACACCATCATTTTTAACTTGGGTTTTTCTCTTCAATTTAACCAGATATTCATTATTTGTGATTTAACACACTGTCAGACCTGGGGCTAGTTGCATAAACTAAGCCACTATGGTAAGACTGTCTTAAGAACTACAGTAGTTAGTTAACAGTTAACAAATGGGTGAGTTGAACTTTTCCCATTCAAAATATGTCTATCTACCTTTTATGTTACTGACTGTAAATAGCTAAGACCTTGAAAAAAAAATTAGATGACTAACTTTCAAAATTAGTCTAAGCTGTTTATGCAACTGGCGACTGGTCACTTATGCCTGATACCTTTTTTTTTGGGTGGCAGACACTGCTGTTTGATTGTACTTCGAGCAAATGCTAATTTGAGGTACATTAACCTACCACAAACACTTAACAGTGAGCACAAAGATGAAATATTAGTCCTTCCATCCTGCATCAAGAGACTGAACAATATTGGTAATTTGTCTCACTTTGTGATGTGCTTTGCTGCTCTCAAATGTGCAACAGCTATGCAGTGAACCACTTCTTTCTAGTGCTGCACAATTAATCATATCGCACTCGCGATGTCAAGCCTATGCGATTATATGACGCTAAATGCTGCGATTTTATATGAAATAAACAAATTAGGGCTGTTAACGCAATTAATGCAGCATCTGTTATTTTTTGTCATCCTTTGGCTAGTGTTACATGATCCTGGTCTTAGTTAAAATGCTTTTAAACCATTCATGTGCGACAAGTCTAAAGAGAGCGCGCTGCCTGTGAATGTCCTGACTGTGACTCACAGAAAGACACGTGCCAGTCTCATGCGCATGCACAGACCGCGCGCCAGAATACAGTTCTCTCGCACTTGAACGAACAATAACACACAAATATGCCAAAATGTGTTTTGTCGAGTATCTTCATAAAATAAGAGCAGTCTTATGATGGACGTAAAGATTTGAAAGAATAAAGAGCGTGTGAGCTCCGCGTCTGTCAGCAGCGGCTGCTCTTAAAGGGCCAGCAGGCAATAAAGCTTTCTATCAGTAAAGTTAATCAAAGAATAAAGGGAACAGAGAAAATTACTCGCTGCTCCTGACTAAAGAACTTTTGTAGCTTTAATAAGGATTAGTCTATATATAATTTATAATGTATGCAGCGCAGACTGTTTGATAACTTTATTCAATTTCTGTATATGTCCTAGCTGTTTAGACAGGAAAGGCACAGGTAAATATGACATTTATTATGGGTTTTTGTTTGTTTGAAGTTCACTTAAATTAAAAGCTGTTATATATTTTTTTAAGCCTAATAAATGTTTTTAAAAAATGTATAGCTTTCAATTGTAATGACGGAATCACTGTAAGGTTGGATGGCTATAATTAATGTTTAAAATGGGGGAGGGGGGGTGTAATTTTTATCCAGACATCAATGGCTTATCAATAGGTGTTATCAATCATTTAGTTGTTGTTGCTAGTTTGAGTTGAGAAATACAAATTTCAGATTTATCAATAATCTGTGTGTGCATTTTGCTTTAAAACCAAGCAAGTTGACTCATGAAACCAATTGTTTATTATATCGCTATCGCATTCGTAATATTGACCTCAATAATCGCAATATGACATTTTCCCCAAATCGTGCAGCCCTACTTAGTTCTTTCATTCATTCTTTCTCTATCTCAGTTGAGTCACTAATCACTGTCAGCATCATCAGTGCTAATTGTTCTGTTGGTGAAGTGGGTATGGATATATGAGCCTCAGCCACTGTTTCACCTGCATCACAAACAAAAGCAGCAGATCTATTTCGGGAAGCAGACACTTTGTGTACCTGTCATCAAATGGTATCAGGTTAGGCTGTCTAGGTTTGAATTAAATTAAATTAATTTTAATTAAATTACTCGTATGGATTGTCAGTATGGGAATGATTACGCAGAGGTGACAGCAAAGATTGATCATGATAACAAAGTAATTGCATTAACTTTGGGTGAACTTTTCACACAGACTGAAATCCAGTAACAATAAAGTGCCAAAATAGGGCTTGATTTTAAATCTTGTGACTTGTTAGGGGTCGTTCACACAGAATGCGTTTTTGTTTGGAATGCACTGATGTTTTTGGTCATACCGATTTTAACAAACATCTATTGGCCAATTCCAATACCGATATTTGTCACTTGCTCACTAATTTTTATTTTTCACTTGCTTACTAATTTTGTCATTTGAACGAAACAACAACAGCATGAGCAATTGTCAACGTCTGTTGCCATGGTTACTATGGCAGTATGGGCAAAAACCAGGGATAACGCGGATATTACGTCATTGACAGGCGACAAGTGAACATAAACAAATTGGGAATATCTCTGAAATTAAAAATCATTGGGAATTTTTGGGATATTGTAAGTACACAACTGCAGGAAATAAATCACACTGTGCAAGTGATTTTTTATTTATTTATATTATTCAGAAAGAGATTGACTGCTTTTTATCCACTAAAGTGAGTCTGAAAAAATATACAGGGGTCAATTTAAGGATTTTTTCTAGCACAAACAAATAAATGCAATAGAACAAAGATACAAATTATATAATATTTGTCAGGTCTAACAGTAGTTTTTAGGTAGAGAAATTGAATGAAGTAATCAAATGTAAAATATCACTGCATATTCCTCAATAATCAGTCAAGAGCAGTTGTTTTTTGCCGTTCGATTAAAAGCACAGACAGCAGTGCAGCAGGAATATTAGGTTTTTGCCACTTAAGGACGAATGAAATGATACCATGTGTTCCCTGTCAGTCAACGTGTGTTTGCATATCACTGCGCAGCCTGTTCACGCAGACATCATACGTTATCAGCGCGTTTCACGTACGCTGTGCAGACAGTGAGAATTGCAGGCAAACAACCTAACTTTCCTTCTGAACCGACAAGAAGTCGGTTGTCTTTGACTTTGTCCTATGCAGATAATTCAGTGAGATTCGAATGTGTGGCCACTATTTTCTGAAATCGCATATGAATAAAGCTGAAATACAGTGCATACTTTCCTTTTATGTCAACAGGTCAACTTGTCATTTCACAATCACATACTTATGTGCAAGCATGCACTTCCGTTTCTCCCCTTATTGTACTATACCGTTTTTTTGAATGCCATGTCATGCACAAGTCGCTGCAAAAGATGAGAGTGCAACGGTCAAAATGTGTCTTGCACATTTACATTGAAAAACAATGGAATGAAAAAAGGCATTCTGTGTGAATTACCCCTGACAGTTTTTTTTTTTTTTTTTTTGGTTACGGTCACTGTAAACATGGTCTAATGTAAAAGCAGTTCCCTTCAGCATTTGTTGCTGTTTTAGGGTGAAAATGTGTAAGTGGACACATGGCCGGAGCTAGAGAAATTATTGTTCTGTCTGTAGACCTTCAAGTTGAATTACAACAGATCCTGTTCTCATTGTGTACGCTACGGTCCCCATGGATGACCAGTAAACAACAGATTTATTTAAAAGATCCTTGGACAAAAAGCAACAGGTAATTAGATCAGCATAGTTTGGCGACTCTCATAGGCTTCTTTTCAAGGAACCTGGCAACTGTTATTCTTCAAACTCTTTATCATGCTGGCTGGCACTGTATTAAAAAGCAACCGTGCTATTCATCCAGTGGAGCCCACACAAGTGCCAAAGCCCCCTCCCACAAAATCTCCCCATTCCCTTGGCCTTAATCAAAGCCCAGAGAGATCTCTCGACATGCCAACCTGTTAACAGACAAGTATAAGCTATTATCATCTCTGAGTCATCTTGCAAAGGCCAGGACAGTCTGCAATTGCTCAGTCAAATGTTGTTTATGTCTTATAATATATAGAGTGCAGTACATTCTTGTATGTTGAGAGTGCCACCACAGTATGGTTGTTGTTTAATGGTAGTGCTCCAAATGGCTTGTTAGATGCTTATTGATATAATCTTATTGTTAGTTGTAAGATTTAATTTCAGTTATGTATTATATTGAATTTATTTGAATGTGATGCTTAAATTTTTAGTACCTGTAAAATTCAGATGAATCCAGTGAAATGCAAAGGTAAATATTATGTAATGTAGAGCACAGTAACTGAGAACAAATAACATGAACTTGTTCCTTGTTGCTCTGATCTCATCATGCCCCATCTTTTTACTTTTGCTGTGAAAAAGGGTCATGAACTGACAATGAACAATACTTAATGTTAATTTCTACATGTGCTAAACCATTTTTTAATGTTTTCAGTATAATTTGGCATTAATTTCTATAGTTAGTCTATGCCGCAAATTAAATGCTGCAAAAATTGTTCATTGTTTATTCATTAAACCTAATGTTCATAGGTTTATCTATGAACATCTTTTCTTCTTTTCTTTTCTTTCATATTGTCAGAAATGGTCTTCAGTGGTGGCGGACGACGAACACAGTCATCCACACACAGTACACGAAAAATATAGTAAAAAATAATGAAAATATACATTAACTTGATTGTTGAAGACCTCAGATGTAACATTATTCCTACACTGTTCTGTGGCCATGTGTGGTTTGGCTGAACATACTAATGGAACCGTGCGTGTGAGCGAGTGAGTGAGAGCGATGGTGGTCAGTGGTGGGATCCAGGGCAGCGTGGAGCCTGTGGCTGAGATGCAGGCATCGTGAGCATGCAGTGGTGATGTCAGGAGGCGCGTGAAACACTGCTGAATAATTGAGATGCACAGCCTGCCGTAGCTCTAAATGGAAAAAGAGGCTAAGACCTTCACCACTTTCTGCCTCTCCACATCTATCTCACTCTCTCTGACCTCCCTCAGATCAGCCGCAGCATCGTGGCCTTGTCGTATTATCAGGGCCCTGGAATGCTTCCTCGCTGCTCGCTGGAGGGCGACTGGCAGAGGCCTGATAAACCCAACAGCACTGCTGTGGTGAATCTTTAATGGAACAAACTGTGAATTTTTAATGAACCCCAGCCAAATGGTGTGTGTGCACAACGGAAAGAGAGTTGTTGGCTGAGTGTGTATTGGGACACATTTTAAGGAAAGACACTATTGTGTGCATGTTTATGATGTATGTGTGTAAGTACCAGTGAGTGCCAGAGGTGTCAAAGGGAGGGAGAGATGGTTGTGCACTCGTTAGATTTTATGTACTTGTAAGTTAAGCATGCATACATGTGTTGGGTTTGTATATGATTCCATGAGGGATCATTCTCATCATTCTGGATAACATCATCATCAGGTTTTATGTTCAACTAAAACAAGAACAAACCAAATACTAAGATAAACATTTCAGTTAGGGGTGTCAAACTCAGTTCCTGGAAGCCACTGTCTTGCAGAGTTTAGCTTCAGCCATATTTAAACACACCTGAACCAGCTAATCAATGTCTTCAGAATTACGAGAGACTTCCAGGCAGGTGTTTTGCAGCTGGTTGGAGCTACACTCTGCATAATAGTGGCCCTCCAGGAGTGGAGTTTGACACATGTGTTACATGGATAACATACTAGTTTGTAATGAAAACGAATGTATCACTTTAGTAATATTTCACAAAATGCAAGCATTTTCACTAGCGATAGACTGATAAATCTTCTGGTATTTAGCCATCTTTCTTGATACTGTCGACAATTTTTTTTATATATATATATTTTTTAGATTATCAGCATTGGTCAATAACCATTTCCACTTAGCCAATGTATAAACTACCATTAGAAAGTTTAGGGTTGATACAATTTTGGAATGTTTTTAATTTTAAATTACATTAAAAAATAGTAAAACAGTTTAATTGTGAAATTTTACATTTTAGAACTATTTTCTGTTTTAATATATTTTAAAGTGTAATTTATTCCTGTGATGTCAAAGTTTAATTTTCAGCATCATTACTCGTTAGAAATCATTCTAATATGCTGATTTGGTGCTCAAGAAAGATATCTTATTATTATCAATGTTTAAAACCAATGTGCTGCTTCAAAGTTTTGTGGAAAATGTGATGCATTTTTTCAGGATAGGATAGATTTTATTAAATTAATAGTTCATTCAAACATAATTAGTTTGAAACAAATCTTTTGTAACATTATAAATGCCACGTTCGGTTAAATCAATGTATGCATCCTTGCTGAAAAAAGTATTTTATTAAAAACTTACTGAAGAATGGTCACAAGATATCACCATTTTATATGTAAGTCCTGAATAAAGAATGATGATGATGATGAATATCAAAAAATATCAATATCACCCATTGAAAAAAACCCATATTGCTCAACCCCTAATTTTGTCTAGTTGTCCTAGACTTTTGGACTGTATAGTGTGTAAGAAGGTGTCAGAAGAGAAACACCAAATGTCTACATGGTCAATACAGTACAGTCTTTGTTGTCTCTGACACTCTGATTCCTGATTAAGACTGCATGACATTCACCTCTCTACACCTTAAAGCTCTGAGTCAGTCGATGTATGTACCAATCTCCTGTGTCACCCTTCTCAGATGCCTTGAGTTTACTTTGATGATGTCACAATCTTTCCTTTAACCTTAGATGAACTCCTAGCTAAAATTTAATTACAATACCTTAGAAAGGGGTGTTTGAAAGGAAAACTGCCTTAATTTGTCTCGCAAGTTTGAATGGGTGCAATCTCACTTGCAATCTTAATTAAACAGGATTTCCGATTAGCAGTGTTGAGTTCATCAGTGTCCAAATGTTTACTTACCTTGATCACATGCATAAGGAATGTTCTTGGATCGGAGGAGATTAATTTCAAGTCCTAGTTTTTGGCTGAAATTTAGCTTTAGCTCATTTAACATACTGAGGGATAAAAGGATTTTCTAGTGATCATATAGAGGTTGTATAGCCAGATCAATTGTGTACGTAGTTTATGATAGTTAACGACAAAATTCGGACACTTTTTGGCTATTTAAACATTTGCTGTATTGCTGAAAGATATTCAAATGTTTTGCAAGATGGCAGATATGCTGATGTATTACATAAGTATTTGTTTTGTTGAACTAAAAATAAAAAAGGCTGACCGCTTATTTTGTTTTTCAATTGAGAGCATATGGAAGCCATCATTTCACCACCCTGGAGTTAGAGTAGTCTTGTTTAAAGGAAAGCCTCCTGTGTTTCCTTAAAAGCAGAAGAATTCACTTCTGAAAAGTTACATTTACTATTCAGTTAATTGGGAATTAAAATAATCTGAGTTTGGACCGAACAAACAACAAAACAAAACAGTTGAAAAAAAGTTGAGTTTCCTAGATGCAATCCATAAACGTAAAACTTTCAAGTTTGTTTGTAGTTCTAGTTCAGCAGGTGTCCTGAAATAATCAAATTTAGAGGAATTTTGGTTGTAACTAAACATTAGTTTGATTAGATTTTCATTAAAGTGATTGGGTTCCAGCATTAGGGATTTTTTAGATTAACATCATAAAATATGCTGCACATTAACAAGTAATGAGCCACATTTATTGCACAATTGATATCAACACAAAAGCTCACCATCCTCTTCCACGTAACCAGAACACAGGTCTGTCATGCTATTTACACCGCAGGCTCTGTTCATTTCAAACCAATTAATGTTGCTCTGTATTTTGAAAGGACATAATGTATTCGATGATACAGTATGCATAAGTCTGTACCATGTGGCACGCTCTACAAACATTGACACAGATAAACTATTATTCAGGTGGCTGACTCGTTCTTTGCAAGGCACTAAATAATTGATTCATATTTCAGGCTTAAGTCACTATCCCCGAGCTGTGTCGAAGGAGAGCTGAAAGAGCTGATTAGAAGTTTTTGACCTGGTAATCTTCACTGAACTGAGAATTATCTATTAAGCATTAATCATTTTCTGTTATTGGACAGTATTTTATTATCCTGCAATACACACCATTTTATATATAAAAAAGCTCAATAGCTGTTAAGCAAGAAATTTTTATTTATTTTTAGTATATAAAACAAATATTGTATTTCAGTTCCTAAAACTTCTGGAAAAGAAAATGAATTTTGATTTTGTTATTTTCATTTTTATATTTATATATAACAATATATTATTATGTTGACCCTTTGAATATTGTGTTGGGTAATGGATGGCCTTCGGGTCTAAAACTTTGAGAACCACTGGTTTGATCTTATCTCTCTTTTTTTTAATATATTTGATGCTATAGATTTGAAGCTATTCAGGAGGGACAGTAAAACAGAGCCCCGCCCACAAGTAGTGACCTCATTCTTAAGCGTTTGTGTTATTAGTGATGTTATTTTGGCCATTTTTGATCCTCACTAAAATACATTAACATACTTAATTTTGCTTTTTCATGCTGAAATTATTTTAACTTCATCTTTCTAGAATTCAAGAATAATATTGATGGGCTACACCAAGCCTACAGTAGGTTAATTTAATTTTGAACAAGTCAGTAAACGCTTGACCCTGACAGAATTGAGCGGGAAGTGAATTCACAACAAGGTCCTCCTTTATTCTCTCACGCTGTCCTGCAGTGGTCATAGGGATTTGTCCTACCTGCTTTGTTTTAACTGCTGGGAATCTGCAGGCGTCTAAATCACGTAACAGGATAATCCCTGTTGGATCGGGGAGAGAGATGTAGTGACACCCTGGATCAGCAGATGGTCTGGTGCGGGACAGACGCACGGCTTAAGCTCACACTTACACACGAGAAGCACGTCAGCGTACAAAGCCAGACTCCCTCCGCTTAACACAGAGCAGCTATGCTTATCCTTTCTTCCTAGAAAGAGTTGAACTGAGGGGCTGTGAGTTTGCATACATTGTAAACATTGTTTCCATTAGCCAGTGTTTGGATGTTTTGGATTTTAAACTCAGTTGAGGAAATAACTGGCAAGAGCCTTTGAGGTGATTGCTCTGTCTGGCCATAGGATGTTTTCCCCTCTTTTAGAAGAGTGCAGGCAATTCTGGTTGACAGTTTTACTGTCCTTTGTTGAATGTTTACTTTTATCATAGCATGTCAATAAACTTGCACAAAGCACACATACACACCCTTCCTAAAAGAAGTTTATCTTGTAGTTTAGAAAGGGTTTTTTATCTTCTCGTGGGTGGATTGATGGATGAGTGTGTGATGGTGACAATGCTGTTGGTGGTTAGAGACTGCTCTCATTCCATGCCTCTCCATAAAAGTATGCAATTGAACTTTGAAATCAATCAGAGGGAAGAGTTTTGAACTGAAACCACTTGAATGAGCATTAGGGATGTGCAAGAGCATTCATAATTGACCAGTCGAATGGTTGTCAGAGTTTTATATTTTTTCTCAGGCGTTCATGGCATGATGTTGCAATAGGTCTTTTCTTCTGCATTGTGATGTACATCCTTGCATCTATCTGTATGATGTTGATTGGATCTGGATGTGAGCTTGCAGTCAATTGTAAGTAAGTGGTGAGGCTTTAGTGGTGTACAGTGCATCACAAAAGAAGTCTGTCGTTTCACTGTAAGATTATGACATTTTCATTAAAATAAAGGGTAAATTAGCTTGATTTGATGAATTATTCACAATAAGATCAATAGCATGCATTTAGAAAATTTCATTTTATGCTGACTTTATACTCATGGCGTGTAAATGTAAGTAAATATATTCTCCAGTAACAGCTTTATATGCATGAGACAACTGTAAGTCAGCCAAGGTAGGTCGATTCCCACGAAACATATAAAGCACAACTATCATCATGAGACATTGTTTTGTGATTGGTTCTCCCAAAAAATGTAGACCTTCAGATTATACATGCTAACAGGAACTTTGTCACAACAGTCGATTTGAAGTCAGACAGTTATTGCCGTTTATTATTGTTGAAGGTGTAGTTGTTTGTCAAACAGTGTTTTAATGGCTGTAGTGGCATTGCATAAATGGGATGAATTTAGAGACGCAACTTATCTAAGAGCGTTTACCATTCTGACAGTCTAACAACATGCTAAAGTATAACATGCTGTCGTTTAAAAAAAGAAAAGAAAAGCAAAGCAGTCTAAACATTTAAAGCTAAAACAAAATTATATAAAATTAAAATAGGACCTCACTAATCAAATGGTCAGTTGGTGGACAGCTAGTGAACCATACTGAGGGAAATAATTTGCTGTGCCTCCTAATGCTTGCAAAGCTGGCAAACTTGTTTTGCTCTGGTAATTATTGAATCATCACCGGGGGCTGTCATCCTTTGACCTTAACCTGAAGTTAACAATTCTGCCTTTCCACAACACCAGGCCTTTCCCAATCCATGGCAGACTTACAGAGCTGAGAGAGGAAGCTAAAGGAAGCATCCTTGGCTCTCTTATCTTAGCTTATGCCAAGTTAGTGAGTCTGTCCTTTTCTTTTATTCTAAGAAGTTTCATTTTTTACTGCTGCTGCTCCCCATGTGCTTTAGTAATGTGCTGCAGGTGAAAGACTCCCTGCCAAACTGATTGAATCAAAAGTAGAATTGTCTGTTCAGAACAGGTGTGTCATCGCCAAACCAAGACCAGGCATGCAAAATGAGCAGTTTTGATCAGTGTGGCATCATCATGATTATGATATAGAAGATTATCAAGACCACTAGGATAAACATTAGTTTAAGAAAACATTGTAGTTGCTTTTTCCCTTTTCAAATTCTCCATCTGATGTGCTTTTGTTTAAAATTTAATATTGAAGTATTTCTGTCATCCTTTAATCACATACCTGTTTACTGTCTTTCTTTTGTAGCTAGTACATGATGACAGAATATCTTGGTCCCAGATTTGCAACCATACACACATACACATCCCATTTTTATATTACTATAGATGAACCGGTGGACGACCATAAATCGGAACCGGCCGTTTTCGTTCTGTTTTGGCCGATCTCTATTCCGGAATTGCGCACAAACTGCATCGTAGTGTTGTCAAAAAACTCGGTACTTCGGTACCAAGTCGGTACTAAAAAAAAAAAAAACGGTTACGGTACCAGCTTTTCTAGGTACCGAGTACCTAGTTAATCCGGTTCTTGATGCGCTGTCACAGTTGCGTCCTCTTCATAAAAACGGCGACCGGCGGCGCTGCTAATGTGGCGGCTCTGAATCCACTTGTTGACACGAAAGGAGGAAAGAGCCACATATGGAAATATTTTGAATTAGGCTAATGTCACGTTGCCATAAAGGGCCGATCGCACGTACACATAGCGCGTTTCTTGCGCTTGCAAATTTCAAATGTAGGTGCGCGGCAAGCGCGCTACTAATAGAAGTGACGTGCGAGCTTGTTTTTCCATGTGCGCCACTGTTCACGGTTGCATAGCGGAGACACCCGAGAGCAAGCGCTTGTGGAAAGAAGGAGAAAGCGGTGCGAACTGCACTCTCCGTGATGACGAGGAAGTATCAGCAAAGAATTAAGCCTGTTTTATGCTTCTGCGTCGAATCGACGGCGTACCCGCGCAGACCCCTTTGCGTCACCGCGAACCCCTCTCCACCCCCTACGCCGTAGCTTGACGTGCACCTCCAAAAAATTGTAACTACGCGTCGAGGCGACGCAGACCGCAAGGGCTGTGATTGGTCAGATGCACCGCGATGCAACGCAACCTGACGCAGAACCATAAAACGGAAACGACGCCGTAGGAGTGACGACGAAGCTACGCCGTGGAGTTGACGCAGAAGCATAATGAGGCCTTTATTTGCCTTTGCTTTAGAAATCAGCTACAGGGTTCTCAAGTTTTGAAGACAGGCAAGAGTGACATTTTTGGCAGTTTTGGATGAAATAAAAGTAGGCTACAGTCAAGTCAAACAAACATGTTTTATCTCCTGTATAGTTTGGTAACACTACAATAAGATAACATTCATTAACATTAATGCATTATCTAATATCAACACATTGAGTGAACAATATATTTTTACAACATTTATTAGGCTAATGTTTGTCAATGTTATTTAATACAAACACTTGATTGTTCATATTTTTTCACTTCATTCATTGTGCATTAAATAATGTTAACAAATAAAACTTTTGATTTTAAAAATGTATTAGTACATTTTTAAATTAACCCCAAGGAGAATAATTGCTACAGTATATAACTACTATTGTTGATTTTTAGGTAATTTTATCTAATGTTATCTAACAAATAGAATCTTCTTATTGTAAAGTGTTTTTAATACTAAAGTTTCCATCTTTGTAACCATGATATACACTTTAATATATGTACATTTAATCAAAATTAAGCTTTGGTACCGAAATTGGTACCGAGAACCGTGGATTTTCACTGGTATTGGTACCGAATACTGAAATTTTGGTACCGTGACAACACTACTGCATCGTAATATTTCCACACAAATTACATTTTGGGAAATGATTGCAAAGTATGTAAACAGGACATTAACACAGAAACGGAACACGCTGAAGACCTCTTTTCCACCTCACGTTTAAATCGTTTACTATCGTAGGCTATCCACACTGAGTGGAGCAGAGCAAATGTTTTCAGTAGGGATGTCCCGATCAGGTTTTTTTGCCCTCGAGTCCGAGTCCGAGTCATTTGATTTTGAGTATCTACCGATACAGAGTCCCGATCCGATACTTCTATATTACATTAAAAAAAAGAATAAAGAAGAGCGAAAAAACAGATCTAGGATGTTCCTTATTTGTTATTTAATTCACCTTATTTTTAACATTCAAAAACTCTGTTAACAAACAGAGCACTTCTGTGAGGTACTGTAGCTTGAACAATCAAGTAATAAATAACATAAATTATTCACTTTTGGACTTTAGTGCAACAGTAAATATATATAAAAAGTCTAATATAAAAACAAATAGCACCTCAACTTTAAAATAGCCGGCAGGCATGTAAACAAATAAAAAAATAAGTGTATAAAAAAATTATGAGAATATACATTAGGGGTGTAACGGTTCACAAAATTTACGGTTCAGTTCAATACGATACAGTGGTGTCACGGTTCGGTACATTTTCAATACAGCAAAAAGAAAGAAATGCCAGAGAAATTTCCTATTTGTTAAAAGAAAAAATATTTTTAAATAAGTTTGAGTTTTCCTACATCTTGAAACTTTCAGGTTTAAAAATGGGGGTAATCTTTGAAGGATGAACAAATAATGTTTTGATCATCACATTTAAAAATATTTATATATATATAATATTTAGATAATATTTGAGTTTTGAAGTGCTGAGAAAAGATGTGTGAAGTACTTGAAAGCATTTCTATTCCAGGCAAACTTTCATGGCTATAGTTACTATATTAAACCATAGTGATTGTTGCTGATCTGTGGACTTAAAGTCTATAACTAGATCATTCACGGCACAATGTTTCTCCTTGTTTCCACGTCAGCGCTATAGAGATCTACGGTTAATAACGGAGAAATTTGAATGCTTCTCATTAGATCTCGCAGCGATGTTACTACTTCAGTGGCTAATTCAAATGCTTTATTCACTGCATCTCTAATAGTGCTATGTAGTAACAGTGTGGCTTGATCAAGATCGGCTCGCGCTGCACAGATGTTGCTGGTCCGAACTGATAAACGGTCCATACAAGCACAATATAATGAGTAGCGCAGTTTCGTTCCGCTTTCAATACGTTCGTCATTTGATGTTGCGCAACGTTGTGTTCACTAGAGGTGTGCGATACCGCTAGATTTGGTATCGATCCGATACCAAGTAAATATAGGGCAAGTATCGCCGATACCGATACCGATATCGATACTTTTTAATAATTAAGGTGGATGCGTCTTCAACCTAAATCTAAATGAATTTAATGACTTTTAATTTGTTTTTGTGATTTGCATTTTGGGTTATTAATCAGTTAAAATCAGTACTACAAAAGCTTTTGTTCAGAAACATCTTTTGGTTACTTCTGTTCTATTTAAATAAACAAAGTTACAAAATGATTACTTTACAAATATAAAACATGTAAAAACAAATTCTCTTTTCAAGTAGCATGTTAACAAAAAATGTTTCTCCTCTTTTGTGCACTTCTTTTCAGGATTTTTTTCTTAAATAAACAAAGTCACAAAGTTTTACTTCACAACAAATATTATAAAAAATGTAAAACAAATACTCCTTGTAATAAGATAATGAGAATAAAATAACGTCATATTTCCTCCTCTCTCTGTTTCTGCAGCTCTACATTTTCTGGTCTGTGATTTTTCATATGTTTGTACAAATTAGTTGTATTGCCACTGTATTTTAAAGACTTTCTACAAATGGTACAAGTCGCTGTTGTCTCATTTTCGGCCTGAAAATACAGCCATACAACACTCCTCTTTCTCTCTGCTGCCATTCTCCGTCTTTGACTGTGCTGCTGTAGACTAGAAATGCGCGGTTGCGCGCGCGTCTGACTGACTGCTGGTGGTAGGTAGCGGTAGCGCGCTAGTGGTGAGTCACGTGACGGTACAACACAGGAGAGGGGGAAGAGAGCAGAGCACTCTTTGGAGGAAGATTACAGAGAGCTTGCTAAGTTGCCCTGCTCTGTGACAGCAGCAGCATTTTGACAAACACGGTCAGGTAGCAAAAGGAGAGAAACTGAAACTTAAGTATCGATATTTTCACGTTGGTATCGATCAATACCGATACCAACGTTGGTATCGATATTATCGATATTAGTATCGATCTGCCCACCTCTAGTGTTCACGCCAGCACGGATTTTGTCGGCAGGAAAAATGATCCAAGGACCTGGTTTGGTTTGTATGCGTACCGAACCGGAAGCCTCGTACCGAAACGGTTCAATACGAATACATGTAGCGTTTCACCCCTAATATACATAGGTATATATCCGAGTCCTGATCGGGAGGTGACGTCCGATTCTGATCGAGTCTGAAACCACGTGATCGGGCCCGATTTCCGATCACTTGATCGGATCGGGACATCCCTAGTTTTCAGTTCATTCCTATGGAAGTTGAGTTTCAGGCTCATCAATTGAAAACGCTCGCTCTGCGCCAGTGGACACACAACGTTATGAATGCCTGTGCGGCCATGCGTATTTTACTTTCGCTTTCGAATTATTATTCTTAATGAAAAACACAACAACAAAACTGTAAAATGAAAAACTCGCTTAAAGGTGCCTTATGTCAAAAAATCAATTCATACTCCACATATTCCATACCAGATGGGGGCAGTATACCTCCAGAAAGTTGGCCTACTCTAGTCTGTTTTTTAGTTTCAGGTTGTTAATCTTCTAAAACCATCAAATAGTCCGCTTTGTCCCGCCAAAGCCTATTTTGATCGGTGAGGGATGTAGACTAGAATGACTGCTGCCGCTGCGCTTGACAGGGCGCGTTACGAGCAGAGAGAGAGAGAGAGAGCCCCGGCCGCGCGCACGCGCGCACTCTCACGTCTTCTAACAACACGAGCGCGGTCCTGCTTTCTCTCCCTCGCGCATATTAATCAAATCAATTGACACGATAGTAAGACCGCAGTTTCACGTGGAGCATTTGGAGATTTTTAGAGATTAAATAGATACAAGCAGTGCGAGTTATTCGTGTGTTGCAGTTTGGCTGGTGGTTATGTATGTTGCCCGCATACCGCCTCCCATGGCCGAAACTGGTATTACAACACCTGTCGGGCCGGGGCTAGTAATGCTAATGCTAATTTAGGTTGATATCTCTGCAACACTATAACTTTTCATTTTTTTAATGACATCATCGCCCTTATTTCTTCTCATTCTTTTGATGCGTGTAGCTAATTTTTTGGATATTTTTACCTCAATTATTACACATGGCACCTTTAAATTAAATGAAGACATTTTTATTAACAAAACGAACAAGCACGGTATACTCCTGCTGCTGATCTGTGCTGCAACTCGTTCGGCTCACACTGCCTTGAATAGACGCGTTTAGTTTTTAATTGTAGTGTCCTCTAACTGAACTAAATGATTTTTATTACAAAACAAAATGACGGTGGGGAAGTGAAATAATCAGTGTGCGGCTAAACACGGGAACACCGACTATTGCAACAAGCCTAGTGCCTTCTACTGGCAGTGAGTTAATGTGCATATTATTCAGTGTCTGCTGTTTTTCTTTTGTGTTGGTGTCTTCTGTAGCATAATTTCACAAATCTAAAAGGTAGATTCTATTTTTGATTTAAATCTTGAAATTATATGCTCATACTATATATGCTTTGTTTGGATCATGAGTGGTTGGTTCTAATTTCAAATGGATTCAGATATTTTTTGTTTAAGTCTAGTGTCTCTTTTGAGCAAATAAATTTGCAAAAGAAAAAAAAAGGCAACTTGATTTAATTGTAATTGACATAGTCATTTTGGGGGGGGTTTAAAATGTTTTTATCCCTGACCAGATCTTTTCTTCATCATCAGTAGAAACCAGATGTCAGAAATGCATCACAGTCTTTCACAATTAATTTGATCACAGATTAACAACATGTAGCACATCTGTCAAACAAGCTGTGTCTCCTGGCATGTGCGGAGTTGTGGAGAACACTGACTGGACCCAGTCCTGCGACATGCAACAGCTGCAGCCGGTATGACGCAGGGAGTGTCTGGATCAGAGAGGATAGCCGGTAGAGTTTGCTGTGTATATATCTGTGGCGATTTTAGTCAGGGTGTGAATTATTACAGAGAATGACTGTTTTGACACGTTTATCAATTGTTTGTTTGTTCACAATTTTTGTTTGACATTATCCAGTTATTTTCAAGTGGACCGTAGGCCTCAAGAGCACATAAACTGTTTGGCTTTTCCATTAGCCATCACAGTGCCCCACACACACCTCCTGAGACAGATTGAATGATAGAAATATGTGGAGGAAAGCATATAGGTGGACAAAGAGCTCAATGGGCTGGAAAGAGAAGTCAGGTGAGTGTTACCATGGTGGCAGAAGAGGGATATAATGTTATAATAAACGTTGTGTGTGTGTGTGTGTGTACTCAATCATGTGCTCGTCCACGTCCCCCTGCAATTGTCTAAGGAAAACTCTGCACTGCAGATTAGTCATAGGATGGCGAGGGATTAGACACTTCACAGCTGTTTTTAAAAGGAACAGGCCTTATCGCATCAGTTTTTGTATTTGCTGGCTTTCTATTTGATGGGCAGGCTGAGATGTGGTGTTTTCTCATGCTTAAGATATTGAGAGCTGTTTTTGGTTGTTTATTCTGGCAGTACGATGCCTCATTGGTATGAGCTGAAGAACCAAACCGAGCTACTTTCCTGCATTACCTTGTGTCCGTCTCACTGGAACCATTTTTATTTGCTCTCTGACAGCTTGGCTCACAGCGCGCTTGCGTTGAACTAGCGATAAGGTGTCGTAGGGGCCTGGGTTTCATTAAAAAACACTCATATACACAAGGTTTACTTTCTTTTCTTTCTCCCTTATATATTTACACACATCCCTCTAACACACACACACACACACACACACACACACACACACACACACACACATATTTCCCCTCGGGCTTTGCTGCTGTTGCAGAACCTTTTCATTCTGCATCCACTGCATTAATAAGAGGCGACTGGATCTGGTTCCAGGTAGAAGCTGCTTCCTTCTGACTGTCCCTTCTAGCAGTGTCACCCTGTCCAAATCACTCTGTTTACCCAAGAGAAACAACCGTCTCACACCCTCTTCTGCTCTCACTGACTTCATACTTTGCATTCTTTCAAACATCATTGCAAATACCAGAATAATCAATATTTTGATCAGTACTGTTCTAGATATATCTTAATATTTATAGTGTTTTTACCAAACAGTCAGCAATCGAAAATGTATGAAGGAATAACAAACAAAATAAGTGATATTTTCCTACATATTTTTTTAATTTTGTGTCTGGGATGAGCGTGTGATGCCACTGCCGAGAG
Source organism: Chrosomus eos (assembly GCA_036326025.1). Classification (NCBI taxonomy): domain Eukaryota; kingdom Metazoa; phylum Chordata; class Actinopteri; order Cypriniformes; family Leuciscidae; genus Chrosomus; species Chrosomus eos. The sequence continues at coordinate 14,736,045 of CM070833.1, forward strand.
AGAACTTTCTGTATCATTGCTGGATTGAAAATCTAAATACTGTCCAGTAGTTCATAATTCATCAACTGATATTTGGCCATTTTGAGATTAATAATATCAACCATTGCCAGTTCCCATTTGGATGATTGACAGTCAGTCAAGAATATGCCTCAAGTTAGTTCTGGAATTATCTGACAGCCTTGACAATGAACAATGCAAATATGTTTGTGTTTTTCTTCTTTTTTTTTTTTGTTGTTGTAAAATTTTATAAAATAGGTTTGTTATTTTTATTTTTCATCTTTTCTGTCAATTGTATCTTATTTCCAACCTTGATCTATTTGATTTATTTGATTAAAAAATACAGTATAACAGTAATATTGTGAAATATTATTTCATTTTAAAAGCACCGTTTTCTATTTAAATCATTTTAAAATGCAATTTAATCCTGTGATGTCAAAGCTGAATTTTCAGCATCATTACTCCAGGCTTCATAGTCACGTGATTCTTCACAAATCATTCTAATATGCTGATTTGCTGCTTAAGAAACAATGTTTCAATGTATCAATGTTTAAAACAGTTTGCTGCTTAATATCTTTGCAAACATGTGATACATGTGATTTTTCTTTCTTTGTCTTTGATGAAATGTAGTAAAAAAAAACAGCATTTAAAATAGACATATTTTGTAACATGATAATTGTTATTAAACGTGTATTTACTGTCACTATTAATCTACCGGTATTTAACGTGCCTTGCTTAATAAAAGTATACATTTCTTAAAAAAAACAATACCTTACTGTCCTCAAACCTTTGAAGTAGATATCTAGTAGACTCTCTACATAAATTATACATAGAGTGATTAGTATTTGAACTGAATTTAACCTTTTTTCAAAATTAGATAGAAAGATGGCCTGGACTTGGCATTCAAAACATTGCTGGTTCAAACCAAGACTTCTCACGCTTATGACCTGTGACATTCACACACACTGACCTTCTAAGCTCTTTTGTCTGCTAAATGACCACTACTGACATGGATATCTACGCTTATGAATCACTGCGGTTGGAACATTGTGGAATAGCAGCTGCTGAACTACATTTGCATTTCCTGAAGGAACTGCCAGTGCTTGCAAGACAGCAAAAGAAAAGTAAGCAAGAGAACATCAGGAAAAGGGCAGGACTGGACAGATTGGAGCAGTACATGTCTAAGAGATGGGCAGGGTTGTGATAAATGAGTCAAGATGATGATAACACTCAACCGTGTGCCTGTTGTCATGGAAGAACAACTGACCAGCAGAAAAGGAAAGGAAGGGATGGAGAATGAGATGAAAGTCAGTAGTCTTCAACTGTAGTTAGCCTGTGATTTGTAAACTGTGAGGAAAATAAGGTCAGCGTTGATGAGCCAACAGAGGATGAAAAATAAAGCAAGCAGACAGAATGAGTGAAAAAGCCACAACAAGGGCACCTCTCTGGAGTGCAGAGAAGATGTGAGAGAAGAATGAACAATTCATTAATGTCCCTCACCTTTTCCAGTATGTGTAGGAGTGACCCTACTGTCTGTTCAGAGTCTGGGCTGAGTAAGTGCTGATACATAGTTTCGTGTCCTGTGACGTGTTGGGATCTGTGAGAGCAAGAGCAGCTTTCACATATGTGCACACATTTTCTCAGTGTGTTTTTCAGAGCTGTATGACTCAACTAAATTAAATTAAGCCAATTCATTTTTGCTGTGTAGCATCTGTTAGTAAATCCAGAACAGAAATGAGACTTATAGAGCTGCATGGCACCTGTTACAAAAAAAGTACTGTGATTGTACAGTGGTATAAGGTGCTTATTTGTGTGCACAATGTAGTGAATATATTACCATGGTACCAACTACTTTTTTTTTGTATTGTAACTGTAAAAGCAGTAATGCATCTGGCAGCAGGTTTCCTTCCCCTTTGCACTTTTTCGCCCTTATTTTACATATGTGTTTCTCTGCACCGAGAGCTTGACTTCAGAGATATACACTCTCTCTAAGGGGTGCATTTGAGGTTACCGGCCCATGATGCATCTGCTCATGCTCAAGTGTCATCATTGTATTGACTTGCTTACAAAAGTGATTTTGCTGTAGCCATTGATAGATATGAAAGAAACGTATTGGTTTGACTTGATGTTTTTTATTTATTTAAGGAACTTGGAAAGAGCACCTGCAAACAAACATAAATGGCTCCAGCTGTGCACAAGTGTTCTTTAAAAATGGATTGGTATTTATGGTACATTTTAAAACACACAGTTCTGATTGGATGAGCCATGTTGCTGTTGTAAAAGGTGATAAACATCTTGAACGTGTTACTGCACATTCAATATTAATGTGCAAGTTTCTACGTTGCGTGGCAGGCATAAACACCCTACAGCTAGACCAATGAACTATATTCATTTGTGGACATTTTGTCTGATTATTACACTACAGTTCAAAAGTTTTTTTTTGTTTATGAAATTAATACTTTTATTCAGCTAGGATGTGTTAGATTGAGCAAAAGTGACAGTAAAGACATTTATAATGATACAAAAGATTTCTATTCCAAATAAATCTGTTGTTTTTTTTGCTTTATATTAATCAAAGAATCCTAAAAAACAGTACCATATTTTCATAAAAATATTAAGCTGCCCAATGATTTCAATATTGATAATAATAATTGTTTTCTGAGCAGCAAATCAGCACATCAGAATGAAATCAAAATTTAATGCTTAAAATTCAGCTTTGCCATCACATGAATAAAATACATTTTAAAATAATTAATATATTACAATATTACTGTATTATATTATGGAACAGTTACTATTAGATGGTAAAAAAACAATATTTCACTATTCCTATTTATAGTATATTTTTACTCAAATAAATGCAGGCTTGGTGAAACTTTGAAAAACATAAATTCTTACTGACCCCCAAAAAGTTGTGGAAAGTTCCTGGTATCTATTGGAATTTTATTGGAATCTATTGGAAATTTGTATTAAACCATACAGTTGCTGGTCTAGAATGCTCATTGTCATCTAAGGTTTCTGCTGATCCAATCTCAGGACTCGTATACACCTGTTGATGTTTCGTTTAACCTTCATAGCAGTCAATTTAGTGTTCCTGCTTTCTGAATCTGTTTCTCTCCATCATGACATCATGGAACTGACCGCACAGTGAGAAAGCAGCACTTAGCCCAATTGGATTTTAGAGATGGTCACAGAACAACACATCATTTATTTATCTTTTCAGTAATGGGATAAAAAGAGAAAACGAGAGAGATCTCTCAAAGGGAGGAGTGTGAGTGGAAAGAAAAAGGTGGAGGGTAGCCATACAAAAGCCATTTCTCTTTCTCAAAGCCTTTATCAGATCACAGCCATCAGTGGATTTGTGTTTATTCTACTTCAAACTTGATTTATAATGCAGTGGATAGATTGCATGTGGAAGGTGCAGCAAATGATAAAAACAAAATGTTTTATTACACATACTCAAAGTGTTTAATTTATGTGTGTGTTTATTTTCTCTACATGCCAGCAGTCGTTGTACGGCCGTCTCTCACGCTCAGCCATCAGATTAACTGTTCTGTAGGGAGCTGAATATTAAATGTCCTGTATTAATTCTGTTAGGTAATAAAGACATCTGCTGCCATAAACCGAACGCACACGCACATCACTCACAGTGGTCACCATTCGTTCTTTCAGAGGGATGTTTATTAGGTTGTACTTCTCAGAAAAGCTTTAAGCCACCCGTGATCCTACACCCACATGTATTTCTACAAATATGATGAAAACATCATTCTATTGTGGTGTGTGTGTGTGTGTGGTTGTGTGTGTGGTGTGTGTGTGTGTGGTTGTGTGTGTTGCTATGAGAGGTACTGTGAATGCTAAGGCTGTGTGATGTTAGTGTGGTGGTGATTTTAGATTAATATTGATCCTTTAAGATTGAAGCTGATGTCATTTCTGAGAATCATGCTTTGGGCCGTCAGAGAATTTGAAGTCTTTTTGGGTAGAAGATCCACATCCACATGCGGTTTGTGAAAGCCTCCGACAGGAACACAGCAACACGAATGCATTAACACCCTGGGACATCTATACTTTTTTTTTTTACAGTCTTTATTATATTTTGTAATATTTTCTTACAGTTTGAGGTCTGGCTCATTTTAGACTAGTAGCACACACCTGGCACAGTGTGATCTTGGACTAAGGATATGTTATGCATAAGAGGCTGTGTGTGCTAGTGTGTTTAAGTAAGACTGATCTGACCCAGCAGGAGTGCCTGCATTGAGTTCATGATTTGAATTCCTACTAGTGGATCACTGCTGCTGCAGATGACTGTGTGTTTGGTGCACATGTGCATTCTTTTCTACTAGGGTGTTGTCTGGCGTCATGCAGACAACTCTATCAAAACCATGTCAAGCATCTTAACTAGAGTATACACAACACCAAATACCAACAGCCCTGCATTAGAAACTCTGCTTTTCCATGCTGACACATAGTCGAGTACAAAACCCTCTTGGCTTATTCTTTATATCACATGATCAGGTCTCTACCATGAATGGTGGTGCGTAACTTATAATTGTTTATATGCTGGGAAGACCTATGTATTCATATTATGTATTTACACTGCAGAAGCACTTTGTTTGTTTGTGTGTCTGTTTGGTTTCCCTGCCATAAAAAATCTGGAAAGGTTTCCCATAGAGGCTATGACCTCATATCCTTTTAGAGATCGATGCTCGTTATTTCAGGATGGGCAGTTATATTAATCTCGGACGCTTTCTTTCTAGAGTGGACATCTTTACCTCATGCACATTGCATTCGCCCAGAGTCATTAACTATATTCTTGCTAATAATAGGGCAGAATGCCTGCTATTAATTATGTCACTAAACGGTTGCATTCACTGCATCACAGGCACTGTTTACACCTGGGATTGATATCCATCTCAGGGTGATTTGAGCACATCGGTCATTTCCATATAATGAAAGTGAACCAAATGGCAAAAAAACACCATTTAAAAACATAAAAGTCCTCTTCTGAAGCCAAAGGAGAAACAGAATTGATTTGTGTGAGAAACTGTGTTTTTAATCAAATACATGCAGACTTCTTTTTTTGACAGGTGTGGAGGTTCAGAGGTTAAATGTGCTGAATTGTTCTCTCTATTTTTAATTCTCAGATCATCAGAAGCTGGAGAGAGAGGCTCGGATCTGCCGTCTGCTCAAACACCCCAACATAGGTGAGTCTCAGCAACATCCTTGTGCTCAATATTCTCAATGCAGGGGGTGCAGATTCGAGTCCGGCATGCAACATGCCCTGATCCCATTCTCCCCGCAATAATCGAGGATAATAGTGGCTGTCCAGTGAGACATACTGTACAAATATGATTCACAGTCAACACAAGATTATTTGCATGTAATGAGAAAGGATGTGGCTGACACGACAGATCACACAGATAAAATCTCCTGCTCATGCAAAGTCATGGAAATGTCTCAGGCTTCGTCCCTTCAGGTTCACTTCAGTGTGTGTGTGTGAACAGCTGAGTGCTGTGGTAAGATGTTTCTGCATGGTGATAAAGGACACTGAGCCTAAGGTAATCACCAGGTGCAAAAGAGAAAGTTAGAAAGTTTGTGAATTCAAGATCAAGCTTTTGTGGAATTTGAAGTTATGAAGACTTGAAGGAATACAACAGGATTATATATATATATATATATATATATATATATATATATATATTATATATATATATATATATATAATGAAATAAAATAATAATAATAAACGAGGCTCAAACACTTCCATTTCGTAACATACATGCGTGTTTATTTGAGCACGTCCGTCAATGAAACAAACATCACACTAAAGTCTGTAAGCATTGAAATGAATATCAGTAAATAATATTAACTTAAATAATATAATAAAGTTAAATATTTAAAAAACATTTGTTTAATATTTCCTCACAAAGATGTGTGATATACCGCTCTGTGCTTTGTGAGGGTTCAGGGATGTGAGACACAAGCAGAAAGACCATCTCTTTTTTTTTTGTATATCTTCATGTTTTCTACTTGTTGTAAAAGATCTGAAGAGCAAATTTTATATTCCACAAGGGCAAGACATTTAGGCTATGTTTGATTTTGCGCTGCCAGAGAAAGCAAAACTAAAATCACCTGCGCGTGTGAAACTCGCTTTACAAATAAACTTGATGCGCTTTACCAAGTATAATAACAAGAACAAACTTTGTTAAAAAGAATTTGACGTGCAAGTAAAAAGGTAGGCGATCACTGATAATCAGGTGACCAGATCGCAAAACAGAATACTAAGCCAAAAAAGATTAAATTTATGGGCTCACGCACAACTCTCTCATTTGTAACAAATCCAAACGTTTGGCTGCGATGTAACATTTAATTGCTAACCTATTATGTATTTTGTAAACAAAGCTTTGTGCTTCACTCCTGTCATAATATTCATGCAAAATAGCATTCACATACAAAAAATGTGTTTTGACGGACCAAATGTTCAAGCTGCTCCTTTTTATACCAAAGCAAAATAAACAAATTAAAAAGACACATACTATACCTTTATGTAAGGGACAATCTGAAATGTGTCATTGTTCATTGATAATCATTAGTAGCCACAATCGTCACTTAATGTCTTCCCTTTTTTTTTAGCCTTCTTTCTAGGAATTGTCTCCCTTCCCACCCTCTTATCTCATCTCTCCTCTCACGCTTTTCTCTTTCTGCTGTATTCCCTCCCTTCCATTCCCAGTGGCCTAAATCTGTCTTTTGTACCCTTTACTGTTTAACCGCCTTAAATGGCCCTTTCTTTCTCTCTAATGTTCTCTTTTTCTTTTTTTACTCTTTCTCCCTCTCACTCTCTCTTAAAGGATCACACTGTCATGTTTTCTGCATGGACTGCCAGTAAACTCCTAACAAAAAGAGCAATCAAGTGTGTGTGTGAGAGAGAGAGAGAGAGAGAGAGAGAGAGAGAGAGAGAGAGAGAGAGAGAGAGAGAGAGAGAGAGAGAGAGAATACTCAAGGAGCACATGGCCTATGGCAGCTAAGACTCAAACTCGTTCTTTTCCGCTTCATTTTTCTTGAACAGACTGTAAACATGCAGGGTAACTTAAAGCCTTTGTACATATTTCCAACAGTGGGGTTTGTTGTTAACAAGAGCAGATGACTGCCGTTGGCCCACAGACTCATAGCTAGAGCAGATAGTGTGGCATAAGCTCTGTCACACACACAGCCCACATGCAACATGCATTCTTCGTGTTATCTCACTCAGAGCTGCGTCTTCAGGCATGCGTTTTCAGTGCAACAAAATGTAAGAAAGGAACAATGCATCCCTGTGGAGCTCTTCAACAGATTGTGAAAATTCACCCAACACTGGCGTTTTTGCTCAATTTGTTTTTCCGCTAAGCAAAAAAAAAAAAAAAAAAAAAAAAAAAACACCACTACCAATGAAATAAAAGATTTCAATTTATCAATGTTAATAAAAAGGGAACTTTTATTGGTCAGTCAGATTTTTCTCCCAATATGGTTAGTTCATAGTTATAACAATAGACAGATAAAGATAACTGAACAAAGATGCAAAATAAATTGGCAAATAAATGTTCAGAAATATTTAATAATAATAATAATAATAAAGTAATATAAAATAGACAAGTTTGGTGTCGATAAGGTTTTTTTTCAATGCTTTGACAGAAGTATCTTATTTTCACCAAGGCTGCATTTATTTGATCAAAAATACAGTAAAAACAGCAATATTGTGAAATACTATTACAATTTAAAATAAATGTAATTTATTCCAGTGATGGCAATTTTCAAAAAATCATTCTATTATGCTGATTTGGTCTTCAAGAAACATTTCTTATTATTATCAGCGTTGAAAACTGTTTTGCTGCTTAATATTTTTGTGTAAACCAGAATAAATTTATAGCATTTATTTAAAATAATGTCTTTTTTAATACATTTATACATTTTAATACATGCTGAATAGAAGTATTTCTTTCTTTCGAGGAAAAAAAAATTTTACTGACCCCAAGTATTTAGTATATTGTGTATTTTATATATAAATGTTTTATACACATCTGCAGCAGCAGCTACATTATTACAACACACTCAACTAATATTGCGTTTTTCCATTTTAGTTTTAGACCAGTGAAGTACCAGTACTAGTTCAAGTCAAAAGTATTAGGGCAAGCTATAGAGTACCAGAGAGCAATAACTAGTGTCATCAGCGTACAACACAAATCATCTCTATCCACACCTCACTTCTCTCTGGCCAACCTGTTAAAATCTCTCTCCATTCACACACTGTTCACAGCACCATGAGTCTGAATTGTGTTAAAACACAGTCCTCCTGTCAGAATGTGTGTGTTTGTGTCAGCGCCGCGGGTGATCCTGGGTGTATGTGGAGATAATATAATTCTGCTTTGTCCTCTCTGCCCTCCTCTAGCACAGCCACCTCTCACATGTCTGAGATTAATGCACGCTGTCATTTACACGGACCCACACACAATGAGAGCGAGCCGAGGGGTCTCTTAATGCCTGCGTGTGTGAGATCTGGCAGGTGCACTGTTTCAAATCTGTAACTACCGATGACAAATTCATTACTTTCAATCAGGATAACAAATGTTCCTTTCCTTACTTGCAATGCCACCGTTCCCTCAGTAATGTGAACCTCAGTACCTCCTCTGACACGAATGATGTCAGCTGTGATTCTTTTTAATTTAAAGTGGTCATGAAGTCAGTGGGTTTTTTTCACAGCTCGGTCTTATTGTGCACAATATATCAAGGCACATTGTTTCAACGAAAAACATGTGATAGTGTTGCCTTCTAATGTATCTTGTATCCTTTGAAGAGAAAACAATCCCATAATAATGCATTGCAACAAATACAAAAAAAAATCCTAGATGTTGGCCGAGCATGAGAAAATGTTGTCTATAAATAAACGTATAATTTATTCAGTTCTAAAATAGGTCAGTGTAATTAAAATGTGAGTAAGCTAAATAAAAATGTTACAATATTTAATTTCATTTTGCCCAATATTTGTATGTTATGTATCCTTATTAGTTTATCTCAGTCTCCTATGTCATTATGGTTAATTAAAATGTGGTTTACTTAAATTACCCGGAACAATTTGTCCCAGGAACTTTTTCCCCCCAGAACTGTTGCTGTCTGCGTTTCCACTGCGGTCTGAAGCACCCTGAAGATTAGGCAAATTAGTCCAGTGACGTAGGACTGTTTTACACTTAACGCTGGATTTCGTCCTCTGCATATAATCTTAATAAAGCCTGAACCTCGTTGTCGGTCCATCTGACGTATTTTAAACTCCATTGTCAATTCGAATAGCAAACAACTGTTAATGCTATTATTTATTTTATTCCGCAACAGAATAAAAAAAAATTGTGGTTGAAAGAAAATGCTGCGTAGAGACAACCAATCAAAATGCTGCGTGAACTCAACCCACCCCCAAAAGTTCCTGAACTTTGAAAAAGTACTACTTGCAAACAGGGAATTTTTTCCCGGAACTTCATTTGTACCCTTGTTCCTGTGGTTGAAACACAACCCAAACCAACCCAAATTCCCTTGTTCCTGGGGAAAGTTCCAGCAGTGGAAATGCGGCTAAATATTACATCTTGTAAAAAGGGTTATCATTTAATAGGTCCCCTTTAATATATAAATAGTTCCAGTTTCTGTTAATAAAATAATTTTGAAAACAAGCTACATTGTCAAAATTACCACAATTACCGAAATACAGAAAATATCTTACCTTATATGGTGTATGGCCTTCGAATTAGGGGTGGGCGATATTGACAAAAATGAATATCTCGATATTTTTTTCAATATCGCGATATCGATATTCAGACGATATTTTTGCGGGGGGCGGGGGGGTACTGCATAACTCCTGACACAAATTAAGACAAATACTGAAACTTGAGTCTTATATCTAGTAGAGAAAATGTAATAATAATTATTCTCTCTAGACCAATTCAATTAAGATTATGAGAAATTATTGACATTGCACTCTTTAGCAGTAGCACTTGTGCAATTCTACATATCCCTTTTCCTTAGTTCAGTGGTTCTCCAATGTTTTAGAGTGCCGTACCCCTCTTCCACTTAGACTGCAGGCACAGCTTTTCCATTAAGAGACAATATTTTGCCCCCTTTAATAAATTTTTCCATTTCATTTTTTACCTTTGTAATACCTTTAAAAAATAAATAATTCCTTAAATAAAAACAATGTTCACTAAATAGGCAATGTTGAAAATCGTTTAATATTAATAAAAATATTATAATAAAATCGCCAGTAGGTGGCGGTAACTCATTGTCTTTATGTGTGTGAGTTATCGAGTCATTCATTGAATCTCACGGTTCGTTCAAAGCCACAGATTCCGTTGCAAAATAGAGCAATAAGCCTGACTACTATACGGTTTTAAATTTAGTAAATCACTTAATGTTACCCTTTTGTTTTGTTTTTTTAACTGTTGTATAAAATCAATGTCACATTTGAAATCGTGTGTGGATATTCGGTAAACATTGCATCAACATTAAAAACACTGCCGGAGATCAGCAACCATGCGCGCTCTCTACACTGCTGAAGAAGCGCGGATGATCTGAAAACACAGACAAGTAAGCTGGAGTTCAGCAATCTTCATTTGAGATTTTCAACTTCAATTGAAGTGTCGTTCAGTCAGTCTATGTTCTGTCACGAGCCGCTTGCGCTTGCGAACGGCTGCCTGTTAAGGATTTCCTTTAACACCCGGAGTGCTAATGCCCGAATGACGTGCTGGTTGTCCTCAAAACAGTAACACGGCGGTTATCGCTCATATAATTTTTTTTGCCAACGTATAGTTAAGGCGGCAGGCGTGAGTTGCTTAGGCGGCCGCCTTAGTTTTTTGTTTTCTCTTTAATTTCCTTCAGCTCTTTTCATGTTTGGGGGGTTGGATTGTAAAAATTATGAAATATTCGATATCCCAATTTTGCATATCGTCCAGACAACAATTTGGATATTATCGTCTAAACGATATATCGCCCACCCCTACTTCGAATATTATGTTTTAGGTTGAGAACCATTGTCCTATGCTGAGTTCTATTTGTGTGGCATGTGGAGTTGATCTCTATATGCACCTTTCCAAATGGGTCACTTACGATGCTGCCTTAGAAGGCATTAAGTGAGCTAGGTTGCGTTTTGTAATTGAGCTAATGAGGATGACTTCATGGGCAGGTCAAGAAAAGGATAAAAGCTTGTTCTGTTCATCTTGCTATTGTTGTTTCTCTGTCTTACCTCATTCTCTCTATCTGTTTTCCCTCAACAGTGCGTCTCCATGACAGTATCTCAGAAGAAGGCTTTCATTACCTGGTCTTTGACCTGTAAGTATCTGAGTCAGACACTCTGATCTTCCCTCTTACTTCTGCTGTTAAACAAGATTGATCCTAGATGAGGCCTGTATACTCGCACTTTCCACTTCCTTTCACCCCTGTTTGGCTGTAGTTAACTGTTAATTACAGGAAAATGTAATTGATGTGTGACTATTAAAGGGATAGTTCACTTTGAAATAAATTTTTGGTAAGTTTTAGCTTACCTCAAGGGCATCCAAAATGTAGGTGTCTTTGATTCCGCAGTAGTTTCAAGTTTGATATTTTTAGGACAAACAGTTCTTGTCTGTCAGTCATATAATGCAGGTCTATGGGGTCCACCTCAAAGTGCATACACAGAGAAGTCCAAATTAAACATGATTTAATGAATCGTAAATGTAAGTATACATTGATGGCCTAAGACACGAAACGAGCGGTTTGTGTGAGAAAACGAACAGTATTTATAGTTTTTACCTCTTGTAACCACAGCCACGTCCAAGTGATCTGAGGGCGCGGGCGCTTCGGTCTGCGCAAGCGGCGGGAGTGATCTCTCACGCGTGTACGTCACTCATTGTTTACACAGAGATTTCGGAAGTTTTACCTTTCACTGTGAAGATATCGCAAGCTGTCTTACCTACAATCTCTGTTCTGTGTAAACAATGAGTGACATACACGCGCGAGAGATCACTTCCGGCGCTTGCGCAGACCGAAGCGTCCGCACCCTCAGATCACTTGGACGTGGCTGTGGTTACACACACACACACACACATATATATATATGTTGTTCATCACTAGCATATAGTCTAAAATACTTTCAGTTTATTTCTGAACTCCTTTGCTTGAGTTATGTTGACATCATGTTGAACGTTTATCAGAGTCTGAAGTGTTGAGATATAGAGTCCTCTGTGTAACTGCATTGTGTGAGAGCGAGACACTACGTGTGTGTAGATTGTAACTGTATGGCCCTCTTTCAGGGCTCTTGTGTCATTTAAGACTCTGATAGCGCTCACCCAACACTTAAGTACCGAACCGCGGTGATAAAACTTCTCTCCATTAGACACACACTCCTCAACAGGCCTCATGCTCTTTATAGTTAATAGTTTTGAGTTTTCCTCCCTTGAGCTGTTGATAAAGCCTGTATTTCTCCCTGTAGTGTGACTGGTGGAGAACTGTTTGAAGACATTGTCGCAAGAGAATATTACAGTGAAGCAGATGCAAGGTATGTTAAAAAAACTCAGCTAAAACCATATCAGTGTTTAGTTGTAATGTTTTATATATATATAAAATATATATTTCTGTGTATAGATACAATAATGTTCAAAGGTTTGGGGTCTGTTATTTGAAAGAAGTGCTCACTCTGGCTGCATTTATTTAATTAAAAATACTTAAATGTATTAAATTATTTAAAAATAAATTAAGTAACTGTAATTTTAATATATTTTAAAATGTAATTTTTCCATGTGATAGCAAATTTTCAGCATCATTACTGTCACATGATCCTTCAGAAATCATTCTAATATGCTGATTTGGTGCTCAAGAAACATTTCTTATTACTAGCAATGTTGAAAGCGTGTGCTGCTTAAGATTTTTGTGGAAACAGTGATTTTTTTTTCAGGCCAAGAAAAGAAAGTTCATAAGAGCATCATTTATTTAAAATAGAAATATTTTGAAACATTATAAATGTTTTACAGTCACTTTTGATAAATTTAATGTTTTCTTGTTGAATAAATGTATAAAATATATATTTTTTTAAATAATCGTACTGTCCCCAAACTTTTTAATGGTTGAGTGTGTACTATAGCAGTTATTCAATGATTTACGCATAGTACCATGGTATTACTGTCTGCAGTCATCACTGCACCATGGCACCACCGCAGTACTTTACTGCCCTTTGGTCTCAGACAGTGAGACAATCATTAAATACCAGGGCTACGCAACTGATTATTAAACATGATATTTTTATTTCAAATAATGTCAAGCTATGTAAATACTCTGTGCTTTAACAGGGATGGAAGCTGGCCTGAAATGTGATTGTTATTTTTAAACTGCTGCCTAAATAGGCATCCCCTTAAATTTAAGCTGACTGTCTGCACTTCAATCCATATCCACTTCATATTCAGCACTAAGCCGGAACAACAAAATTAGTGTCACTTTCCAATGACTTTTGGAAGGCACTCTCCAGACTTGCAGTGTGAAGACTGCTTCTGAAGTTCGCATCAAGGGAAAACAGAGATCTCTCTTTTGCTGTAAAGTGCCTCTGTAATGGGATGGAATGGAATGCAGTCCACAGATTTTGCCAAATTTGGACACAAGAAATGCCTTCCTCGCCATCCTTCCTCAAGAGAGCTTTAGGGAATATCTAATGGGGCTCTTTCTTTCCGCAACTGCCATTGCTTTTCTTTCTGCAAGCTCTCCTTTACATGAAAAAATACATTTCTGAATGATTTGGTTTAAGTATGCTTCCAAACAAACAAACATTCCCTCAGAGAGATGTCATCTCCTCCCAACCCTTCCTCTGTCCTCGGGTCATGACCTTTTGACCAGGTTTCAGAGCTCTGTAATGAGCTGCACCACTCTCTGCATTTATAAACATTCTTTCCAGCTCCACCGGTGCTTATTTATGTTGCCTCACTGTCTATTGAAGTCTTTCTTGAAATGTCTCTCTGCAGTGCAAGTCTGCCGGAGCAACAAATGCCCTATAGAGAGATAATATTGAGAAATATTGAGATAGATCAGAAATAAAATAAAACAGTATTATTATTAATAAAAACTGTAATATTATTACAATTTAAAGTAACTTGTAATAAGTAACCAATTTATATTTTAATATATTTTAAAATGAAATTATTTCCTTGATGGCAAAGCTATTAATATTTTGGGGGAAACTAGAAAAAAAATACACAATTCAGGATTATTTCCTGAATAGACAGTGACAATAGAAATAGTTTGTAACATAATAAATGTATCTACTGTCAGTTTTGGTCACTTTAATGTATCCTTGCTGAATTAAAAGTGTTGATTTCTGTGTACCAAAAAAAAAAAATCTTACTGACCTCAAACCTTTGAACGGATGTGTATAATGTTACAAAAGCCTTCTATTTCAGGTAAATGCTGTTCTTTTGAAATTTCTATTAATCAAAAGAATCCTGAAAAAAAAAATTGGACGCAACTGTTTTCAAAAATGATAATAATAAATGTTTCTTAAGCATATTTTTATGATTTCTGAAGGATCATGTGACACTGAAGACTGGAGTCAAATAGAAAGTTATTTTAAATGGTAAAAAATAACCTATATTACTGTATTTGCTGTCAGCTTCAGGAAAACCGTTTTGGCATTTGGATGACATGGTAAATGTATCTTCATTCTCATCCTGGAGAACTACTCTGGCAGCTTTGACAACCACAAAACAAATCAGAGTATTTATCTGTTCATACAAAGCTCAGTCTCTCCGCATAGGCCAGATTCTTCAGCTAGATTTCTTGTGCCTGATCTTCTGTCTGGAGTTAGATCCTTGTACTAATGCCCTAATCTGTCCCTCTCTCTCTCTCTCTCTCTCTCTCTCTCTCTCTCTCTCTCTCTCTCTCTCTCTCTCTCTCTCTCTCTCTCTCTCTCTCTCTCTCTCTCTCTCTCTCTCTCTCTTTTTCTCTTCTTCTTTCTTTCTTTCTTTCTTTCTTTCCTTCTCAGTCATTGCATCAATCAGATCCTGGAAAGCGTCTGCCACATCCACCAGCATGACATTGTGCACAGGGACCTCAAGGTGAGTCATGCCGTCAGTGTGGCAATGTGCCAATCCTGGAGCTTGCGTCATCCAAACCCTCCTCCTCCTCTTGGCAACACTGTGTCGTCATCGGCACACACTCAAACATGTGCTTGTGACATTTAACACTGTGTGGCTGTGAACTTGTCACTGGAGAACATGGATGGCGTTTTCTTGTTGTTTGTGTTTCTTGACGTCAGAGTGGCCAGTTGGCTGTGGCGAATCCAGAGGGGTGATTTGATGACACAAGCACAATGCAGAAAGCATTCAAAGGGATGTTTAATAGAGGATAGAGAGATTTGTTGCTTAAATGACATTTTTCAGTCTGAACTTCATATTGGATTGAAATTAAACAGTGCTTCCTTGTTGCTTGTCAGAGGTTAAGCAATTTTTCTTTTGTTTCTTTACATCTTCCTACGAGTAGATGTAGTAGAGTCTGTGCAGGAGGTAAAATCATGTGTGTTTGCATATATATATATATATATATATATATATATATATATATATATATATATATATATATATATATATATATAATGCGTGTATATATAATAATAACTGATAAAACACAGATCAGCGGCATGTGGTGGACAAAAATGTGTCTAACACCACCCCTCCAGAACCTCCAACTGAACCGGCCCTTTCCATATTAGTTCACCTCTTTAAAAGTAAAGGCAGACAGAGGAGTGCTGAAGGCAGGCCGGTTGCTATGGAAACTCGTGTGATGTCACAGAGGCTGCAGAACCGTGGCATGGTGGTGAGCGTGTGCGGTAGGAACTAATTTTCCCCCCTCTAATTCATCAGAGCGAAAGAGACTATTGAACACAGACAGACAGGAGAATCTTACTGTACGTCAGGGACGTAAGAACCGAACGGGGACAGTCGAGCAGGAGCTAGACTGAAGAAAGAAAGAGTCTTTCCTTTCCCTAAAGGTTGTACCTGGGGGGACAGACCGGCTGGTTTGGCTATAGTATAAAGAAAACGTTCACAGAAGATGATGTTATTATTGTTGTTAATTAAATCTAAAACTTTTTTTTAATTGGTAATTGAAATAAAGCTGAAATAAAATAAGTATCATTTATTATCAAAAAATAGGAACCCTGCCTTGCCAACTAACTAATATAAATATAATAACTAAAATGACTAAAACTGGAGGGGAAACTAAATATATTCTTTTATATATAAAACAATTATAAAAGTACATAAAGTACTAAAACAACTACAATTAAAATATAAAAATAAAAGGTCATTCAAAATATGAATAAATGTTATATAGTACAGGGGTCAACAACCCATGGCACATTGGCACGTGACAATAGCTAAAGAGGTGTATGCATTTTATTAAAATAAAGTCCCTCAAACTTGCATACAGACTTACATTTTGAAGTAATCATTCCTCATAGTCACACAGCCTGTTTTATTAAGTTATGTACTATAAATACTAATAAACTGTGAAATTTGAACCTGTGCACAGATTCGACAGACCATTCTGGTTATCCTTCTACATGCCATAAGGTTTCCAACTGCTGATATGGTATATAAATAATACTAAAATAATAACACTGTCACATTTGTGTGCCCTTGAATTAAGTGAAAAGAACAATTGTTCCAACAAATTTAAGATTGACCTTCTATTATCTATAAAAGTAGCAATTTATTTATCTTATTTATTTGTCTACTAATTTATCTATCTGCAATTCGGTGTTGATTGTTTGCTGTTATGTTGATAGCATTTTCAAGTGCTAAAAACTGATTAAAAAATCTTTGAGCTCTTAAAAAAAGATGAGGAGGAAAATGTGATGCCTAGGATTTCAAACTTTTGACCTTTTAGACTTTTTTTTCGGCTTTGCTTATGAATATTCCTTAGTTTACATCATTTGGCAGTCTAGGAAAGTAATCTTCTGTCAGTATGATTTAAAGGCATAGTTCACCCCAAAAATATCTTATCACTTACTCACTGTTAAGTTGTTTCAATCCTGTATGAGTTTCTTCTGTTGAACACAAAGAAGATATTTTAAAGAATATTGGTAATCAAACAGTTGGTAGCAATTGAAAAAGAAATACTATGGAAGTCAATGGCTATCGTCAACTGTCTGGTTACCAACATTCTTTAAAATATCTTCTTTTGTGTTCAACAGAAGAAACTCATACAGGTTTGGAACAACTTAAGGGTGAGTAAATGATTTTTGGGTGAACTATCCCTTTAATTAATATTTATTCTAACAAGCCATCCCCATGTCATGACATCACAGAAAGTCTGTTGTGTGCAGCTCAACATAAAACTTGTTCCGGCAGTTGTTGTGGGGTGTCTCCGCTGTGTCCGGGCCAGGGCTGTGTCTGCAGCACACAGAGGCAGCGGGGTGTGTGGGACAGCGGGGCGAGAGAGCAGCTCACCTCTGCTCTCGTAGCATGAGATAACAAGCCCTCCTCTCTGTCTCTTCATGAATTATGCAGCTTAGAGCAATGGGTGTGCTGTCATAACTATCGGTCCGCTTTACACACAGACAACAGTAAGATAAAGACACCACATGCAATCTCTCCCTTCTTTTCGCGCACACACAAACAAGCATGCACACTATTTCTGTCTCTGACTTGATTCCCTCTGTAGTTCGAGAGCGGATCTCAGTATTCCTACAGTGTGGTGATGAAAGACTGTCCTCATAGAACATGCTGGATATGTTTATGTCCTTTAATGCAGATCACAGCTGATTAAACTCAGCCTCGGTATGTTTGATCTGCACCTTTAGCATTATCATGCACAGAATAAGTGAGCAGCCGTATGGGAGGGAAATGCCTGTCGACTGCACTTTATAATTCTTTTGGCTCACATTTAGTTTTTTCATACTGTATACTATAATGTTGTTTTAGTGTTTTATTTTTAAGTTATTAGATGAAATTGTGTAGGATAGTAAAGGTGCAGTCGCATTTACTGTTGTTCAGGGAATGTTTGCAAGCCAAACACAGTAATATTAACATGAATCCACCCAGTTGGGAATTTCTTGTGAGATTTCACCTCAGATTTTGGACCAGGTTCAAGTTGGTCATGCTGATATGCCACAATGTCCAACAAAAAGTAGCTTGGTTTTGAAAAGTGAGCTCTGTTTGCTGTGCTTCATACATTGACGGTGGACCTTTTTTGATTGGAAATTTTTGCTACTGTGGCCTCAACTTAACTCAAGTTAACTTTTAGCCTCAAAAATGGCACACTACACCTTTACATTCTATGGTAAAAATCACAGCATTTGGAGATTTCGGTTCTGATATCTGATATACCCATTGCTCTTTCACACTCTCTTATCTTTGTCTCCTCTCTCATTTTCTTTCTTTCTCACTATTCCTCCCTCCTTTCTTGTCTCCTACCCTTTTCTCTTTCATGTGTCCTCTTATAGCCAGAGAACCTGCTATTGGCCAGTAAGATGAAAGGGGCGGCAGTGAAGCTGGCTGACTTTGGCCTTGCCATCGAGGTGCAGGGAGATCAGCAGGCCTGGTTCGGTAAGACTCCTTTGCTTTTCCTTCAACTCGTTGGTATTCTGATCTCTAAAAGGGATTTGGCTTGAAGCCATTGTTGATCGTCTTGATGCAAGATTGAATTAAATTCAAGAGACCAAATTAATTTCACTGGTTTCTCATACATTAAAACATTTGCTGATTTTCAAGCAGTGTTTCCCTTATTGTTCCGTTTGCTCTCTATGGCATCTTTGGCTCTTGTGGGACTGGAGAACTCTGGAGAGTAGCCAGCTTGTGTTTTTACACTGTGCTCATGGGAAATATGGAGTTCTTTTTGAGTCAAGACTACTCACTTGAACCAAGTCAGAGGTCACAGACGACAAAGCCAGTGAACAAATTAAAAATAAGCTTTTCCAAAATTGTGGGAATTTCTTAAATGCTTTTTCACATTATACAGTCTTTAGGAAATATCTATTTTTATGTACATCTCAAGCACATCTGCACATCTTTTTTTCACTAACTATTTTGTGTTTAATACAAACTGAAATGTTGTTACCTGTTGAAGATTTTGTGAGTGAAGTCAGTTCATTTTAGATACTGAATGTACGTAAATCACAATATGGCCTTACAGGTTTTGCAGGCACCCCTGGATACCTCTCGCCTGAAGTCCTGAGAAAGGATCCCTATGGCAAGCCTGTGGATATCTGGGCCTGTGGTAAGATTTTCACCTGTTTTATTTAAAGTGTCATTTAAAAAGTCTATTTTTTTCTAGTCTTCTGTAGTGTCATGTATTTGTCCACTTTTATGAATAATCGGTGTACTAAATATGTGATTCAGTCTCTTTACTGGATTAGTATTTGAATAGTTATCAATTTATGTGTCCTGGGCAGGTGTGATCTTGTATATCCTGCTGGTGGGTTACCCTCCTTTCTGGGATGAGGATCAGCACAAACTGTATCAACAGATCAAGGCTGGAGCCTATGACGTGAGTGATTTCTTTTAATGAGTTCTCACTGCTTTATAATGTAATGACACTGTTTTAGATCTAATCAGGCCTGTTCCATTGAAGGAAACACATCCACCCAATATTCAGATCAGTGGTTGACCAATATGATATTTTCAATGTTGGATTCTCATTACTTTTTGTCCAGTAGACCTATAGATCCATACCCAGTAGATCCATATCAAAAGTTTGGAAGTCAGTAGTGTATTGTTTTATGTTTTTGAAAGACTCTCTTTTGCTCATGAAGGTTGCATTTATTTGATCAAAATATGGTAAAATCTGTAACATTGTAAATTATTATCACAATTTAAAATGACTGTTTTCTGTTTTAATATATACTTCAAAATGTTATTTATTCCTGTGATGGCAAATCTTTTTTTTCCAGCAGACATTACTCCAGTTACATGATCCTTTAGAAATCAATTTAATATGCTGATTTGATGCTTAAGAAACATTTCTTATTTTTTTAATGTAATGTCTTATATAATAATGTTAACAACAGTTATGCTGCTTAATATTTTTGTGGAAATTTTGAGATTTTTCAGTATTTGTTAAATAGAAAGTCAAAAGAGCAGCATTTGTTTAAAATGAATTTGCCGGAAGAAATTCAACTTTCAAAACGCCTACTTTTCACTCCAGGCAAAATCGCTCCGCACTGCACCCATATCTGATCTAATTAAAGTAGACGTTTAGTAAACAGTCGAACAGTAAATGTATGTCAAACAAAAGGCCTGTTTATTTCAAAAAGTGACTGTAACCCAGTTTAAGCGGCATTTGGCTCAATCAGTAACAGAAAGTGAAAGGCCTTTCATTAGTCTTTTATTGCCCATCAACTTGTTGACAGAGAAGCTCTCATGGCCGTCCTCATACATAGATTTCAGTGCCACCTCATCGACCCAAGAGTGACGAGCCCAGATTGAAGCCTTTGTTAATATTTAATTGGTTGGGATAGAGAGCCAAGTTACTCAATAATAAATGATGGCAGCCCCCTCCTCTAGAGCTTAGCAGTGGAACATACAACCGAGGAGTCTTCTTCATTATCATCAGCATTATCATATCCTCAAACCCCTAAGGAAAACAGTTTACAGTGGGATCTTTCCCCTTAACACTATTCTAGCATATATGAGGTTAGAAAAATCTTGCAGATAGCATCGTGTCAAACGTTTGTCTGTCAGTGCAGTGTTCGGCTGTAGTTTGTAAACAGACAAGCATGATCATAGTATGGATTCATAATAATTTGATTTAATTTGTGCTTTCAAAATCCCTCTTGACCAGGCTCACTAAGTGCATGGGACTATAGCATGCTTGTTGTGTTTGTTGCATAGTGGTGTTGTCCATTTTGATGGAGTGCTGCAGTGTGGGAGAGATGTGATTATGAAGGTCAGTTTTGGTTTCAGCATTTTCAGCCATCCAGGTGGAAAACAACTCTTCCAGCCATCACTTTAGCTACTCTGCTCTAATCTTATTAAAATCCATTACAGGCCATGGAAGCCATTGATCTGTGCGTTTGTCCATGTCAGTATACATTTGAGCTCTCAGTTTCATACAATAGTCTGAGATAGTGAAAATGCTTCTATTTTTCATTATATTCTTGTGTAGTATAAATTTTCATTACTGTTTATATTATCAGTATTAGCTAAATTATTTGGGTGCAAAGTTGAATTAACAAACTTTTGAATTCAGAATTAATGCTTGTTTTGTCTTCTTTTTGCATTGATGTCAGCAGTGCTCAAGCTTCATGAACTCAACAAGTTTGTGCAAAACCTGATGATTGTGTTCTCCAGTATGATTTAAGATGATATAAAGAGCATCTTGAGCTTCAATGGAAGAGAATCTGACCATCTGTACAAAATCACATGATCAATGTCACAAATTTACTTATGATTAGTGACTTATGATTAGTGTAGGGCTTTTCACAATGCTTTTCCTTACAAAGCAGCTATACAGAAATTGCATGTAAAAATTGGGCCTTAATGAACCAGGAATCTACCATTTATAAATAAATAAAATATACCAGTGGTACCAACTGGTTTGGTCACGGGACCCAAATATTTATGAATTTGAACCAAGCTAATTTATTTCTCAAAAAGGGTTAGCGCACCATGCTCACTTAACATACACATAAATTGTAAGAATATCACTTAACACTTGCGAATAAACAGGATAAGGAAAGGCTATTAAAAACTAAAGGTATGAGCCACCACAATCATCACAAATATGTAAAATAGCACAACTTGAAAATAAAGTTTTTTTTGGGTTAAGGTTATTGAAAATATAGTGGGTAAATACACAATATCAGATATCCCACCCTGCAAAAACTAATTTCCGGGAGGTAGCACACCCTCATTTTCAGGTTTAAAATGAAACAAACCTTAGGTTTTCAGTGTAGACCTCACTGTATCTCACCAAGAAAACTCAATCATCTTTCCTCTCTTGTTTTTTCATGTCTTAGTTTCCTTCTCCAGAGTGGGACACTGTTACCCCAGAGGCCAAAAACCTTATCAACCAGATGCTGACCATCAACCCAGCAAAGAGGATCACTGCTGACCAAGCAATCAAGCATCCATGGATCTGCGTAAGTGTCTTGGACTTAAACCCCAAGCACTTTTCGATATATATCTTTCAGGGCTGGTTTATATTGCGTCACCCAGCCTGTCACGATTACATGCACCAACTGGCATAATGTCAAAGAGCGTGAAATAAACATTTGCTAGCCTGTTTGGTTGATATAAAACTTTAAATGAGACTTTATATCCAATTTGTATTGTATACAATCTGTCATAACATACTGTATCTGAGTAAAGATTTGTCCTGAGGACTGTGACATCTTTCTCTCACACTTAGCAACGCTCCACTGTCGCCTCCATGATGCATCGCCAAGAAACCGTTGAGTGTCTGCGCAAGTTCAACGCCCGTAGAAAGCTCAAGGTCTGAATCATTCATTGCTAACACAATATTTGTTAACATTAGTTAATGCACTGGCTAACATAAATAAGTGCAACTCTGTATTAATGTAGGTTAATTTCCATAGCCATCATTAATGCCCTATCCAAATCTGTGATTGTTTGAAAACGTTGTCCTTTTCTAGATAAGATACTAAAGTAGCACTTGTGTCTCCTGCAGGGGGCCATTTTGACCACCATGCTGGTGTCCAGGAACTTCTCAGGTGAATGCCTTATTAGCTTCTGAATTATGAATAAGACTTGTGATCATACATTGAGATCAGTATGTTATGTTTATGTAGTTTCTTTCAAAACTTTGATTTTATAATCTGGCCTCACTTTCCTGACTGCATAGAGGCAGCATTTGGGCTTTGCTTTAGGTTGCTTTGTTAGGAAACAAATTGGGTACGTTTTTCTGTGATCCCGGAGAGGCTGAGCTTCTGCCTTGAGTAAGCCTCTCCAAAACGAAATGCTCTTTTGTCCAATAGTGGGTCGGCAGCACACCAGTCCCGCCACCCCCACCACCAGCACAGCTTCACTGGCACAGGAAGGTATGTGAGATGGGCACTAGGGGGCCGTTGCCTACTTTCAGCCTCAGCATGTGACCAAGGGGAGCCTGCTATACCCCTGCCAACGCACGGGCACCGAAACTCTTCTGAGAGGCCATTCACTATGCAGAGAATACTTAACACACGCTCCAAGGTTTGGGTTCGTTGACTGAATTTAGAATATTTCAATTCTAATTTGATTCAATAGAAATCTTGCGTGACTGCATATTTTGTCAGTAATAAAATTTAAGTAAATTGATGTGTATAAAACTTGTAATTCAGTCACTCCCATCCCTGAGACTCATTCGTAACCCTTTGTGCTTCGTGGCTTTTGGCCAAAGTCTAGGATGAAGGTGCCCTTTCCTGTCAGAGGCGACCTTTGCCTTTAGTCTGCGCTGAACATCTTTACACAAGTGCTGTGAACTTGTCAGAAGATGTTTTGTGCCATTTTCAGCGGGTTGGGATGGTAAGAAGAATATCACAAAAGCATGTATTATGTCTTCCAAATGGTGTCTCTCAGGAAACATAATGCATTATGGGTGTGCGCTCTTGGTGATGGTCCAGGGATACTCCGGTGGAGGTATTTCGACCCGAGTCACCTTAAGCAACGGCATCATATTTAAGGTTTTCATTACAGTTTAAGTGGCCTTTATTTATGTTGATGGTTTCTTAAGGTGGCTCGTTCTCCTTGTATACCTCACAGTCACAGTCAGGTCGGCTTTCGGTCAACCAGCTGCACTGGTATGAAATTGTGGGTAGATGCTGACATGCATTTGCCTGTTGTAAGAATGAATGTCTACATGTATGTATTAGCAATAGCATGGTCTTAAGGGAAGACTTACTGAGAAGAACCACTGTACTGAAGTCTTCACAGCGAGGATCGCTGTGGAGTGCTTAAAAAGCACCTTTCAGCATGTCTTCGGGTGTCTTTGTGCATGGAAGACACGAAGCAACAGGGATCCACATGTCCTTCTGTCTTGCCTTTTGTTTGTTTCATAGTTTCTTGCCCCTCTCTTCATGTATACGTCTTAATGAAAGTGGCATGTCTGTGAACGCTCTGCCAATTGCTTCTGTTGCTTTACAATGATACTTAAAGGTGCAGTATGCTATTTCTCAAAATAGTTGCTGAACACTGTTGATATTTGAAATCAACCCAAACAAACACTTCATTGCTTTGTCCCAAACATGCAATGCAAGAGTTTTTTTTATCAAAGCAGAAACAAAGCAAAATAATGCTTTGCGAATAAAGAGGGAAAAAAGACGACAAGAAAGCACAAAAAATGAACCTACAGTATATACTGTATATACTCTTGTGTAATGTTACTCACGGATGGAGCAGAAACATCACAACCTCTGCATCCATTTTCAGGCCTTCCTGCTTAGGTCTCACCAGTGTTGGAAAGCTTTTCTAATATTTACACGGGTCCTAAAGCTCTTGCTTGATCATAGCCCTTCTTTTTCCACTGAGATTTTCTCTTTTGTTCTCTAAACTTAAAGTCTTTCTTCAAATATCGCTCTTGCTCAGCTCACTGTCTCTCCTCTCCCATCATTAGTATACGCCCCCTACTGTGATTGGCTGAAAGTTTGATGCGGTGCTGGGTCCGATCTAGCCTGACTCCGCCCTCCTTCGTACTTCCGCACAATTTTCATTTTCCTTCAGTACTGCATCTGGGATTGTGCTGTAGACTTTGATTTTCTCCGATAAATTTTTTACTGGGCCAATCAGCGAACAGAGGGAGTGGTTGAGAACGATGACGTTGATGTCAACTCTGGCGTTATTGTTCAAAATAAGAAAGATGCGAGCGAAGCCATTCGGTCCGTTGTGGCAACGCTGCCGAATATGCTCGCAAGTTAAAGCCGGAGCAAGAACAATCTTTGCTTTGTTTTGTTGGTGGCCATCTTCCCCACGGGGTTCAGGAAAATACATATGTCACGACCAACGTTAGCGATTGGTTATGGCAGATAGAGTGAATCTGGGCAGATCCAATAGTTTTAGACTTCAATAGAGTTCCCGCCTACAAGGAAGTTAACGCTTGTCAATGGAGAGGTGCCAGACTCTATGTACAAATGAAACGTACGAGAGTCTGGTGGGACCAGGCTAGGTCCGATCCACTTTTAACAGCATTTTTCAAAAATCGCTTACTGCATCATTAACAGCTGCAGTGGATTATTTAAGCCTAACAAGTACATCTAATTTAATCAGAGGCAGTTGTTTACAATGTGATATATCAGTCAGGCCATTTAATTAGCTGCTATTTGACTATTTTGAAAGACACTGCCGATAACCATGCCCACTTATGAGTTTATTTAATTTGAGCAAATTTGTCTAATTTCAGCACACAATTTCTACTTGTACACCATCATTTAAAAAATTTTGGTCGGTATTTTTGGGGTCAAATTTTAAAAATTTTTTTTTTTTTTTTTTTTTTTAAGAAGCCTTCCATGCTCACTAAGACTGAATTATTTGAAAGATACTGTAAAAAGAGAACAGTATTGTGTACAGTACATGATCACATACTCTGCCATTATCCACACTGTTCTCTCTATTGGCAGTGGCACTGACTATTTAAACAAATCAATCCACCGCTAACTCATGCTAAATTAGTTTTTTATTAATTTCACACTATCAACAGGTGCAGCACACAAACTCATTTGATGCATTATGCAATTTCAATTACGAGACCAGTTTAATTACGAGCACAACAGCTGAACAGATCAGAAAAAAAGGTCTTATCGTCCAACCACTCAGTCCTCTCGTGAATCAGCAGTTCAGCTCCAGAGTGCTAGGCTAGAGTGAACTGAAGCAGACATAGGCATTGGTTTGTCAGATCTGCATGGAGTCGTGTGCAGGAGAGATGCCTTCAGTGATGACAGCAGGCCAGGCAGGAGATGGCTCTGCACAGCATGGACCCAGCATGAACAAAAAATCCTCTAGTTTTGCTTTGAGTTGCTTGACTACTTTGTTTGCCACAGCTGTTTTTCTTTTTAATAATCCGTTGATTGATTTATCTTACCTTTTCCCCTTTTTGCATTCTTTCCTACCTCTGTCTACTTTTAAAGGTAAGGGAATTTGAAGATCATACTTATAAAATCTACTCATATCCTTGTTTTTTTTGTGCACATATTTGTTGGCATTGTTTCTGATTTGATCTGTTTTGCCTTTTAAACCACGTTTCTGTTTATTCACGTAAGTGTTTCATATCAAACTGAGGTGGTCTTTCACGTTTCTTGGTGGAGAGAATCTTCTAGCCACTTTATATGATACCAGTGCTTTGGGGTTTGCTTGTGTCATGGGTCTAGGTGGCATTTTTACTGCTCTATGGATGGTATTCCGTGTCACGTGGCTTGATTCTGCCATTGTTATTTATGTACTATTGTAGTATTCATTCATATTTTTAATTGACTTTGTAATATATGTATTTTACATTTTCATTTTAATTTAAGTTTTAGTAATATTATGTGCTTTGTCATTTGTTTTTAAAAAAACATATTTCTATATAGTTTTTGCAATTGGATTTATATTGTTTTAGGGGCTGTGTGTTGACACGACATCGTTTTCAACTCAAAAATGTCTATGCGTTTTAGCCGATCATTTACACAACAGCATTTTGGGGGCCTGAAAATGCAAATTTTTGAAAATGGGTTTCAAAGTGATAGTTTTTAAAAATGATACCGTTATAGTCTCTAAACTTCACAATTGCGAACTCGTGAAAACGGTGACGTATTACATGCTCATTCTATAGCTGCATAGTTTTTCTTTACTAATTTGACCTGACATGTATAATACAACGTTTTTAATCGTTTCCGCAGATCCGTGTAAAACGGGATTGTTTTGAACTTTGTCGTCTGTACGCAAAAAAAAAATGCAAAGGATAAACCTCGCTGTTTTTAGTACTGTATATCGTTGATGTGTAAACGTGCCCTTAATAATTTTAGTACTTTAACTTAATTATCATCTAATATTTTTATTTTATTTTATTTCTGCTTGTTTTCAATTACCCAAAACAATTTTTAATAGTTTTTGTCAAGAATAACAACTGGTTTCTCCAGTAAAGGAACAACATTTGTAAATGTCATTAACTAGTCAGTTCATCAAAGATTGAGCATTTCTAAGTGTTTAATTTTTTTCTCCTCTCATTTTTCAGCATGCAAAAGTTTACTGAACAAAAAGTCTGACGGCGTTAAGGTAAGCCCACACACATATTATAAACCTCTTTCTCATTAAGTTCTTGAATCAGCATTGGCATCATAAAATAAAATGTTTTTGTATCATAAACAAATGCACAGTTCTTCCCCAGTTTTTATGTTTAAATGATGTTTCCTGTCATATTTATTTTCCTTCTTTTAAGGGCATATTATAAACAGAACTGACAGTCAAGCTAACTAGCAAATGGCTGGCATAATCCAAAGACATTAAATGCACTCTGTTTCTAATTTAAAATGATTAGCTCTTTATGTGATATATTTTCGGTGTGTTAGCTTGAATAATATCCCACTGAGGCCCAATCAAACTCATTCAGCATATTTAGACGGATATTTGCCCTGAGTCATGGTGAAATCTGTTGAAGCAGAGAGACTTTCTCAACCCTGTGCCATCTCTGTGCATGCAGTGAATCGCAACTGTGAAGCAACAGTTTCTCTAAATGAAACAAGTCTTATCAATAAATCAATTTCAGCAGTTTAACACTTTTCAACTGTTGCTACTACTAAACACCCGTCATGTCACACATGGCTTTGCAACTTCTTGTGGTTGTTTATTTTTCCTCTTTTTCTTCTCTGTGGGATCTAACTAGCAGCTTTATTTTTTTCTGTGTTCACTGGCCTGTTTTCTATGCTTCCCTGTTTTGCCCTCCTCTGTTTCACTCCGTTCAGAAAAGGAAGTCAAGCTCCAGTGTTTATTTGATGGTGAGATCTGTTCCGTGTCTCCTTTTTCTGACTCTCCCTCAACACTTTCTCACTCTCTGGCTCTCTTTTTTTTCTTGGTTGAGATGCTCGAGAGTTTGTTTGGGTCTTTTTTTGTCTCATCGTAGGGTTTTGTGAGTCATGGGATCATCAAACATTAACAGAGTCATGTTCACCCGTTCAGCTCTGTTTTATTACATACACACGTTCCTGTTGGAATCCCATTCCCCTTGAAGTTCATTCTTCATTCCCATTGCATCTTGGTGCTTTCTTTGTAACTCAGACCAGGGCTTTTGTCTAAGAGGTATCTCCTCGACCTCTGCAAGCCCTTGATACACCCTGCGAGCTTCCTCCAGTTTGACTGTCTCCGCTTTCATATAGCAATAATAACCAGGGCTGAGGTTTGCTCAGAGTGGACAAAGGGCTCGCTCTTGGTGCTCTTCAATAGGAAAGAGAGAGTTTTAATGGTGTTGGAACAGACTATGTTGAGACACAGACAAACAAGCCTTTCTCTCAATGGAACTCCCCTTTTTCCCACAGTCCATAGTTTGCCAGGCGATTTCTGTTGCCATGGCAATAGCTGCAGTGCCTGTGACATCGAGTTTGTCCTGACAACAAGTAAAGAGCAACTTCAAATATTAAAATATTGTATGTTAAATCTTACTATTTAAAACGCACCTTTCTTTTGTTCTGTTTTCATTTTTGTTTATGGTTATAAAGAATGTTTAAGTAACCATATCATGGATTTTCATAACTCCCCCCATATTTTTTTCTGTAGTCAAGGGATTGATAGTAAATGACAGCAGCAGCCATTGATTTCTGTGAGCCATGGCAGTTCTGTTTTAGCCTTGTCACAGAGGGACATTTTTAATATCGAACAAACATCATTCAGACGTTGCGCGTAGATCCACATTTCTCATGTCTTGAGTTTCTCCATCAGGTCCAGACAAATACACACCCTTTCCTCAGTTTGACTCCTGCTCGTGGCTATCATTGTCCTCATTACTGAGTAGACCTTATGATTTTCCAACCAAGTCTCTAATAATCTAATATATAAACTTAAAGAAGCCTTTAATTGATTCAGTGATCTCAATTATAGTCTTGAACTCAAGTTTGATCATCTTTAACATCCTGTTATAAAAAATGTGTATTTTAAATATTAGAGCTGTCAATTAAACATGTTATTTTAATTAATTAGTTTTGGGGAAATAACGTGTTAAAATGAATGCATTTAACGCCCCCGACCTATGCAGTTCATCTAACTTTTCATACAGGTGAGTGGTGACAAACATGAAGCAGACCAACAACTCACTGAGTGATGTAGCCTATACAATGCATTTGGAATGCCCCTAAAATTCAGGATATCAGGGCAAAATTCCCCTGTATGAGTTTTTGTCTCATATTTATATCATGCTATACTAAAGCAATAACATAAGATTGTTTTGTTTTGCCCCGAACGAGTGCAAATGTGATATTGATTTTATACTACAGTTCAATAAACACAAAGTTTATATTGTGTTATATGTCAGACAGGATATTGTCTGCGTTTGCTCAGTTTTGCCAATGTAAATATTACCTGTAAAGTCACAGCAGAACTGTTGTGCATCTCCGAGCAACACACAGCAGTGCTTCGTTTCTGAATGAATCCGCATTTTGAGCTAATCAATTGTGTGGACCAATGATGCAATGGCCTATTAATTCAAGAGAGCCATATACTTTATTCCTGAATGAATCAGCCGTTTGAACGAATCGAATGAATGACTTAATCATTTAGACATTAACCACCACCTACTGGCAGTTTTAGTTTAGTTTATTTAATGTATAATTTAATCTTTTAAAAAACTTTAAAAAAGTTTACTTCACCCAAAATAAAAATTGTCATCATTTACTCACCCTCATAGCCATTGAAGCCTAAAAGTTTGTGTAATAAATTCTGTTGAATCAAATTAATTATACCTAAAGCTACTTTTGTAATGACTATTTGATGCTTTTCTCATTTATCACAATAATGACTTTAAATAGTCTTTTGTAAGTAATTTCTCTGCCAAATTTGATGTGCGATTAATTTGATTAATTAATTGGTACGTCGTGTAATTAATTCGATTTTTTTTAAATAATCGCTTGACAGCCCCAATAAATACAATAAAATATAATAGTTTTAATTATGTATTTTTATCATAAACATCTAAAACGTATGAATTGACCGAAAATTGACAGTTTTTTTTCAGGGATGATATAGTCGGGTCACACAAACTAGCTGCCTCTATCACTCCTGAATGCTGAAAAATAACTGTCAATTAACTGAGACTGAATGCATAAATAAAGCAGTTTCTTTAAAAATATATTTCTCTATCTATATTTATGGCTGTTTAACATTTGGGATGAACAACTTTTGGCTGCTGTTCTGCTTCAGTGTTTTTGATCCGTGTGTAACCTCTTCTAATCTTTCGGTAAGGATTCTTGAACATTCTTCTCAAGAATTGTATCGGTTTTACTGCCGCCTCTCTACTTTCTTTCCTATAGTCAGCCTTTGTTCTTTTTGGATCATTAATTGTACTCTGAATTGATTCACAGAGTCCGCGGTTTGAGCATAAAGTCTTCTCGCTGAAGCTTTTCACTGCATGCACTAGTGAACTATCAGGGTCCCTTAACTCCTTGACAGTAACATTGGCCTCTAATTGTTACTGTGCCAGCAAAAGAGTATTTTTAAATATTTCTATAAATTTTATCTGTAGCCTTGAAACTTTTCTTTCTTTTCATTTTTTTTACTGTTGTATCCATCTTTATGGATGTATTCAAATATGTACAAATTATATTAGTATATTTACATGTTTATCAGCACTGTAAGTTAATGTCTCTTATATGAAAGTTTGAAAGATGTTTACATATGCTGAATTTATTATTATTATTAAATAAATAAATGTCAACAAAATATACTTATTCTCTGTAAATATACTTATTTTCTGTAGTCATATTTTAGGATAATTGAACAGTTCCAAAACAACACTGCCGTATTTTATATCAAGGAACATAACCATGTAAAGGAAGTCTCTTTTTGTACAGCCCACCTTGTTTTATCTTTGTTTTTATCAATAATTATAATGTGATTTTACAGATATGGGAGGATTTATTTAAATATTTTTTATTTGATGACTCTGCTCTAGTATTACCGGCCATGAGTAGTTTGAATCTGTAATTCCAGAACGTACCTCTCACAAAAACACGCCTTTCAATGATTGAAGAACAGCTAAAACCTTTTTTTTTTTTTTTTTTTTTTTCATGAATGTGTATCATTAAAAGTGCTCTAGGCAAAGCTAATTTACCCATACAGATCCCCTTTCATGTCTAGAATGAGCTGAGGTTGTCAGTTCTTGAACTGCACTGAACAGAAATCATTAGGGCCCGAGCACCGATGGTGCGAGGACCCTTTTGGAATGGCTCTGTTTATTTTGTGTTGTCATTGTTTTGTTTTTTGCCCCAGCCACAGACAAACAACAACAAAAACAGTGTAGTAAGCAGCAGCACCAAAGACAGCAGCATATCATCCACTGCACCAATGGTACCTCATCTTAACTTTTTATTTCCTTCATTCATAGTCTTTCCTTTTCTTAGTTCTTAAGTCTTTGTTTAGTAAAAGGCTTTATCAGTTTGTCCCATACCTGTTATTTTGACTTCCACCACTCATCGCTCAATCCACTCAGATGAAGATGTGACACGTTACTCATGGTTTTTGATGAGTTGAACTAAAACATCTGGTTTGTGCCCGTGGATTTCTCTCTGACTTCCTATTTTACCCAAACAAACTCGCAGGAGAAGTTTGACAGCTTAGCAGACAACCCCTGTACTTTAGACAGTTTCAAAAACTTTTCTTTTTGTTCAGTATCTGACCATATTAAAGTGAGAGAACATTTTCTTAGACTAGTAATATGTAGATACCCCTAGTTGCATCTTCTCTTAATCTCACAGTCGAGTCTCCAAGGGTAAAACAGGATAATTTTATGTCAGGAAGCAGAGCTGCTCTGTTTGTTCTGAAGATGCAGTCCCTAACTTTTATTATTATTATGGGTAATTGCTCATTTACCCAGTTCACAGCCTTCAGAGGACATAGTGCTACTTCTTGTCAACTGACACGCACACCCAGTCAAGGAACAGTGGGGTCTAAAAGTCGAAGATCATTGTTATCAGCAAGAAAATGTGATTTTTAGTATTAGTGTTTGCCCAGACATTGAAGTTGCTTGGGCTCACAGGCGATGAGGTTTTTTTTCTCTTTCAGTAATGCATCAAAGGGAATGATATTGTAACTGGTTCTCAGCACGTAGGGACTGCATCTTCAGGTCTGCGTTGACAGGTTGCTTATTAGAGGGTTTTGTGTTAGTGGTGGTGGACATAAAGTAGGATCTAGTGCGCAAGACTGTTTGTTTATATGTGGGGTGTGTGTATGTGCAAAGTTGGGATCAATGCTTTGTGTTTTCTGGAGAAATTACATACTGTGGCATTGAAAGCTAACTGTTTGTGCAGTGTTAATCATTTCTGTTATGTCTATGTGCTGTTGGTGACTGGGGTTGGTCTTGGAGAGAGACTTCTCAAGCC
Organism: Chrosomus eos; assembly: GCA_036326025.1. Classification (NCBI taxonomy): domain Eukaryota; kingdom Metazoa; phylum Chordata; class Actinopteri; order Cypriniformes; family Leuciscidae; genus Chrosomus; species Chrosomus eos. Next base: position 14,768,554 of record CM070833.1, read on the forward strand.
TATTGACTACTTCCTTTTCCACTGTCTCTCTGTGGTTAGAAGTACCCAATCTTTGCATGCCTATTCATTGAACTTCAAGTTCTTTGTATAATGTCTTTCTTTACAAAACATTGTAGTTATTGTATACAGGGGCCTCAATGTATTTGGACACCTAACCCACACTTAAACACAGTGTATTTTGACACCTAACCCACACTTAAAAACACATTAATGTCATTGTATTATATGTAGCTTTTTTTAAAGGGATAGTTTACCTGAAAATGAAAATTCTGTCATCATTTATTCACCCTTAAGTTGTTCCAAACCGGTATACATTTGTTTGTTCAGCTGAACACAAAGGAAGATATTTTGAAGAATGTTTGTAACCGGTTGCGCCATTGACTTCCATAGTATGGAAAAAAAAATACTATTGAAGTCAATGGGACCTATCAATCTTTCTGGTTTCAGCAGAACAAAAAAAAAATCATACAGATTTGGACCAACTTGAGGGTGAGTAAATGATGACAAAATTTTATTTTTGGGTGGACTATCCCTTTAAAATAAATTTAGTACAGTCTTGCTTTATTTATTTATATCCATTATTTCGTTAATTTTATTAATTCATTTATTTCATTATTATATTATTTATTTATTTATTTGTTATTTCTGGTTATCAAGCATTTCAACAAATCGAGTTCCATTTTAATTTTAAAGAAAAATAGCATAAGGACATTTATTTATTTATTATTCCCATCCATTTAATGAATATTGTTGGCTATTAGTGTAATATGTCCATGATATAACAAAACACCATTGACAAGTGGCAACTATATCACAAGCACATTTATTTATTTAGCATAAATTAAAACATGTAACAACAAACAACCAGTACTAAATACCACTTGTAAATGATATCATCTGATGCAATGAAATTCATACTTTTTAAAGTTTAAAATAAGTGCCCAAAAACATTTTGGGGCCTTTGTTATACGCCTTATTAGCTTATGGAACAAACGCAAAGTCTCCAATGCTCCTGACAGTTGTACAGTCATATCATGCTAGTTGTGGAGTCAGGGTCCACTCACCCCCTTCCCTCTGCCCCGCATGGTAAACTCTCTCCTGCCTCCCCCAGGAATCACAGACCACTGTCGTGCACAATCCAGCCGATGGCATCAAGGTAAGCCTCCTCTTTTAGCTCTGCCATTGAACACGGGTCATTAGAGCTACTTCCTAAAACCACAAGCCCAAACTTCACAAATATCACTCAAGTGAATGGGTCTTGCCCTCATGCTTGGTTGGCTGGTTTGTGCAGGGCTCGGTGTGTTCCTGTCAGGGGTCTGTGTGTGTGAGGGTATGCTGGGGTATATCTGTGCTTGCGGGTGATTCTTTATGTGTGTGTGTGTGTTTGCTGGTTTACAGTGTGTGCACCATATATTGTTCCACATGGTTTATAGACCCTGTCTGCAACTGTACTCTTCCCACCTTCATATAACCACCCTTCCATCTTGCATATTGTTTTCTCTCTCTCTCTCTCTCATATCACAGGGGTCTACAGAGAGCTGTAACACCACAGAAGAGGAGGACGTGAAAGATAAGAAAGGTACACTATTAACTTAAGTCTACTTTGCATGTCTTTCTTTTGTTCTCTGGGATCTACAGAACAGGGTGTATGTGTATGAGTTCATTCAAAATGTAAATGTTTCTTAAACGCGTCATTAGAATCAAAGGCCATGTTTACACCTGCTATTTAGATCTTTCCTGTGGGGGTATATGGTCCAGAGAGATCTGAGCTCCGCATTGAGTTCGTCTGGGATTAGATAAAGAAACAGAAGTGACTGAGACTGTCTAAATCCATAAAAGAACATCCTCACATTTTTTTCAAGAGTACTTAAAGGGATAGTTCACCCAAACGTGAAAATTGTCATTATTTACCAAACCAATCATGAGAAAACAACGATTTTAGTTTTATGAGAAAAGTACAAATTCATTATAATTTGCCACCAATTTGCCAAAACAGAAAATAGTTAAAATAGTTAAGAATTGCCTTCACTCCCTCTCACATATTTTCAAGCTCATAAGACTTTAATTTATCTTCTAAACACAAATAGATTGATTTTTAATGAAACATGAGAAATTTCTGTCCCTCCTTTGAAAATTGGTTTATGACGATTGGTTAATATGATGAACAGATTTTATTTAGGTTTTTATTTACATATAAACATTGTTCAACACACATACATAGAGCACATCAAATATGAACCAATGATATGTCGCGTCACGCTAGTACGGTTGACCTTCTGTTTATCATATTTGCATTATTTTTTTTGTTTAGTTTTCTATATTAACAGAACAATTGTCAAGAATGCATTGGAATGCATTTTATGCAGGGTTTCGGACTAACTCTGAATGTGGTTTCAATGAAAGGATCACAAATTGCTTTGGACGGACATTAATACCAGATGTGAATGGGGTCAAGGCTTGTTCACTTTCCCAAATAGTGGTAATGAAGGCCAGAGGGAATAAATATTATACAGGTAGTGAGATATTGACAGTGAGATTGATTCCTGTGTGGTGAAAGGACCTTCATGGTATGATAATTGCTTTGCGTGTGTGTTGACGGCCAGCTTGTCAGCTCTAGATACATTGCTGTTCACTACAGCTTCAGCTATTGTGTGGTATAAGGGACCAAAACAGGGTCAGACTGACTGATTTGCTATCATGAATCAGCACAAGCTCTGCTATGAAAAGGAGCCATGCTGTGATTGCCAAAGTTACCATGACACTGATGAATCTCAAAGTCTTGTGTTTTTATAATGAATGTCCACAATATCTGAGGGAATATTCGTTTTACAGCAGTGACCTTTACTGGCAACAAATACCCCTTCTGAGAATTACTGAGCCTCTGTATCACATCTCAGTATGTTGTCTAGCAGAGTCACATGGTGGTTCATTATCACACAGCAATATTGCACAATGGGTTCAACTCAATTATATATAATCATGGCGCCATCCATCATCTGATTGGCCTTTTTGATAAATTCTGAGCTTCTATATTGCTTTTTGAGGGCTGTTAGATAATAAGATACCTTAATCATTTCTATTCAATCTGGGAAACACAAGCAGAGGTTTAATGAGTCAGTAGAGCTTTAGGATCATTCTTTGCTTGACACTAATCTAAGCTTGATGGTCAGGTACGCTCAATAGTCAATATACTGAGATTTAACCCTCAGAGACTTACACTGTAAAAAATTCTAACCTCCCCAATGCAAAATTTTCTAGTGACTGGTCACATGTAAATTTTTCAGTTGGCCCAAGTGAAATTCTGCAAATAACTTTAATAAAAGGTTTTGAACCACTTCAAATGTTGACTACTGTAATAAGAAATGTTTCTTGAGCAGGATAACCGCATATTAGAATGATTTATGAAGGATCGCGTGACACTGTAGACTCGAGTAATGATGCTAAAAATTCAGCTTTGCCACCACAGGAATAAATTACTTTTTAAAATATATTAAAATAGGAATATTATGATTTTTACTTAATTTTTGAATCAATCAAATTAATCCATCGTCATCATGTTTTACCTAGTTTTATCCCGAAGATCATATTTTATTTAAATAACCATTCCAGTTCTTCCAAGTAAATCTCTGAGGGTTAAACCTTAGAAATGATCCACTTGCGTCATAGCAGAAAGGCCCAAAGATGTCACATTCTATACTAGGGTGCAAAAATGTCCCCGACAGAGAAGTATTGTAGCTTTTTCTAAACCAAACAGTTGTATAACACGTCTTTATTTCGAGGTACAAGAGAGTTCAGGGCTCAGAAAATATTCAGCAAATATAATACCTTTATATTATTTTCTGCTCTTAAGTTGCATGCACATTGTGTCTTAGCATGAGTGTTTTTTGTGTAGTGTGTACTGTTGATATTTTTGGACGATTATCATGCAAATTGTGTCAGCACAAAAAGCAAGCTGAAAAAAGTTTTGTGCCTTGTGGTATAACTTATCACAACAAATGTCACACTTTTCCCCTGAATTGTCTGTGTCAGTATCGGTGGGCGGGGCTAGCAATGACAGTGCAGTGGTCAGCCAATGCAGTGGCTCCGATGAGCCGGCTCCTCAGACCGAGGCTTCTCCCCCCTGCCCACTACCCAGTAAGTCAACTGCTACAGCAGTGACCTTATCAGTGGCTCCTACAACTCCCTCTTGGACTCATCTGATCTCTACCTCACATTCTCTCCGTTTCTACTGCTCCCGCTGCTAACCTAGAGTATTTCACCTTTCTAAGCTTGTCATTACTTAATATATCTGGGTGAGATGGACTCACTGGACATCTACATTGTTTAAATGCCCTGTTCTTGTATTTTGGTGTCAGTATGAAAGGTCATATCATACATTTTAATTTTATTATTGATTTATCATTATAGGCAGCAGTTTTATTGTTTAAATGTGATGCATAAACAGTTATGGTCGTATAGAAATTCTCAGATGTTTTTTATGTTGCTCGTTTTTCTGATGTGAATACTGTGTTAAAGTGTGATGTCAGAAATGTGTGGATGTCTAGATTGAGTCATAGTTACTATTTAGTTTCAGTAAATTCTCTTTTTGTACTGAAGCGTTGAAATGAATGCTATGGAGTGTTTTTGCAGTTTATCTCAAAAGCTCAGGGAACATTTGATTCCTTATGATATGACCCCTTTAAGACAATAATAAGGCATTTTTATGGCTTTCGTGAGTCATTGCAACAAAATGCACGGCCCATAATCTACTGTACTCTGCACAGCAATCAAGGACTGAGATAGTCACTTTACCTGATTTGGAGTCTCTCGCAGTCCACCATCTTTGCCCTTTTACTCATGTACGTCGTCACCTCTGACATGGAAAGAATTGCACTGACCTTCTCAGTCAGAGTGACCTTTTCATTTATTTATCTGTGACACTGAATACTTTGAGTGTGACAGATGAGCAGAGGGCCCGTGCTGAGACTGTACACGCCAGACATCTCTCAACACATGCACACACTGTGCCTAGATCTACTCAGTATGGCCATTACTCCTCTTGTGTTCTTCATTTACTCCTGCTTATGCCAGTTCAGTATATAGATTACTGTCACCGTCATAACACAGGCCGTCTTGCATATACATCTCTGCTCTTTCTTGGCTGCATGTTGGGTTCAGCGACTGCTCAAACCACTGAACCAGACTGCTGCAGGTCTTTGTTTAAAAAAGAAAAAACCCTTGAGATCTGCCACCATCTGCTGGACTGTTATAACAAGCACTGCCAGCTCTCTGTTGCGGTTGCTTGAACATGCTGAAATCCTTTAAATCATTTTCATACATATTTATCACGTCTGCTATTTTGTATTTAATGTTCATTATTCAAATTCAGTTAATTACTGAATTTATTTCTGCAGAGTTTTCTGTGTGACGCATGCAGTGGTTTAAGCATGGTTTGCAGTAGCCTGATGTTTTATGAAGCATGTTATATAATCAGCGGTTCTCAGCCTTTTGTCTAACACAATATTCAACCCCCTTTCCCCCACATTATAGGATATATAAGATATTTCAGGTATTTTTGCTGTATGACAAAGCTGCTTGTTTTCAAACTTTTTATTAACTCTGCAAAAAACAGTATACAGTTATTACACCTTGATTTTTTTTTCTAGATTTTTTTATTTAGATTAAGTGTTTTATTAATTAATGCACACACAATGACTTTAAAGTATTAAGTCAACCTGAATCCCCCTTGGAAATTTACTGAGGCCCCCTTGTGGGCCCCGGACCCCTGGTTGAGAACCACTGATCTAGATGAATTAGTGACTGTGTCTATGATTGGAATAGAATACTATTATTGTGTACTACTCAGGGTTCCCGCGGGTCCTTAAAAAGTCTTAAAAAGTCTTAAATTAGATTTTTAAAATTTAAGGCCATAAAAAGTCTTATAAAGTCTTATTTTTACTTATGAAAGGTCTTAAATTTTAGATGACACTTCGACTTAGACATATATAAATGTTTTACAAATTAAAACTAATTAGCGTAGTATTTTTTTTATTATCTTTGTGGATTTGCTTGGTCACGTGACAATTCGCATCACATTCGCGGCAGCATAACGTCTGTCTCCTGCACGCGAGAGAGGAGAGAAGGAGAAAGTTGGCGAATGTCACTGTCAGTTCAGTCGTAAGTTCATTCTTTATGTGCGTAGAGGTGTGCGATGTGTATTGTCTAATATGATATTGTAATAATCATTGTTTTAACGATGTATGAGGCACTGTGATAGGCTATGTCCCCAAATTAGTTTTTGTCTTATATTTACATCATATTATGTTCTTCTTATATTAGAATATCACATCAGTGAGTGCCGTTTTCCCGTGCACAAGTGCAATGTTTATGATATACAATAGTTAAATTAAAAATAAATTAACATTGTGAGTTACTTTTTAGACACAATATTGTTTGTTTTCCCTTTATTTCGCCGACTAGAATTTCAAAATGAATCCGTAGCAGTCAGAGTCTCAATGCCACAGACAGCGATGATTTCTTGACTGAAATCCGCGTTTTGAAAGAGTCATTTTAACGATTCAATGAACAATCACTTTCTTCCCCGAATGAATCAGCCGTTTGAACGAATCGGTTGAATGAATGACTCTCTCAACTCGCTTATTAAGACAGTGACTTGCCACCACCTACTGGCGGTTTTAGTTTCATATTTAAAGTACCCTTTAATTAAAACGTTAAAATTAGAAATCATTTAAATATTGAATATTTTATTTATTTATTTTTTAAACTCTCTCATAGCATGGAGTGTAAATATTAATGCCACTTCTGATGCTGCTTCTGTCACCTCTGCTCTGCAAAGATGGATTTTGATTGAATGATTTAATTTGACTGGTAACGGTGGTACTGTATAATTGTGTAATTAAGTATTACTGTATAAATAAGTATAATTACTGTATAATTTAATTTTAATAATTTGAATGTTAGTATTTGACATAAAAGGTGATGCATAATTCTAAATAGGTTTAGAAAGAATGTCCATATATAGGTGAAAATGCCCCTGGAAGTCAATTTAAGTTTGCAAATATTGCATATTAATTAATCATTTCTGTCACTGCTGTGAACTGACCACTGCATAGAATATGAAAAATATTAATATCTTCGTGAGTCAGCTGTCAACAACAGGCCTAAACCAGCCATGGCACCAGCAGAAAAACACAATCAGTAAAAATCATCTAATTATTATCAACAAAACGTTGAAAATATCGAGATATATTTTTGTTAATATTGCACACCCCTAATTTATGGTATTAATTTTGATTTCTTCAGGTCTTAAAAAGGTCTTAAAAAGACTTAAATTTGACTTTAAAAAGTGTGCAGGAACCCTGACTACTATAACTAACTAGTTAACTAGCTACTAACTAGTATTGCACAGGATAGGCTGTATAATGCCATCTATTTAAAAAATATATATATATTAAGGGAAATAAATAAAAAAAATTGTTAAAAATTAACTCAGACAGTGAATTTGAGATCATTTCATTGTGGGATGTAGTATTTCACACAGTCATTTCTGTTTAATACTGCATGATTTGTCATGTGTCACTGCTCATTTAAGCTCTTCATACAGAAAATGTGCATATTGTGCACAGGATACATGCAGCTGTAGCAAAAGTAGTGGAGTAGTATACTATTCCAAACGCAGCCCGTCAGTCCGTGTTTAGTGCTCACTGTGTTTGTCAGACTTGTTTTGCTGTGGCCTAGCATCTCTGTGTGCATAGTTGCCGTTTTGCTTATGTGTCCCGTTGTCTTGCAGCCGAACCACCACATGATGTTAAGAATGTTGCTTGGAGCAGTTCAGGTCAGAGCTCCTGTCCTGATTTAGAGCCTGCTGTACCTGCTCCAGCCTCCACAACACCAGGGGGCAGCAGCGTGCACAGGCAGCAGTGTAAGTCTTAGACTGTTGGTTTAGTGACGGAGATATGGTGAATTTTATGTTTTCTAAGTAGACATCCTGGCATTCCCTCTGGTTTTACAAAAGACCCTGCAATTCATCACACTATTACAGTCCTCTAGCGAAACATGTCCATCTGCAGAAATCATGAGCTCATGCGAGTGTGAACTGTTTGTACTTTATGGTTGGGTTATGGTTACTGAGCTGGTTGAAATCATAAGCGTTTAATAATCATTGAATAGAAGTCATTTAAGACCTCTGCTTGTGCTAAAATGAGGATGCTTGGGTAGGTACTGAAAGACAGTGTCCTGTTGAATCATGGGCTGAATGAGATTTCTGGGGCAGTTAGGAGCATAACGTTGGTTTGCAGTTTTCGAATAATGGATGTGGATAAACCTTGATTGTGACCTTGTCTCTCCAAACACCAGCACGAAAGCAGGAGATCATTAAAATCACGGAGCAGCTGATTGAGGCCATCAACAACGGAGATTTTGAAGCTTACACGTAAGTACTGTTTAAATATGCTGTTTTCACATATCACTGATTAAACATTGTGGGCATTTTATGGATTGGATTATGGTAATTAAGAGAACATTTTGAAAATCTTGTTTTATCAGCACTTCTGGTGGATATTTTAAAAAGCACTAGTGTGTTTAATTAAAGCATGAATGAAACATTTTATGGAATATTTCATTTAAATAAACAACCTGTTAAGATCACCAACCATTTAAGTTTTGTTATATATTGCAAATGTGTGTATGTTAAATAAGATTATATATGCCAATTTGGTAAAGTTAAGTCATCTCTGTAACCTTTACTGTTCCAGGAGAATCTGTGACCCTGGCCTGACCTCTTTTGAGCCCGAGGCACTTGGAAACCTGGTCGAGGGAATGGACTTCCATAAGTTCTACTTTGAGAATTGTAGGCCTCATGCTTTTTAATGTGCTGTTTAGGTTTGTTGTATTCGTAAGCAAATTCACTTGAGTTGAATGGTACCTTTGTCTTCTGCCTGTGTTTGACTACAGTGCTGAGTAAGAACAGCAAGCCTGTGCACACAACCATCCTGAATCCTCACGTGCACCTGATCGGAGAGGATGCGGCCTGCATCGCTTATATCCGCCTGACGCAGTACATCGACAGCCAGGGCCGGCCACGCAGCAGCCAGTCCGAGGAGACGCGCGTGTGGCACCGCAGAGATGCCAAGTGGCTCAACATCCACTTCCACTGCTCCGGAGCGCCTGCCGCACCTCTACAGTGAACCACACAGGGCAGAGGTATATACTGATTGACAGACATCTTGGTGTCGACACAACAAGGGAAATATTATTTAGTATTCTTCATATTCTCTCTCTTAGCATGCCTGAATACTAAAGCTGATTGGAGCATTTCTTCTCCGTGCACGTCTTGCCGCCTGGAGCCCGGCCAGAAGAGAACCTCTTGAAGTTTCAAAAACGTGAGGGAAAAAATTTACACAACTAAGAAATATATTTAAAAGTGGCCACCACTTTAGTCCAACTCTAGCTAGATGTGTGGCGGGCGGCCACGGCAGCAGCCCTGCCTTCTGGATGCTGCATGATTCTAATGCCCACACGGGGCGCTGTATTGTCTGTAACCATAATCTCTGCTGCCCAACATTCGGAAATGGTGTTTAAAGTATTAATAATATATTGTAAAATATTGAGATCTTCACATGTGTAATTACCAGCTGGTAGAGATGGAAGTTAGAACCAGAAATGTGAATTTTTTGAAGAGCACATGCCGTTTTAAGGGTAAATGGTGTGAGTTTATTACGTTTCAGAAAACATTTTTCTGTTACATCCTCTTTTTTTACGCATAGAATGTGATGGCATGGCATATCGGAGGGAACGAAAACATTTATCAGACGTTGACGCACCAAAGTGTAGTCTCTTAGACTTTGAGAAGAGGATGTTTTAATGTTGCTTTTATTTTTTATTAAAAGGGAAGAATGGGGTTGGGGAAGATTTTCTTTCTGGCTTTCTGTCGTGTTTTTGTGGAACTCTTGGTTTTTAATCTCCTGAATGATGCTGTATTTGAAAGTATTTTGTGTTTTCGAGACAAATGTTTTAAAGTGGGACAGGATTTAATACAGTTGTGCATAAATAGATATTTATAACGAGAAAGGGCAAAACAGTCTGGGGGAAAAGGGTGAGGAGATGTGTGTGTTTGTGTACAGTAAGTATAAATGTTCTTTCTTGGGTTCAAGATGCTCGTTGCTATGTAGTGTTTTGCGTAGATCTTCTTTCCACACACTTCCACATGAGGCCTAAACTCAAGCTGGGTTGGTTTACTTGCCTTCATGTATGTTTGCACCCATAACCTCCTGGCTCTCTGAACCTGAAGTTGCAGAACTCTCACTTGCTTTGATTCAAGTTTGTTGTATGTCTCTTGGTCCCCAGGGGGCGCTAAACACTACACACAAACACGCTCACGGTTACTCTGCTCACTCTTTTAGGCTTCCAGCTGCGTGCATATCATTTTGTAGACTATAAGCATGTGAAAAAATGAAATGGCCTGTACTGTTTTGCACACAAGCTTGAGACTCTATGCTGTTCTGTTCACTTTTTTGTGGACTGCTTTGCAACTTCAGGTTATGAAATCCATCCATAGGGGTCCACGCTTTAGACCCAAACTTTCACATTACCCCTCCGCGAGTGTCTGTACACCTGTTCTTATTATGTCTCACCATCATATATAGTGACTTGAGTTTGGTTTTGGGAAAACGGTGATCACCTGAGCATCCACAGGCTGGTTATTGAATGAAAATGACTTGATGAATGCAGTTCCAGGGTTTTTTGGGGACCATTTTGTGGCAGAATCTGTTCTGGGGATGTTTTTTTTTTTTTTTTTCAGTGTAACCTGTAAATACTAATGCAGATCATTGATGAGGGATGATTCGTCTTCATCCGACTTTCAGTACACAGTAAACATGCGTAGTTTAAAAAATGTCGGTTAAAGCACATGGACACATTGTGCTCCCTTTAAATTTGATCTGTGTGACTTTCATACATTGGAACACTGTTCTTGACTGTGTTATTATGTAGAGTCCTGTGTGTGAATTGTGATGCATAGGGGGCTTGCCGTTCCCCTTTTACTCTGTGCTAAGCCATTTCTTGTGACACATTACCTTTTAAAGTTGGGCAAATGTTGCACCCAAGTTTATATGTTGAAAAAAAGGGAGGAAAGAGAGTACTCCTGCCCTACGGCATCTTGTTAGTGAGTTCACTTGTCCACAGATGAAACCGTCTGGCACTGTGATGTCTGCCATACCTTCATACAGCGCTCTCTGCTGCAGTGTGTGTTCTAACAGTGTGATCAGTCCTAGTCTCTGCCTGGCCACTTCCTCCACTCATAGTGTGTCCTCTCGGATATGAAAAAAGTGCAGTTTAGTCTGTTAAACTTACATAAAAAATGTAAATGGTTAAGAGTTGTTTCCAGACGCAGGAGATTATAGTTCTTGTATTTCTTATGACTGTTAGATGGACACAAACGCCTTTGTATGATGAGTGAATAATTCCTGAACTAAATGACTCTCACAACCAAACCATATATGCAGTTCAGCAGAAGCAAAATATGCATGTGTAACTTTCTTGTAATAATTTTCACCGTCTGTGTTACCTAAATTTGAAATATGTGTATATTACCTGCATCTTCAAGGTAAATGACATGTGGCTCTGAGATATAGTTTTCAATGCTAATTTTGTAAAGAAATGGACTAAAAGAGATTAACAAAGCTTTAGCTTGGTATGTTGCCCCATTCTTGTCTGTTCTTTTGCATTGTAACCATATATGATGGGACTACATATGATTATACTCTGAGGTTTAATTGGATGCTGGATTTTTTTTGCATGACCATACAATTAATAAAACTATGAATTTAAATCTATCAAGTGTTTGTTTGAATGTTGTTAAACCATCATAGCTTTGTTATTGTTGAAACATTTGGAAGCATTTAATAAAAGATAATCTCAACATCATTGTCTTTCTCTCCTGCTCAGCTTGCATTTGAAGCTTACCTACAGTACTTGATCACACAGACAGTGTCTGTTACACGCAAGTTACGTAGAGCCCCCTTGCTCTCAAAGACTTAATTAATTCTATTTTTAATATTTTGTATAGTATTTTATTTAATTTTTATTTCCTTACTTCCATTATAGAATATTGGCAGTGCACCTCCAGTACCATATTATGGTATATATACCACCATTTTATAGCTACTGAATACCATTGTAATAAATACAAATGTTTAATGAAATCCATTCATGTTGTTTGTTGACCGCAAAACTGCCCTGAAAGAACAGATTAGGGGGTGGAGATTCAGTTTAGTCTTTTTATGAATGGATTGACGTGGCCCCCTCACAGAGTTTTGCTTAGGGGCCCCAGATGTCTAGTGCCAGCACTGACTCAGGGGGACCCTAGAGGTAAATGTCTGCACCTTTAAACCAGATGTGTTGTTATTCAGGCAAGTTTCTAAAATTATCTTACTCCCTGAAAGATATCACTTAAAACAGTGTTGTAGGAAGAGGCAGAGCCAACAAACTCTTATTTGTTAGCCAAGTATGGCAGAACTTCTATGTTCTATTTTCTTTTTTTCTATTATTCTGTTAAAATGTGCTATGGCTTCATGGGGTCAAATACTAATAAGAATGTGGAAAAGTGTGTGTTATTATTTAATCTTTCTTTGTTTGTGTTATGTTGTATTAACCGGCACATTGCTATAGTAACATTCCATGTGCTGTTTCTAAGAACCAGAAAGAAACAGTTTTCTATTTGAATATATTTTAACATGTCATTTATTGTTGTGATGACAGCTGCATTTTCATCGTCATTACTCCAGTCTTTAGTGTCGCATGATCCCTCAGAAATCATTTTAATATGCTGATTTGCTGCTAAGTTTTTTGATGAAACCTAGATATTCTTTGATGAATAGAAAGGACATTTATTTCTAACTGAAATCTTTTGTAACAATGTAAAAGTCTTTGACACTATTGATCAATTTAATGCATCCCTATTAAATAAAAATATTAACTTATTTAAAAAAAAACATTCTTTCTAACCCAGACTTTTGAAAATTACTGAATTATCATTTGGGAATGTAATAAAATATATGTTATGTCTAAAATGTATAGTGATCAAAGTCTTATGTATGTGGAAATAAATTGTCACCAAGTCTCTTTTAATTTCTCACTGAGGTCAGGTATGTGCGTGCTTGTCTAAAGAAAGATTGATTGGCCAAGTGTCCCAGTTTGGCTGCCAAGAGAACAGGTCTGCTGTCAGTGTGTTTACAGATGCAATGATAAAACAAACTGTTCCATGTAATGCCACAATATTAGAAGGTCCTGATGTTATAATATAACCCCTAGAAAAGAATAACCACACAAACTCAACTGACATCTACAAACTAATTCCTTGACCACCCTTTACAGAAAACAAAGGTTAGATTATAAGATATTTTTTAATGATAGTTTGTATACATAATTTATTTTAATTTCAGACTCAATTCAACTTGTTGCTATTCTGAAGTAGGTAAAAAGCTTGTCCGCTTAGCAAGAGAGGCAAAGAGCTATTTTTATATCAGCGATGTTCACGCCAGCTCTGAGTGACAGCACAGCTGTGATGAACTAGTTCCTACCTTCATCCAACACGAGATTCCACTTCATAGGGAGACGGTGGGTATCTCTTCTCTTTCCCTCTCTATTTTAACTTCCTTTATGGCTGCGCCCCTATCACCAGCATCCAGCTCAGGGTGTGGGAGGTGATCTGTGTGTGTAGTCGTGTGACACACTCAGCTCAGGTGGGCTACTGGAAGGACATAGTTGCAGTAGTAGTTGTCTTCTCCGAGGGGGCCCTGTAATAACATGGACCGTGTGAACTGAGGGCCCCCCAGGCCAACAAACTGAACCATAGACACATGCACAGACCGCACCATGGTGGCTGAGGAGGTTATCATCACCCTATCCGGAGGAGCACCATGGGGCTTCCGACTACAGGGAGGAATCGAGCACCAGAAGCCTCTGCTGGTCGCCAAGGTATGATTGCTGGAAACACATCCGAATAAAATTAACTTAAAACGGGTGCACTATACTCCACTTTAAGACTTTTAGGCCTGGTTTCACAGACAGGGCTTAGACGAAGCCAGTGTTAGTTCCATTAGGACATTTACGTAGCTTTAATAAACGTGCTGTAGAAAAAAGCGTTACTGGTGTGTATCTTGAGACAAAACAGTGACATTCTAAGATTTTAAATAAAGAAGAATAAAGATTTTATTCTTTGCTTTAAGTTAAAACAGCTCAAATATGCATTTTAATCTGGAATAGGCTGTGAAATGGGGCGGGGGGTGGACGTTCAAGAAACTTAAGATGTAATAGACACCAGAAGCGCAGGCCCCTAAACTGAGTCTGGTTTGGAACTGATCCTTTACCAAAAAAGCAAAATGATTTATAGAGCTGTGAACTTGCAAGTACTATCTGAACTGCAGACAAACTCCTTTACATTTTGAGTCCTAAATAGAATGTGCACCAACTGTACATTTAGTTATAGTAATAATTCAAGGGTATAATACTAGGAACAAGCCAAGCTTGTAGAAAACATCTTTATATGTAGAATTATAATTAGCTGAAATATTTAATATGCAATTTATGACTGTAGTAGCTCATGTTCAGCTACTATGTGTTTCTAGTACATGTATTAATCATGTGATGTTGATTTCTGCTGTTATTTGGTAATTACTTCGTAGATAGCAGATTTTACATTATAATGTTAGTGAACATTAAAATATAAATTAGGGATGTTGAACTTTATATTCTCGCACACTGTTTTAGTTCATGACTGTCCACAGGCTTTCAGGATTCAGGTCATATTTAATAAAATGTGCCCTAATTAAATCTAATTTGGTCCCACGCCACACCATACTTGTCATCTCTCAAAGAAATTAGTCTACTTTCTTCCAATTGCAAGAAGACTTTGTTTTCTTTATAAAGAATACAATGTCTTGTATATAATGTATTTACCAATCATATAGCAGCTATTCTGTTTGATGGCCATGTTGATGTCATAGATGTTTGTAATTGTATAGGAATAGGAAATAAAAATGGCCATGATTTCGTATTTTAGTTTAATATGATACTGAATCTGATCATTCAGGCCAGGAGTAACAACAGTGCTAATGGACTATTTTCTGTCTATCTGTATAATAATCTTATCTGTTTATGGTAGATTTATGCATCCATTAATCTTGGCTATCTTGAGAAGCATTGTTTGTGATTGGTAGCTAGATGCTTGTCATCAAAAGGGAGTTAGATTAAACTAATGGTATGGATGCAGTTTAGATAGGGCAGTTTCCAGATCCAGTTCACCAGGTCTTGAACCTGTACCTCTACATTTACATCCTGTTTCCCAAAAACCACAGGCAACAGGTTAAGGATCCGAAATGAAAAACCAGATCACTGACCCATATTCCATGTTGCTTTAGTCTCTTTTGCTCAATCCATGGCCAAAGGAGCACACATACTACACAATGTTCTTTTAAAGCTAAGGTAGGTAATTTCAGAGACGCCATAGAAAGCTAACTTTGAAAGCATTAGATCCCACCGTCCCTTCAGAGTGTTTTAAAAGCTCTGCCTCCTCCAAAACACTGATACCCCTTTTCCACCAACAAGAACCGGGTGCTGGTTCAGAGCCAGAGCCAGAGCTGGTTCGGAGTTGGTTCGAGTAACAAGCTTACTAAGAACCGGTTTGCCTTTCCACCGGCTAGAGAGCCACAACAGAGCCAGATCTTACGTCACTGCATACGTCTCATGTTGCCGCGGTAGCGCCAAACACAAACACACCAGGCTTGTTCGAGATGCATCGGCTTCTCGCAGATCGATCGCCGTATGACATCAAAACACTGCGAAAGCGATCCAAAAGCACAATGAGTCGTATGATCTCCAAACACTCCAGCAGCTCCGATCGGTCTGCGCCGCTCCGATGCATCTCGAACAAGCAATTAACAATAACGGACGTTGCGTTACTATAGACGCTCATGGGTTTGCAAAAATACATCGGAATCCAACGCGTTTGTGCAGCTCGCCGTAACTTACATAGACGGATATAATAATCAAGCTGCTATTAGCTCGACTAGCTGCTATTTAAAAATGGCGGTCACAAGTTTCTTGTTGGTCACGGTAACCCCGCCCCCAGCCCCTGACGCAAGCGGTTCTTACTTGGCTCCGTTCTAGACCAGCAATGATTTGGTGCTACTTTTAAGAACCACTTTTCCTGGTTCGGAGCTGGTGCTTTGCGTGTGGAAAAACAAAGAACCGAATTGAAACTAGGCTCTGGCTCCGAACCAGCACCAGCTCTGCCTTGGTGGAAAAGGGGTATGATAGCGGTCAGCCAGAGCAGAGTCTGCAAACCATCACGAGAAACGACCTTAATTTACCTCATGTCTCAAATCACATAACATTACAATAATGTATACAACTTAAAGAGCTCTGACTTGTACTTCACCTTGACTGCTAAAGATTCATTTTGCCGTTAATCGTAACGTATAAATCCGAGTCGGTCACGAACAGCTCCGAATACAACGTAATGGGTTGCCGTATCTTAAAGTAACACCAAGTATTTTTTCCTCTTCGGTCGCCCTACTGGTTGGAAACGAAATTGTCCATTGCCGTTGTCGTAAATAGTTTAACCTATATTTTTTATTTTAAAATATATTTTGAATTGCATTTATGGATGACATAATGGCTCTGTGTTGTAGCACTGTTGCCTCACATCAAGATGGCCCATGGTTCAAGTCCCTGCTGTGTCAGGAGGCCTTTCGATGTGGAGTTTGCATGTTTTCCCAATGTTGATGTGTACGCTTTGGTTTCCCTTACAATTCAAACACATGCAGGATAGGTGAATTGGAGACACTAGTTATGAACTTTGTACAGTAAATGCATATGACCAAATTCATGTCACTCGTGAATGCCTTAGTCTTTGCCTTTTTTATGTTAAATGCCATTTTTAAATTCGCCCTATTCATACATTATCAACTTACATTTATCCTGTAGGTGCGTAAGCGAAGTAAAGCATGTCGGGCCGGACTACGTGAGGGAGATGAGCTGGTGTCCATCAATGAGAATTCCTGTGGAAGTCTGTCGCACGCCCAGGTCATGAACCTGATCGACTGCATGCCAGGAACGCTACACATCAGAGTTAGGAGGTAAACCATCTTTTACTTTGCCAATGCTTATGTGTTTGTTTAACTCAAATGGGAGCTGAAAGTAAATAATTGTATTGACTGTATTTAGACCTCCAAGCCAGGGCTGTTGTGAGATATTGTTTCTGACCACCCCTGTGCTATTTTATCCCCCCTCACATGTCTATCAGGGCACCGGCTGGCTTCCAGTCGGTGGTTCTTGTTGCTCGAGCTCCTTCTCCCCGCATTGATAAAGAGTACCGTGCTGCCCTTAGGGCTATGTCACCATCCAGCTCCCGACCTCACCAGTCCAGTGTGCGGCAGATACACCGTGAACACCCGATGTCCCCGACCGGACGCAGTGGACTGACCTCCCCGCCGGGAAGTGAAGCCTACTACGGAGAAACGGACAGCGATGCAGACGTGGCTGCTCATGAGAGACAATGCAAACCAAAACGACGCAGTCCCAGCAATTCACCTGGCAAGGCTGCTCGAGCCTCACCAGAGGGAGCAGAGACTTCAGAAATGAGTGGGTATGACAGTGCCTCGGATGCCCAAATGTACAATCTTTTGGGGCCTAATAAGAGGGAAGATGCATTGCCTGGTGTAGCCCGCAGAGAAGTAATTTACCAGCCCCCTCCCCATGGAGCCTGGTCCTCACAGACCTCAACGGAGACCTCATCTATGAGTGCGGATGACCAAAACCCACGAGAAGCGCTAATGGAAGAAGACAGTGGGTTTCAGGAGCCCTCAAACCTTCCCCCTCTGGTCTCTCTAGAGAGAGCCAAAGAAGCTCTTATGCTGAGCTCTCGTAGTCAGTTGGTTCCCATGGTTGGTCCAGTTGACAATCCAGTGGATGAGGAACTCACATTAACTTACATGGATAAAGCAAAACAAGCAAGTGAGTATGTTAAGATTATTGCTCTTGTGATTGGATTACTGTCATGAACTGCTTTGTAAATATGTTCTTAAAGTCACTGTTTGTGGTTGCCTGCATGTAAACCCTTGAAGAGTAAAGGGTTGATCACACTGAGTAGCCCCCACCAGTGTCTATATTTGTCCTGTGGCTCGCAGGATTGATAACCTGAGCATTGCTTTGCATGAGCTGGCAGAAGCATCTCCAGCTGCTAGCTCATATCAGGTGACAGTGCTCCTCACAGGCCTCATTCTCTTCACCTATATTCTCAGCTGAATTACTGGACAGTATTGTTAGTATTCTCAGTATTGTTTTCAGACATGAACAGCCAGGATCCGGCTGGAATGGAATTTAGAGTCACTTAAATGTAATCAGTATAAATCACAAATTAGCATACTTCAGAAGACAGGTTAGTGTCAATAAAACGAGATACGCACCATTAGTTACACAGGTTTTACATTCCATTTCCTGGACACTAGTAATGCAGTGTCCATGCACTGGTATGACACTGATCCTGGACTGCAGCTGCGG
Source organism: Chrosomus eos (assembly GCA_036326025.1). Lineage (NCBI taxonomy): Eukaryota > Metazoa > Chordata > Actinopteri > Cypriniformes > Leuciscidae > Chrosomus > Chrosomus eos. The sequence goes on from CM070833.1 coordinate 14,787,112, forward strand.
AATGTGTGTTTGTTGATCCCAGATCAGGTGGTAAACAACACATTGGCATCTGTGTTTATGCTGAGATTAGTTGCTGTGGAATCTAATGTGCTATTAATAGAATATTAATGTTAAATAGATATGAAAAATATGTCCAATGATAACCATTCATTCATTTAGTGCAAACATTAGATTCAACAGTTATTAAATCCAATGAAATGGCTACATCTCATGATTTACATTAATTCTAGTTCAATGAATTCCCTGTTATGAAACTAGTTAGGTTTAGGGATTAAGTTAGAGGTGAGACTTAATGGTTAGTTTTAGGTTTGGGTCATGTGCCACAGTACCATTTTTGTAAAGTGTACAAGCATGTTCAGAGCTAAAGCTATTTGAAGCACTGACATTTGAAGCAACAGCATAAATAAACAGTCATAAATCTAAAGACAACTCTAATCTGTACTCTAAACATTTCATGCTCTTCTCAGGGACCACAATTAAGCACTGGTAAATAATCCATGTCCCCATTGAAGACAAATCAATTTGGCACCATGCTATTTTTCTCTAATTGGTATAGATTAATATAATGAGTGGCCCTGATGCTAAATGCTTTGATTTAATGCTTTGAGTTATGATGTGAAAACTGTTAAAAGAACAGTTAAAAGATCTTCAACTATCTAATTCCTCCTAACAGAGGAGTAAAGTTTAGCAAGTGTATGGACATTGATGGGCACTGATTTTGCACAATAATACAGGCCTAATGAGACTGACTTTATTCAACACTTTATCTGACTGAATAAAGTGAATGATGTAAAGCCATAAAAATCTATTTATAATTAAATTTTGTTTATTGTTATGCAGAATTGAACCGTGGAGAGACGGTCATGGACAAACAGGTGAAAGAAGCTCGGTCCAAGTGCCGCACCATCGCCTCATTACTGACGGATGCACCAAACCCTCATTCAAAGGGTGTTTTGATGTTTAAAAAGCGCCGGCAACGCTCCAAGAAATACACACTAACCAGCTTTGGAAGTGTTGATGAGGACATGAGGCAAGACTCTCAAGAAGAGGATGGCATATTTCCTGGCAGCGAATCAGAATTTGATGAGGAAGGTTTCTCTGCTGCACCGGACCCCACATGGGACAGTGACTATCTTGAGATGCTAGAGAAAAGATCTGCTTCCAGATGTCAGGAAGGAGAGGGTGGTGCTCTCAGTCCTGGTTTGAGTGATACTTCTGGGAAGGGGGCACAGTTGTTTGAGCAGCAGAGGAGAAGGGCTGAAGAACATGCAAAGAAAATGGAAGCTGCGCAAGAACAGTTACAAAGCCAAATGCTGGGCATAGTACTGAAAGAGACGCAATTACTTCCTCAACTACAGACACTGCAACCTCAACCACAACCAGACTTATTGACAAAGCCCAATGTCCAGCCACCATCAGTTGCTCCAAAACCTGCCAGACCTTCAAAAACACTACATCACGAGGTTCCACCAGCAGAAACACAAAACATGACACAGATGAGCACACCTAAGGCCATTCCAGCTGTTCCTGTTATGGTTAGCAGGGATACTTTAAGCACAATGGTGCCAGCCCCCTCAGTGTTACCTCAAACTAATCCCTCAGTACCTTCTGCTGAAACTGTAATGCTTCCACCACCAACTCCTCTACCAGAACTACCTGCCAGCTCTGTGTTAAATAGAACTGCCCGTCCATTTGCCCCAGGCTGCGTTATCAATCGGGCAGCCACAGCTCCTGTTGTGTTTCGCCCTGCAGTCAGTAGAAAGACACCCAGACCTGTTTCAGTGGCTGTGGTGGTACCATCATTTTCAGCAGCATCAGAAGAGCATGCCATGGGTGTCACCCCTGTCTCATTTGTAAGTCAAGTCACAATGAATCAAATGAGAGAATATGTCCCTTCTGAAATGATACCTACACAGCCTTTTATGCCTGGGAAGTCTGTTCCTCCCTCTGCTTCTGTATCCATGGAATCATATTCTCAACCTGCTCTTCATTGCTCCTCAGTGGAAAACATCCAGGTTGCATCAGTGCCACCTCCCATAGTTCAAACCAAAGAACCAACCTTTCTTATAAACGACGAAACAGCTGTTCCTCCTGCAATCCCTGTTGACAACATGGTGACAACTTCTGAGACCCCTACAAGTCCTGTTACTTCGCTGTCACCAATAGTTTATCGTGAAAAAACCTCTTCCTCTGGTGGCAGCACTGGTATTCTCCGAGACTCCCAACGCCGTAGTGCATACAAGCCAATGTTTAAGATACCTGACAGCAAAAAGAACTCGCCAAACCCTGAACTATTGTCTATGGTGCAGAACTTAGATGAAAGACCCAAGTGTGTATATTCTGAACCTGAAGAAATTACCCACAACATGGATGACAATAGGACAAGGGTCCCACCGCCTGTGGCTCCTAAGCCACGGGTCATCCCAGAAATGTCACAGATACCTCAAGCAGAGGGAAAGGGTGCAGAGCTGTTTGCTCGTAGACAGAGTCGCATGGGTTTGTTTGTTGTAGACTCTCCACATCTGCAGCCTGCACCTCTACAACCCCAACAATCCCAATCAGTCATAGACTTGATCCAACCACTGGAACCCTCGCCAACCCCGTCACAATGGAAGTATTCCCCTAATGTTCGTGCCCCTCCACCAATAGGTTACAACCCCTTGCTGTCTCCTTCCTGTCCTGTTGGGGTGCAGCGTGGAGGTGCCAAGGCGTCTGATGGAAGTTTCAAAGGAAGTAAGGGTACTTATGGTGTCCCAAAAGAGGGTATCAAGGTCTTGGACTTCATGAGGCGGCAGCCTTACCAACTGAACTCTGCAATGTTCAGTTCTGGTGGCGGCATTGGCACACAGTCTTCAGTCCCCTCCTACCAGAGGCAACAAAAGACGGGCCACACTCTGACACCACCCAAGCAGATCCCAGTAAAGGCGGCACGTGTGTATGAAATCAAACGTTTCTCCACTCCCACCCCAATGTCAGCACCAACTCTCAACCCCACAGTGATTGTACCTCGCTCACGGACCACGCTTGGCGAACACTTCTCTCATTCTGACCTGACGTCCCCTCCACCTGAACCTGTGCCGGAATCAACTTCAGTACCTTCACGGGCACCAGGCCTCCCAGAGCTCCCCAAACTTTCAGCTGTGGCCATCCCTCACCCCATGCCGTACTCACCCCCAGCTCCCATTTCAAGTATGTCAAGCCTAAGCTACTCTGGGCTCCAAGCTGCCAAACAGTTTAAGAGTGCCCCTGAGTTAAGTGCCCTACCACCAAACACCTTAAAGTCTCATATTCAAGTTCCCAAACCTCGCTTTATTGCAACAAGAGGGGGTATCCAGCCCCGCGTCTGGAGGCCTGGAACCCTACCTCACTGACAGTATTAATTTATATGTGGAAGAAGCTAAACCATCTGCTTCTGTTCCAGACTCAAAATACCTACTTTGATCATTGTGTTAACATCTGTTTAATATAACTTGAAGAAACAAATAAATATATTTATATAATATACTATATAAATAAATAAATTTATAATATACTATTGTGTATATTAACTTTGTTTTGAGAGTGTTTTTTAAGACATAACTGAAAAAATCCAAATTTTCAATAAATATTTCTTTCAATATTTTTTAAACCTCCCATGTTAAACATTTTGAAATCAAAATTTAACCTGCATGCATTTCTCAATGCATGTTCCTGGTCTTAATGTAAACAATGTATCTACGTTATGCAAAGAAAAACATTGTTTGGCTTTGTAAACTTCAATCGAAGTGTAACTAGCTCTTCTCTGAAATGACTGTGTTGACGTCTTTCAGGCTGTGTGGGCAAATTGGATATTAACCAATAGCCAAATAGCTACTCAGGCATTGTTTAAGCAAACTCACATTTAGTCTGGCTCCCTGGTGTGTAATACCCATTATTCTAAATCCAATCAGTTGCATTATGTATTGTTTCTTTTCTCATTGCATATCTTGTTACATTTACACATCAGGTAAGGTTACAGCAGTAAAAAGGGTCCTAACAAGTTAAATACTAAATGAAATAATAAGTATTGTAAAGCTATTGACAGTCATGTGTCAGAGTATACTTATTTATCAGTGACCGCTAGACACTGGAGGTTTGCAGTGCAAGATTCCCAATTTTATAGGAATGAAGAAAACTACATTCTGACATGGTGCCTAGAAAAACATTTCACATGGATTGGACTGAAATAGAACATGGATTTGACTGAGGTATTTTGAGATATTTTCTCTCAAAATTTCTTCTTTAAGACATGTGTGAGTTTTGACTTTTGGCACCTTTTACACACAAAATTGTCATTGCTTTGCAAAGCCTTGATCTACTTGACATTTTTTAAGAATGAAAGCCGTGGTTTTGTTTTGCTGTATTCTCTTTGGTCAATCAGAAATGATATCTCTCCTGGCAGAGCCTGAACTGAACAGGTGCATGAGGGTCACAGCCTATTTGTAGGAGCAACGTAGTAAACAGGGAAACCAGGCTGGTTCTTTAAAAAGTGATCTGGCTTGGCGTTGGTAGTCTTTATATCCCTGTACCTATATTTTAAAGGGGTGAGATTAATGGAAATCTTTTTTATTACATTTTTGTTTAGAAATGTATTCAAGTGGTCAAATTAGTAAGTGTTGGAAAGATAGTGTTGGAAAGAGTCCTAGAGACAGACATAGGCTATTTGAGCACTGAAGCAAATCTGTCGCATGAAGACAGGCGTAAAAAGTGCAAAGCACTGTCCAGGATTATCAGAAGGTTTATTAGCCAACTGGCTTTACTAGAATTAGTCAGAATACTCAAAGCAACATGACATTTGAATGGCATTTGTGGCAGTGAGGCTGATGATTGTGGTTGTTTTTGAATGCGTTCCTCAAAAATATTGCAATGTCTTTAGAGAAAAAAAAAATCTGAGGCCTTGTAACATTAAGGGAACAATGAATTGAGGTTAAAGGAAAGGAAATCAGTTTATATAAATGTGTGTTAGATATACAGAGACTCGGAGAGGATGAATAAATAATGATTGCAGTACTGGCAGGAGAGAATTTCGTTTTTAAACTGTCTCCTTTTTTAAAAATTAGGCTACATTTATAAATTGAATTAGAAGTTGACATAGATTGAGAGTAGATATGGTGTTTAAAACCTGAGCCACAATTTTGTTTGTCTCTCCAGTTCGTTTGTTATCATGTTTTATTTTATAGACTAAAGTTTTACATTGTTCAGTTATCTTGGCTGTTGTACAAATCATTTGATCAATGTGTCTGTCTTTATAAACACTTTGTGGTTAAAGGGATAGTTCACTCAAAAATTAAAATCCTGTCATCATTTATACTTACCCTCAAGTTCTTCCTAACCTGTATGAATTTCTTTCATCCGTAAAAGATAAAGGAGGATATTTTGATGAATATGGGTTACCAAACAGTTGATGGACCCCATTGAATTCCATAGCATGAAAAACAAGCAAAAAAAAAAAACTGGTCAATGGTGCCCCACAACTGTTTGGTTATACCAACATTCTTCAAAATATCTTCTTCTGTGTTCAGCAGAAGAAATAAATTCATACAAGTTTGGAACAACTTGAGGGTGCGTAAATGATGACAGAATTTTCATTTTTGGGTGAACTAACTCTTTAATGTCTCTGGTGATTTTGGTTTTGCAATGCTTATAATGAGCTCAGCTGAACTTAGGACATATGTGATTCTAACTGAAAGTGTCATGTATCTTTAATACAATCAATAGTTTGAATAAAACCTGAAATCTCACACAGTGTCTCTGTCTCATGGTAAGCGTCAAACCGTTGCATGTAATTCAGACATGATCCTAATGCCTTACTTGTACTCTCAAGCATAATGGTGTGTGAATTATGAAAAAGGCCAAACTCGTTTAACCCAGGCCAAACTCTTTTGCATGTTTTAATAGTTTTTTAAATGTAAAAAAAAATATCAGTATCAATGTGTCCCTTTTAGAAAGACTAAAACCACATGGTTCATACAATGAAGGTGACTAATCACCACATGGTGGCGCTTATGTCCTACATTTTACTATTTAAATCAGGTTATGTAATGGAACATGAGAGTGAGCAATTCAGCGTTTTCTTATTTAAAAAAAAAAATAATAAATACACCTGCTGTTATCTTTATCATTTTAAATCACAATAACTGACATTTATATAGTGCCAAATCTATAATCAACACTCTTTCTTCTAAAACTTAGTAGCGGTGAAGTGTGGTATTGCACACTGTTGGTGAGACGACTACAGCTGAACCTCCTCCTATATTTAGGACTGATAATGTTCAGGCACTTTTTATGGCTGCTCCAAGCTTTCCCTATTTAGATTCCATTTTTGAGTGGATCCTTCCTGAATTGACAAAGATAGCGAGAATCTGACGAGTTCTCGGGTTCAGTGCAAATGATGTGGGTGAGAAAGTGACATAACAAGCATCCCCCAAGACAGGTGGGAAATGTCATCTGAAATAATTCTTCCCGACTGGCATTAACATTATGGAGTAAAGAAAGAGAATTATATTATTTATAGTAGGCTAATTTTACAGTTCTAAATAATAGTATTATTTTTAATATATTTAGGCTACGCATTTCAATTAATAGTAAAATTCCATCAATGGAATTTGGAATGAATAATCCTTACATATTTTAATAATTGATTAATGATTGTTATTTTATTCAATTAAAATATGTAAGGATTATTCAATTCAATTTGACGTAATTTTACTATTAATTGAAATGTGTAAATCTAAAAAAAAGGCTTACAAATTTTGTATAGTGTGTATATAGCCACACACACAGACACACACACCTTAAAGGTTCTATTTCAACCCAGGCTGTTATGTCAAACTAGTGAGATTACACTCTGTGCAAATTTGTGAACTTTACCACTAATTGTCTCATTCACACTACAACTATTTAGAACCATGTTATATTTGGACTGAAGTTAGTTGACCCCTCTGAGTGCTTAAATCATTATCATAAAAATAAATTTAGCACAGTTAGGGGGCCCGCTGTTGGATTTAAAAAGTGAAAATCCTCTCACAAGTGGAAGGTGACTAACCAAAGAAGAAAAAGTCAAATCTACCACAGCCATTTTGCCTCTTGAAACTATTTGATAACTATGTGCAATCGCCCCGTCTCTCTCCTTCTCTCTATATTTAGCCAATGAAGCATCTGCAAGACAGATATTAGTCTCTTGATATTCCCATCAGCAAAGTGCTGGGCAGACCAATTGGGCCCCCCTTACCCCTCACTCCCCCTTCTTACTCTCCCTCCCCCCATGAAGATCTGCCATCCAAGTCCCGACTGGATTTTGCACGCCTTGGGTTCTTGGTGCAGCCACACAGGTCAAAGGTACCAAACTTCTTAGCCACAAGCCTTTTCCTATTTTCACTGTACCTTTGAGACCACGTCTTGTAAGCAGTCTAGAGCCTTGGTAAGTGGATTATGTGATTTTTTTTTTTTTGGTCACTTAACTAACCGCACACACTGTTCAACTAACAGCTGCACTCAGAGTTTGCAAGCACTGACAGCATTTTCTCATTGTAAATTTGCATTGATTGGAATAATCCAGCTCGAATGCTCCATTTGCCCTGTGCCTTTTTGTTGCCAGAAAGTGGGAATGTGGTGTGAACACTCCCACCCAACCTGGCTGACGAATTTATATGGAATGCAAAGCATACTGTCCAGCTGGGGGAACTTAAGCCTAGTGGACCCCAGTTGTGATTATTTTACAGGGTGGGTCAGTGCGCCCCCCTCGTCTCACCACGTTACATCAATCCGTGGTGTCGCGATTCAGTTTGAGGGAGATTTACAATTTCTACAATGCGATAAGTCACGTGTAGGTGTGTTTATGTGTGTATGTTCGGTTCTAAATTCAGAGTATCTAACAAAATAAATAAATAAATCCAATGCCACGACTCCTCACTAAAAGGTCTCGCTTCAAAAATAGCCATACTGTATTGAGTTACAGTCAAGTCGATGCAGTGTTTGCCATTAACAGAGCCTTGGAAAAATAACAGATAAGCTGATGAAATGAAAATTAAAAATAGGCCCAAACTGTACTTTACTAATGGACTTCCATGCTCAGACTTTGAAAGTAGAAAATTAGGTTAAACTTTATTAATTATAACTATTTTATATGGCATGAAAATAACGGAAAAAAAGAGCTAAATTTGGATATTCTTCAGTGTTTATTTCAGATCTGTATGAACGTACAAATACAGATATCATATAATACATTATATTTATCATATTGATTTCTGAAATTTGGATGCAATGCTCTTAAGTGAGACAAACTAATTAATAGCACAAAATTAAATAATTCATATGTATTAATCAGTTACTTATTGATATTTGTGCTGTTGATGTTCCACTAAAAATGCTGTCACCTCCTGGAGGAGGACGTCATTACAGAATTTAATTTTTGTGTTATTTGGTGGGAAAAATATAGAAAAGGAAAAATGAAGAAGCACCTGGAGTATTTATCAATAGCCTACATTGCCAGTTTTAGTAAGTAGGAACATATGAATGATCCAACCACATAAACCATAAATTATTTCTTTTCTGTTATGAATAGAGAGTTTGCTTTTCTGTAAATCTCATATCAATTGTGTCTGGAAACAGTGTCTGAAAATACCACCCCCCCCCAAAAAAAAACACTGTTGTGGGTTATACAAGCATCTTCAGAAATCTACTTGTCCTTAAAATATGAGGCACGTGAGGTCACTGATATTGATAAGTGTCTGTTCTTCCCCATCATTACTAACCGTGTCATCTGCAGAATTTGCTTACAACACAAAAACAATACCCGTTCATCAAATCAAAACTATTGCAAATAGATATGACAAGCATGCATTTTATTATGGTCAAATCCACTCTGGTCTCTGTTTTCCCAGTCTGGAATCATGCCTCTGTCAGGAACACCAGCACCACCCAACAAGAGGAAAAAGCTTTCCAAGATCATCACTGACCTGTCACACATAACCCAAGATGGTGAGACACAACTTGAACTTTATCTTTGATTGTTGGGGTCTAGTACTAAATAACTGTTGTTGTTTTTTCTTCCCATCTTTTGTCCTTCATATAAGTAAAGAGTGTGTTTGTTTAGCCTTCATGACAGGTGTGAAGGTGTCTTCTTTGAAAGATGTCATAAAAGAGATTAGATTATGACCATGCCATAATGCAGACAGTATACAACCTGCTCAATCGCCTGCATAGACAGCCTGTCTTATAAGGTGTCACTTTAAAACTGTTTATTGGGAACATCATCTTAATTTCAGGACCTGTCACAAGGTTTCATGCGTCTGGATGTAATATGTTTTAATGAGGAGTAATATGTCAGTGACAACATGTATCTTGTAGATTTCATAGCTGAAATGTCAGCTGTGTCTCTGATTATTACCAGAGCACCTCTTCCTCCCCCTCATCATTATAATCATGGGACACATACTCCAATGAAAGAACATTACATAAGTGTCTCCAGCGGATATTAAATGAAATCGATATGTTCTTTTTCATGCTTTGAACGTGAGTGAAAAATGATTGTTGTGAAAGAATGGGAAATGTAGCCAATGAAGTGGGAAGACTGTCGAGAGACTTGTGATCCTGGTACGTGTTTGTTTTTTCCTTAGGCAACATTATTTTTATGTGAGGAAACACTTATTCCTTGTAAAAGCTATGTGGGATGTAAAATCTAATACTGAAATAGACTTGATACATTTCAAATAAAAGGATTGTTTATATTAACAGTTATGAGCATTTCCAAGGAACTGCAGGGTGATTTCCCAGCACAAACAGTGGGTGGTAGGATGAATAATGGCTACTTAGTTACTGTAATGATTACAATGCAGAAAAATAGATATATCTGTATAAATATGACGACAATTTATATTACAGAATCCAGGACCTTCTTTTCAAGCATAGTCTCATCATAATAATATCATGCACTGTTAAAATACAAGTTAACCAATTGAGAAAATTGATTACGCTGCCAGGCATATGCACAAATGGACCGAGTGTGTGTGTGTGTGTGTGTGTGTGTGTGTGTGTGTGTGTGTGTGTGTGTGTGTGTGTGTGTGTGTGTGTGTGTGTGTGGAATCAATTAATCGCGATTCATCACATCTAAAATTAGTTTTCGTTTACATAATATATGTGTGTATATATATATATATATATATATATATATATATATATGTGTCTGTGTGTGTATATATATACTGTACATATGTACACATATATTTACATATAATGTATATGTGTATATACACACACATATATATGATTTGACAGTACTATATATATATATCCTGAAAATAATTGGACACCTTAAAGGGATACTCCACTTTTTTTGGAAATAGGCTCATTTAACAACTCCCCCAGAGTTAAACAGTTGAGTTTTACCGTTTTCGAATCCATTCAGCCGATTTCAGATATTTAGAAGAATATCAGTAAGCAGACAGTTTCTGGTCTCATTGACTCCCATAGTATATTTTTTTCCTACTATGGAAGTCAATGAGACCAGAAACTGTCTGGTTAATGATATCCTTCTAAATATCTGAAAATCGGCTGAATGGATTCAAAAACGGCAAAACTCAACTGTTTAACTCTGGGGGAGTTGTAAAATGAGCCTATTTCCAAAAAAAGTGGAGTATCCCTTTAAAACGTTCATCAACCATTCAGATTCAAGCATTCATACCCCCTCTAAGGTTCTATATATTACATTTTCTTCTAAGACTGTATTTTATAAAAGACTTTGACCAGACTTTTTTCATTACACGATTTATAAACATAAAATATTTAATAAATGATGCCTTTATTTAAATAGAGTATGAATCAGAGCCTGAGGCCTCAGAGTTTGACTTGGGGAAGAAAATCAGGGTACCCAAGGATACCATGCTGGAGGAACTATCCCTTCTGAAGAACAAAGGCTCTAAGATGTTCAAGATGAGGCAGATTCGCGTGGAGAGGTTCATCTATGAGAACAACCCCGACCTCTTTAGTAGTGAGTCCATGGTAAGGCAGAGCGCTCTGAACATCTCTGTCTATTATTCCTAATTTATGCCTGTCATTATTCCTAAATAACAGATCTTCTGTATCTCAACATTCTACATTCATCTCTGATTCTTTGTTTATGTTCTTACTTCTTATTTAAATTGAACATGATTTAAATGCTGATTTGGAAATTCTTCCACTAACTACCACGTAACTCTGTGTAAAGGATAACCTTCAGAAGTTCGTGCCCAGCCTGGGGGGGCAGATGATGGATGTTGGTGGCCGCCTGATTGGTGGACAGATGGCTGGTCAGGCTGGTGGGACCGGCAAAGCACCAGTGCCTCCTCCCAAACCCGGAAGCTATGGCAAGGGAGCAGGGGGTGGGCTGCTAGCAGGTGGGCTCGCTGGAGGAGCGGGAGGTGCCGGAGTGGCAGGAGGGAAGGATGGTGTGTCAGGAGATGCCTCACAGAGTGAGTAGGAACCCAGATGGAGACCTTTTATACACTAGCCTGTTCACACACACTAGAAACTGCCATGGAGACTCACAATGAAACTTGTGTCAAACAGAATTATTCTCGTTAATTAAAACAAAAATCTTAGTGGAAATGAAGCTGAAATAAAATAAAATAAATATTAGATGAGAAACTTAAACTGAAAGAAAATTACAGACCTTGCTTAGGAATAACTAAAATTTATCTTTTAAGTTTAAGTTAAAGCTCTAAAATAAATTACTAACTTGAAATGAAAACTGAACTAAAACTAAAACTAAAACAAAAATAAACATACACAGTAAAATTTAAAAAGAACAAAAACTAATACAAAATGATAAAAGCACATAAACTAAAATAAAAAGGAATTTAAGAATTTTAATAAAAACTATAATAGTAAAATTACACTGTTGATAAAGAGACAGACAGTTCACCCAAAAATGAAAATTCTCTCATCTCCTCACCCGCATGCTTTTTCAAACCAATTTGACCTCTTCTGTGCAACAGAAAATTCATTTGTTTTTTGTCTATAGAAGTCAATAAGGTCCAGTGTTATTTTGGACTCATTGACTTTCATTGAATGGACAAATCCAGTCATAGAGTTATGGGACAACACGAAAGGAGTAAATGATGGAAGAGAGAATTGAAATTTTGGGCAAACTATCCTTTTAAATAATGGAACACTTTTACTTATGTGACTTGATCGATTACTTTGAATCAGTTTATGGTTTATTTCTATATAGGTGAGGAAAGTGCTCTGGAAAAGGCTAAAAAGAGGGATGCATATGGGAGGACATACATTTCGCCTTGGGAACGGGCTATGAAGGGCAATGAAGACCTTCTAGCCACAATGAAGGCTCAAATGCCAGGACCCTATTCTTATAAGGAGCTGAGCAAATATAAGAGCTTTAACAGGTGCCGTTGAATTTTTTGCTTCCTGCGCATTCTGCAATTGTACTTTTCAGTCATATGGTCTCTTTTTTGCCTTTAATTACTATCTCTCAATCTGTAGGAGTGCTATGCCCTATGGAGGCTTTGAGAAGGCCTCTCAGCTGATGACCTTCCAGCTGCCAGACATTGAGGTGGCTGTTGAGGAGCCTGAAACAGCAGTGGTGTACCAGCATGATATCGGCTCACGACCCTCCTTTAACCGCACACCCATTGGTTGGGGGGGTAGCGCTGAACCAGGCAGCATTCACATGGAGTTGGATACTATACCATTTGATGGGGAGACTGACGACCTGTGAACCTATGACCCTAAACAAACCTAATTTATGCCTGTCCTTATTTCCCTGCACTATAATAACCAATAAAACACACCTATGCACACATACCGGTCAGAATTCAACAAACTGTAGATCCATCAAGAAGATGTTTAAAATGTGAATGGCAAAAGTCTCTACTTGTACTTTTAACTTTGATTCTAAATCTGTATCTGAATGTGAGCTTTAAACGAAGAAATATGTAGCCTATGTATTTTTGGAGGCATTGAATGCAGGAATTATATCAACTTAAATGAAGGTGTCAGGTGGAGAATGTTTTGATTCGCTTAATATTTTGTCTGCATGTTGCACTTTTGAAGTGAACAAAATGAGAATAATGTGCCTTGCGCAACAATGTCCGGTTAGCACTATCAGTGATGCACTGCTTGGCACACACTGCTGTTTTTCCTTTAATTTAGATAAAGCTAAACAGTTTTGACTGCATAATATGGAACCACCCTTTAAATAAATTACATATCATCACACTTTACCATTCATTATAATGTAATTAACATGAGTAAGTACTGATTATAGTCATGAAAATCATGTAATTATGATTATAATTAAGCTGGGGAACACCTTACACAGTATTGTTGTTCTTGCTATAGTATATTACTATTATAACAAATATGAAATGTAAGCCCATTATGCACATTAATATACTAATCATATCCAAACATCAATGCAAATACTTAAAATAAAAAATAAAATAAAAACTCCAAGCTACTGTATTCACACTACATGCCCATTCTTTAATAAATTATTAATTGCTTATATTTTTGTTGCAGTCTTTTGTGAATATTGTGACCATAACTAAATTGAGAAGGAGAAAGTGGGTCAGAAATATAGGCTATTTGATTTTGTTTTGTCACTAATACTACACACATCCCTGGAATATTTCATTAGGACTTTCATAATTACTCTTATGAAGCGGTTCTTTTTAGTGAATGAAAAACGTGCAACACAACCAGTGTTCAATTGAACAAATGACCCACATTATCAGTTATTTCTATTAAAATAAATATATAAAATAAAAAATAAAAAAACAAATTCAATAAATTAATCAGTTGGAGCAATTACTGAATTAATCTGACTCACAAATCTATCCTATTGGCTACTTGTTTAGTTTTTATTTAATCATATCTAGAAACAAACCAAGAAATGTTGGGTCTACATAGTATTATAATGAAATATAACGAATTTGAATGAAAATGTCAACATTTTAAAGTATTTTTTAATATATAGTTAGGAATTTATGGGCAATTACTAATTAAAATATGGGTAAAATTATATGTTAAAACTAGTGAAGGAAATTATTTCTGGGCCATTCATACAGTTTATTACATTGCATAGAAAGGCTGTAAAAAGTATTTTTCAAAAGTCTGCAAACATTTTTGTCTTATATGTTATATCTGTGTGAATCTGTCCATGATTGTATAGTTTGGCAAAGATCAGACAGCTGCGTGAGGTAGGCTAAATAATGGGACCACAGCATTTATTTTTCGAAATATTTCTAAAGTAGTAAAAGAATCGTTAATGAACCGTTAAGGAAATCGTTCAAAATGTTTCGATCCCCCTTTCTACTTATTAACCCATGTATTTACAGAGCCTCCAACCATCCCATCCTACGGCCGCCCAGTCTCCTTGTCGCACTCCGTCGACACCTGAGACGCCAAACATCGCGAGAGTTGGTTGCCTTGGCTGCAGCACACAGTGACGCTGAGGGATGTTTAAGGTTTAGCGGCAGAAAATAACAGATTTTGCCCAGCCGACCAGCCAGGGGGAGGATGCACACTGCAAGGTAAGGAAACCACCTTTCACCATTCTATCGAAGCAAGTCATCTCGGTTCTTCCGACATGAAAATATGGCAGAGAAGACGTTTTGCACTCTGAGTTGGGAAGTTAAGACGTAGCTGCTCTTCCACAGGCATGTGCTGCTGATCTAGTAAACAAACATAGGGATGCATCACTGTCAGAAAAGATGGGTTTACTCATTTACGCAGTACGGCGAATTTCAAATTAGCGTTTTCTTTTTATGCAATGCTTCTCCGCGAGGGTTGTATTAACACAGGCATAGTGCGAAGAGACGCGACATCTCACATGCTGTAATGTGCTGACGAAGCTGTGCACACTGTGCGTTGTGGCGGACACACAACGAGCGCATCTAGAAGTTCGCCACGTAGTAGAATAACCACATGGTTGAGCCTCGATCGTGTCGATGCATGCATCAATTCTATCATATTTAGCATATCATGCATGCATTTTCAGATTGTATATTTGTTATGCCGATGTAATGCAGCCTACATCATAGGAAAAATTGATATTGTAGTCTATAAGCTATTTTAGGTGATTTATTTATGACACCATCTCGTGCGTTTTAACTTACAAGCACAAAAGACCATATGCTTCACACCATTTTCAGTGACGTAGCGGTTTCTCATCTTTTCAATACACTTGATTGTCCTCTAGATGCCAATGTCATCTGGTGGCGTTTCAGAGGCTGTGCAGGTGAGAAGCGAGAGAATGAGATGTGTAGGTCATTCAGGTGTGCTAAAAATTCTATCTATCTATCTATCTATCTATTACTATCTATCTATCTATCTATCTATCTATCTATCTAGGCTCATTTTCATTACTTTTTTTTTAACTGTTCAGAGACAGATCCATGTATTCCTGTCACCTACTGTTCAGGGGAAATGGCAACATCATGAAATCATAATAGCATTCATCACAAAATGGCTGAAGTTTAATGAGTTGGATCAATGATCTGCACAAAAATCAGTTTTCAGCGTGACATGTTACATAAACACATAAACAAGGGGGCGGTGTCTCTCTTAATACAGGGAAGAGGAGTGATCAAAATAGACACCCCTCCATCCGAAGCTTCCATTTATGTTCTCTCATCACCCCTTTCTTTAGCCATCTCTCTGTGAAAAGTAAATAAGAGCCCTGGCATGCATGCGAAAGAAGGCTACTAATTGTTATGTAAAGTTTAGAAATGAATAAATTAACATACTGATGGTCACACCTCGAGGGCCTACGCTCCCGTGTATTCATCAGCAGACAGAGCTTTCAGTCTGGTTAATTGGTTGGGGGTGTATGGGATTCCTGTCAATTTCACAACATGCTTTTAAGAGCTTATGACAGGAAGGGACAGAGAAGCGCTTGAGGGTAACTTTTATTAAACTTCTCAAGGTAGAGGAACATTTGAGCTGAGTGGGGGACATTCATGTGTAAATTAAAATCTTGTCTTCTTTTGATATTAGGTAAGGTCTTTTTCTTGTGAGAGCAGTTTTCCTGCTTCATTAAGCCCCAAGTTGAGTCTGGTGGCAGATATGCACTCTCAGCTCACATCCACTCCTCTCTCGGTGATGGTATATATTCACTCTCCACAAAGAAGCAGCAGTCCATTAAGGCTGAATGGAATTTAACAACAGATTGTCATAGAAATGCATAGTGAGAGTTCTACTATTTTATGTACTTTTTTTATATTTTAGTTACTTATAAAGTGGCAATGATAATTCTTGTCCTTTGATGCACTCAGAATGATGCCTTTTTTTGTTTTGAACAGTCTGAAGCCAAGTAAAACTTATCTTGGACAGTGAAGAGATTTTAATGAGATTGACACTGCTGCTGGCATTCCACATGTAGTTGCTTTATTGCTTTTCAGTTTGCAAGTCTCAAAGCAGTCTGTCAGTATAAATAATCATGCACATTTGGACTGTTATAGCCAGTCAAAATTACACGATGTCATAACAGAAACAAACTTGCATACATATTTATAAAATCTAAAACAGGTTGGGTAAACACCAATAAGTTAGTCGCATATACGGTTGTGATATATGGATTTAAGGAACAAAACTCTTATTCAACAAGAATAATGCAGATTTATTTTTATTTTTTTGCAGGAAATGCATATGACAGACAGCAGAGTTATGGAATGAATGAGAACTAAAAAAAGTGCATGTTTGCAGCATTTCTCCTTATTTCACAGTGATACAAGTCTGTCTATCTAACAGTTCTGGACATTTTCTAATAGACAGTTGCCCTAAAAAGTATTTATACACATCAAGTCACAATTAAAAATGTATATATTTTATTGCATTGATAATAAAATATCAAACTAACAAGTGCAGCTTAACTGTCCAAATATGTTTAATGTCTTCACCGTTTTAGGAAATGGCTCTGTGTTAGATCTTCACAATTAATTGTTAAAAGATCACTATGTTGATTCAAACACCCACTCAATCTTATTCCTACATGACAACGATTCACCTTGCCTATTAAACCTTTGACTATATCATACCAGAACATTCAAAGCTATGGTTGGCATTGCCGCAAACTCAGAGAGAACAGTTATCATGTTTAATATGTATAAAACTGCTTCACAAACAGTGTTTTCAATCATACAGTATCGATACTGTGTTACAAATATTCAAATTATCTCAGAAGGGTTAAAAGTTTGGATATAAACACTGATGTTTAACGTATTGATCAAAATAGAGCAAATCACCTTTTTAAATTATTTTGGCTTCTCAAATTACGATTGTTTCGATTACATTGTAACGCCTCTTGGGGACGAAAAGTGACTTACATTTTTTTTTGTCATTGAATCATTCACTCAAACCAATTTTTCAAAATTCAAAATAATTAAATATTTTTAAATGGACTGCAGAAATTAACATTTTGTCAGAACCTCTAGTAAATTACATTTTATTTTATGTAGTTGTCTGTTCAGAATCGTGGGAGAATCGTGTTCTCTATTTGAAACAATAAATCGTGATATTCAATTTATCCAGAATCGTGCAGCTCTACTGTGTTTTCTAGTTTTTGTCCATATTGACCTTTTGTTTCTTATTCTTTATTAATTGTGTTTGTTAAAATGCTTTTAGAGCGAGAAATGGAGAAAGATGAATGCTTTCAGTGGTCCAGCTGTCTTTCGAGTGCTGCTCACACGCACCTGCCTGTTTCTCATTAAATTCTGTCTGCTGGCCTGTAGCTGATAGTGAGGGCCTCCTCTCACATGTAAGCTGTGTGGCAGTCTGGATCAGTCATTATGTAACAGTCTCTGAAGCCACAAGCCTCTTGGTCTCACTTTACATTTGGTCTTTTAAAAACTTTAATCTTGCGAAATTCTTTCTGTAAAAAAGGCATGGAGCGAATTTGAATAGTTAAAGGTGCTCTAAGCGATGTCACGCGTTTTTATGGCCAAAACATTTTTTGTCACATACAGCAAACATCTACTCACGATCCCTGAGCTGCCTGTCCCCTGAACACACTGTAAAAAAACGCGGTCTCTGCGGCACACCCCAGGCTCCACAAACGGCTACAAAAACAAACTCTAGCGACCCGCTCTAAGAAACATAACAAACTGTTCCAGCCAATAACCGACAAGAATGGTTTGGGGGTGGGTTTGAGGGGTTAGTGCGCGGATGAGGAGGAGGGAGGGTCTAGCTAGCCTCCGTTTTGTTTGACAATAGTTCGAACGACAACAAGAAGTGACATCACCCAGGATCGCTTAGAGAACCTTTAAGCAACACTTAAAGTTTAGTTTAGTTGGTTAGTTTACCAAAAAATTTAAATTATCCATAATTTACTAACCATCAAGCCATCCTAGGTGTATATAACTTTCTTCTTTCAGCCAAACACAATCGGAGGTATATTACAAATATTCTGTCTCTTCCCAGCTTTAAAATGAGAGAGAATAATACCTTTTTTTGAATCTCATAAAAAGCGCTTCCTTCCATCATAAAAGTAATCCATACGGCAGGGGGTTAATAAAGGCCTCCTGATGCGAGCGATTAGTTTTTGTAAGAAAAATATCCATATTTGTAAATAATAATCACTCATGGTTTCCGGTAACGGCCGTATACAAGTCAAGTTCCACACGAAGATTGAGTGAACTCTGACTTAATGAATTGAACTCTGTTTAATTAACTGTTTAATGGTAATATTTGTTTTTATGTTTAAGTCTCTTAAAGCCCTGATATACTCAGCGTTGTTCTTTTTTTCATTCTTCACTTAGGAGTAAAACGAAGTCAGAAACACTGTTAGCGAACATCCTGATGCTGCCCACACTGCTGAGAGTGGCTTTTACATATGTGCTTTCCTTTCAATAACAAAAAAAAAAAACATAAAAAAAAAATGACAGCAGAGAGAGTTAAGAAAGCATCTGATCATAGCAATGTTGATGTGTTTGCACAAGCTCTGCAATTAGGCACTCCAGTAAAGTCACGTCACATTTATCTGCATAGCACTTTATCTTCAATAGATTTCTTTAAAGCAGCAGCTTTAGAGTATTAAAAGTGGCTCAGTGACTCTTTCAGCTAACGCTCAAAATAATGAATTGGTTTGAGTAGGACAAACTTAAATTAAACTAATTAGTTCAGTCAAATTAACTTTAGGAGTATTTAGATCATTCTTTTTCTTTCAAGTTCACAGAACTGATATATTTTAAGTAAATTGAACTGTTTCAATGTTTTGAGTTTTATTAAAATATTTCTTTTAATTTAGACGAACTTAAGTTTAACTGAAACGGCTTGGATGTATATTTCCCAGCATGCTTTGCCGATGGCACTCGAAAGGGAGCGTAAATGCTAAAATTAAGTCTATGCTGTTTTTTTTGTGTGCAAGATTAATGTTAAGTGTGTGATTTAGGAGTGATTAATGTTTTTTTAGGCTAATTTAGAAAAAATTCTGTTAATGTTGGTTTTAGGATAGTTACCATCATGGTGACAAGTGGTGCATGCAGCTTAATTTGAGAGCAAATAAAAGCTTTTATTTCTGCACTCATACAGCAAAGTGCTACTGTATAACAAACTATTATTGTTAACATGTTATCAACTTAGAATGTTAGCATACTAGCATGTTGAAGCTAGCTAAGTTTATACTAATAAAAGTGTTCACATTGAAATTACATGAAAGTTTTAAGTTAAATGTATGAATTAGTGTACTTTACATTTTAATTGTTCTTAACTTGCAATGTTTAAGTACAAAATAAAAATCTGCCAGTTCTGCTTACTTAAACTTAATTTTTTACTTTTTTTAAACTAACTATACTTAATTTCTTAATTTTTTTTAACTGATTTGCAACTGATTGCCTTACATTTTTTTAGTTTTGCCAACTTATTCGGGTTTACAGTGTAGAATTACAACTTCATTTTGTACTACAAAGCATCTCTTCAGTGTGTTCACGTTTTTACTCACGGACATAAGAGCCACAGAGCAGACCTTCCTATTAAGCACCACGGACAAATGGTAGTTCAAAGGTGTTGTTTACATGCTGAAGCAAATCTTTCCGGAAAGTTTGCTTTGGCAAGCTATTTCGAACTCCAAACAAACATTTTTTTGCCTGATTTTGTTCAAAATGACGTCACACCTGTTCAATTTTGCTTGTATTGTATTTAGACATTTATGCTCTCCAAGGTTGCATTTATTTTTGCATTTATCAAAAGTACTGTAAAACAAGTAATATTGTAAATTTAAGATGCTACTTTTTGGTGGTCAATTTAACGCTTTGCTGAATAAAATTATTGAATTTCTTTAAAAAAAAAAAAATGTATTTAGTTATCGTTATTATTTATTTATTTTTTATTTATTGTATTTTGTATCAAAGTTCCTAGGTCTAAGTGTAGAAATACTTTTTTCTGGTCATAGTACATACTTAGTGGTATTTACACGTTACCTATTTCTACATGCCGTGTAAAATGTAAGTTACATACTATGTTTAATACCAAGTTGCTGCTATTGTTTTCATGGAAAATCATTTAGTAGACATTACTACTGAAAAGTATGGATGACCCTCCCATAAATGTCAGTGTAAACATTTCAGCTAATTGCTTCCCCTGTAAACTTATTTCCATTATTACTGTATTTGGTATGCTTCCTAAAATGACTTGTTTAGGTCAGTTATAAAACCCTGTTGCACATTAGCTAGTCTTAAAAGACTGGTGTCTAAACACAAGAGACTTCCACAGACTGTCTCAAATGTAATTAAGGGAGGCCCTGCACTTTTTAATCTGCTGGCCGGTTTATTTAATGTCTCATTGTGGGGTGCATGTGAACTATTTGCTGTTCCCATAGAAAAGATTCACAGTAGCTTTAACAAATAATTGGATTTGGAGGCACCGAACTGAACATTAATTGAAGCTGACAGTGTATTTGACATACAGGGTCATTACACAGTGTGTTTAAAACCATGACATGACCCCCTATAGGGCGTTATGCTGGTAAGGGACGTTACGATGTTGACTAGGCAATTATGATGTCAGGTAAAAAGACTCAATTTGTTACAAACACTGGTTGACCTTGTTCCGAATAGGCATCTGTGAGTCATTGAACAGGATTTTTTTATTTCTTTTTTCACTCCCTCTTATTCTTTCTCTCTCTCTCTCCCTCCCATCTGTTTCTGCTTATATCTCTGTGTATTATTGAAAAAGCTTGAGTCACGGACATTCCTTGAAAACCATGAAATTTCTACATAGCCATGAAGACATGGAGTTGTGGGTTGCTGTAAAGAAGTCCACACCCTGAATGCCTAAGCCACCCAAAAATGAGAGCCTCCTGGAGACTTTACTTAGCTAAAAACTACGTCTCTCTGTCTGATATGAAAAGAACAGCATAGCCCAAATGATTTTGACCCAGACAGGCTTTAAATAAAAAAGGACAATATCCACATTCTTATCTGTGGCATAATAATTTCATGGTTGAAGCCACTGTGTGTATAGATAATAATGAATAGTGACGCTTCAGCAGCCAGGTTCAAGCTTGGAAACATGCTGGGAGACAGAGATTTTGAGAAAGGCACCCATTTGAAACACCAGACTATTTTTAACCCTCCCCCAGAATTCCCATGGGAGCACAGCACACATTTGTGAATGGCTACTGTAGTCTGTGCCATTGGTGTGTGTCGCTGTGTGTGTACTACAAACCACCCGAGGAGATGCAGCGCACATATTGACGGATGCAGTTGAGCAATCCAAATTTACCCCCCGCAACCACTCTAACCCCAACAAGCCTCTTATTGGGGACACTTTTGTTGGATAGTGACAATGTGAACAGGTCAGCCATGAGGATAACTATTGATATGTGGCTGGTTTTGTGTTTATTTGCCAGGGATAAAACTATCTTTGCTCCTGGATATTGTGTGCAAATTTTTAGTTTAAGTTTAAAAGTTTTACTTTATTAATGTAATTTCTATTCTATAATGCTCCAGATTATTATTAGATCTTAGAATTATGGTTAGACAATTTTGTGCATTATTCAATTTTGTTCAATTACAATGTGCTGCTCAGGTGTTTCTACTAATGTATGTATTTATTCGTCATTCTTTCATTTTTTTTGTCCAGAAAATGGCATTTAAATTGGCTTAATAGAAAATAAATTTGATATCTTGTATAAGCACACCTGTTGCAATGGATATAATGCCCACACCAAAATCAAAGCCACAATTAAGGCCAATTTTAGTGGCACCTACAAATTTCATTCCAAATCAATGCAAATTAAATGTTATGTTAGATCTTGAGTTAAGGTCGTTGAATGTGTTATGGCAGATTAAGATTACAGATGACAGGTTCTTAATGTTTAAATACTTTAGTTTTAATGATGTAATTAGCAGATCTCTAAGAAAAGCTTATCTCTTAATAACAGATTTTCAGGACAAATTAGTGATGAAATTAGACCAATACGCCCTCTCATTGTCCATCCATGCAACAGCGCCACTCTATTATGGCAAAGAGGATTACAGCCAAAAATGTCCCATATGGCATTCATTTATGTTTCTGGCTATGAATGACATTTCAGTTGCTAATTTTAAGTGACATTTAGGGGTTTAATCTTATAAGCGTGTGGGCCTACTAAAAGGCTTATATTAATAAGCATCGATACAAGCCAATGTCCAAAAAATAATCTATTTAGAAATTGTGTCGTTTAAGAATGTCAGCTGATTAATATAAATTTATCTGTCATTGTTTTTTTGTTTTTAATTAATCCTGATACATAGGTAATGAAACACAAAAAACAAGACCTCAAGACATAACATAATATTAATGGTCATTCTTTTTTCAATTTGACTGACTGGCTCTATATTAACTGTCTCAAGTCATATTTGCTATCTGAGTCAGGTCATGTTTGTCTAAAACACACTGTTTGGCATCGGCTCACATGACCGAGTCTGTCCAAACAGATAATGTTCTTTATGAGTTGTCACATGTTTTTTTTGTGGTACCCTGTCTGTCCCTTTAAAGGCAGAAAGGTGGGAGGAGCTTCCTGAGGAAACAGGTGTGTGCTGATAGGGATGATGTCATTGTTTCAGAATCACCTGGAAAAACCTGCATGATTGTCAGCAAGATGTACACATTCCAGCTGCTCCTGACCGGATCACAGATGTCTGCCAGACAGGTGATGTAAGTACACAGACAGAGGATAAAGCCTTATAAGAAACTTCTTTTGTCAGCCTGAGGGTTTGTTTTACAGTTTTATGTGAACCGTACGCCAGAGAGCTGTAGCTGACAGGTGCGATTGCAGTGTTTTAAATATTTATTGGCTTCATTCTGGCTTTTTCATCTTTAAAGAGGACATTCGGGTTCTGTTTGTGTTGATAATGAACAATACTTTCAGCACTAGGCTGTGTATGGAAGTCATCATAGATGAACAGTTCGGCTTTTTCCGTGACCCTGTAAAGTTTTTACTTTTAGACAGTTTAACTCGGTCTTTGTCATTGCACAGATTTATTTAAGCTTTGGTTTTATGCCATAAAGTGGTCGGCTTTGCTCAGATCTGTTTTAAATACTATGAGCTGTTGTGCTTTTTCAGAATATGAAAAATGAGACCTAGACCGGATAGGAATCTACTGCAGGAAATTGCTAAAAACTATTAGGGCTCAGAAACATGCAATGAAAACTGGTGAAGAAGTAAACAATGAAATTCCAATAGTGACCTATTTTCCATTCTGGTGTAGTATTTATGGAGCAGGTGTAGTTTTAGTCAGACAATGAGTTTATACATAAGAAGCCTTTTTGCCCTCTGATGTCATTGCGGTGTGAGATAATACTTGACAACAGCCCTTGTGTTGGGCAATCACATGACCGAGTGAGTAAAGCATGACTCGCTGTCAGGGAGGTGTCACTCAGTAAGGATGACGTCATTCAGGAAGTAGATCCAGTAAAACAGGAATAGAGGACTTCTGAATCACCAGGATGGTCACTCCAGAATTATGTGATTGCAAATTTTGCGTTAGATGAAGTGTTTGGGTTATTGTTCTGGGGTTTAGATGTGAAAACCTACAGGAAGTACCTGTTTCCCCTCTCGCTTCTCTTCCTCTTGCCAAGAAAGCTAGGGTTATAATTTTTTACGCAAGTCAACAATTACAATAAATTTTAGCCAGTGTGCCACAAAACTGAATAAGTGATAAAAAAATTACATGATTTCTTTATAAGCACTGTTAATGTTTAAGTTAAATGCAGAGATACTGTATAGTTTATTTAAATATCAACCAGGAAGAATAGATAACATATCTAATGGGCATTAGAAGGTCAACAAGTAATTATTGCTTACTAACATTTTCATATGGTACTTTTTCTTGTCCATGTTTTTGGAACCCGTTAGTTTTTTGTGCCATATGTTCAGTAACATTATAACTATTCTCAGAAGAATTGAATGATTTTGTCACTGGTTCAGTACAAGCGTTATTGCCATGTGTGAGTGGAGATGCTATAAAGATGCTGAAATTTTGTGTCTTGTTTGCTATAATTTCCTAACCAAAATCAAATGTTTCTTCTGGGACAATAATGGGTGGACAATCACCATTAATGAATGCAGCTGTGAAGTTAGGACAACAATTTGTCATGCCTTTGGGATGGGGGTGGAAGCAAGTGGTGGAACTAGGAGTACAAGCATTATGAATGAAACCTTTTGTTTTTGAACTTGAGCTTTTGTCTTTTCAGTGAATAGCCCATTGTGGGAAACTGTATGGCTTTTTCCTCTTAAATTGACACTACAAAAATATTGTTGTTGAGTTTTTTTTCTTTCCCTTTTTATTGTTATTATTTGAGGTAGGTTATATTCTGTGAAAAAACGTTCGTGATTATGTTGGATTGTGGGATTTCCTTTCATAATGTTTTTTTTTTTTTTTTTGGTTTATGTTTGATTCTCTTGTGTGTGTCTCTGTGTTTTATTCCTGTGCAGACTGGAATATATACAGGTTTTTTTTGGGCATTTATTTTTTATTTTTTTTATTTCACATTTTAAAATCCATTTATGTGCAGTGATGTGTAAGAACAGTAGCCTCGTTTCTGTATGTAATTTGACTAAAACCTGTTTGGTTTGTTCAGCACAAACATCTCAAAAATCTCTGACAACACAAAATATGTTTGGAACTATCCTGTTATTCCACCTTCACCTTTCCCGGAATGATTAGTGAGATTGTTTGAGACAAAATGTATATTAAATGCATGTCTGAAATGGCCTTCATCATGGTTTATGAGCTTCTGATGTTCATGCTTTGGTGTGGTCAAATCTTTTTCATACTTAAAAATCTATTACAGTCACCACATCAGTCTGTTTTTCAGAAGAAAAAGCCTTTAACGTCTGCCAATGTAAAGTTTAGTGTGGACTGGCCCTCCCTTCCCTTCCTTCCTTTGTGTGGCCACTGAAAACCAACTATGAGTTTAGACTGGCTCTCTGTGGAAAAGCATTGCATACTCTTATTAGCCAATGGAAAATCTGGGTGTAGATGTAACTTTTTTTGTATCCATTTAAATCTTGATTCTATATTACAGCATACATTTATTAGAATATACTTGATGAGAATTTAAGTTCTACCAAAAATTAACTGTCATAATTTCCGCACCCTCATGTTGTTTCAAACCTGAATGAATTAAGTTATTTTGCTTAACACACAAGAAGATAACATATTCAAACAGTTTTGGTGACCATTGACATCTATTGTATAGGCCAAACAAACAAACAAACAAACAAACAAACACTTCAGACATTTCTCAAAATATCATCTTTTATGTGCACAGAAAAAAAAGAAAGTTTAATTTGTGTACTATGCCATTAAGGAGTTAAATAGTGTTGTTGTGAATACATTCTTCTCAGTGTTTTTTTGCTGATGTGTAATACAAGTAGTTTCTCAATCTGTGACACTCGTCATATGTTTTTAATAATGAGTCTTGATGGGAGCTGCATGGCTGCTTTCCAGGTTAAACTGTTCTTATGGCCCTGTTAATTATCTCTGGGTGGAGGAAGTAACTTGCCGTACACCATGTTATTTTCATTCATTCAGCAGTCAGTCAGTTAACAGCTTGGGGGTTGTATAAAATTGCTGTTTTTGAAAGATGTGTTTGTTGCATGGTGCCTGTCATCAGTCTCTGAAGAGTATCACACACACACACACACACACACACACACACACACACACACACACACACACACACACACACACACACACACACACACACACACACACACACACACACACACACACACACACACACACACAAAATGTGTTTATTCTCAAAGAACTTTGTCACTTAAAGGGTTAGTTCACCCAAAAATGAAAATTCTGTCAGTAATTACTCACCCTCATGTTGTTCCAACCCCGTAAGACTTTCGTTCATCTTCGGAACACAAATTAAGATATTTTTGATTAAATCTGAGAGCTGGATCACTCCTCCATAGGCTTCTAAGGGATTGAAACTTGCTGGCCCACAAATTTTAAATTCATTCAGGTACAATTACCAAACATATCTCAAGGTCTTTTAGTCTTTTTAATAATTTAAAGGGCACCTATTATGCCCCTTTTTACTAGATGTAATATTGGTCTCGGTTGTCCCCAGAATGTATTTGTGAAGTTTCAGCACAAAATACCCCACAGTTAATTTATTATAACCATTTGAAAATGTCATTTTTGGGGCCTGTTTTAAAAAGAGCTGTTTTGGTGTGTATCACCTTAAATGTAAAAGAGCTGCATATCCCCGCCCTGCCTTTGGATGAGGGCGTAACTTGATACCTATGGCAATATACAGTCGGTAAAAGCAGAAGCTGAGAGTGAGTGAGAGACCCGCTGTTTTGTATGGCATTCAGCCGTACATGTTTGAATCAGACCCAGATGATTAAGAGACTCCGGCAGAAGACACACAAATGAGAATGGACCAGGACGTCTCGGAATGGATACATTTATGTAATGTTACTTAGCGCTATAGAGTTGTAATCGCGTCCCCTTTGCAATTATGGATGTGCAACACGCACACACAAACTGTGATAACGTTGGCGCAATTTTTTGAAACTACAAACACAAATACTCTGTGATAACGTTTGCTACGTACAAAAGAAATTACATTTATGCGAGGGAGCTGTTGCGTCATGTTTACATTACTTGTCGTACAGGTGCTTATGTGGCAAATGTGAGAAGATGGCTACAGAACATACACAGTTTTTAATACAATATCTTTAATAATAAAATAAACGTGGGTTACACACTATACAAACAAGGTTTAAATTATATACACAGACATCCTACGATGCTGAAAACAACTTTAGACGCATTTTTTGTTGAATTGGCTGACATCGACTGAAATAACTGTTTGCTCAAAAATCATAAAAAACACTTAGCTACTTCTGGAGGTGACGCTGGATCGCGAACAGTAGGCAACGATCCACACTTGAGGATTAACTTTAAAGCAAGACCTGCTTTGAATTGACCCTCGTTCACAAAACAGTCAGTCAGAAAATGATTTGCGCAAACATAAACGTATTTGGAAGTTTAAGTGGCGCCTTTCCTTCGTAAATAAAATCCATCCACTGCGTTTTCAGTGGCTCTGATGTCGGAAGTAAGTGAAAACTACATTATTACATCCCACAACAGAACACTTATGTTTCTTAGGAGACATTACCGGCTGTCGTTGAAACAATGGAGGATGTACAGATCACCGAGGGCGGGGTCTATGCCAAAACCACAGTGTCAATCAAACCACGTCGGTGGGGCTTGCGCAATTCTACGTCACAAAGCGCCGAATCTGAGAACAGCTCGTTCTGAGACAGTGCTTATGATTTATTGAGAATGAGATTGTAAAAAAAACCACTGGGTGGATTTTTATCATTCTAGGGTGGTTTTGCTCACACACTGCCAACACACATTTATGTTCAAACAGCATGTAAAAGTGAATTTTGCATAATAGGTGCCCTTTAATTAATAAGCTAATTATATAAAACTATTGTCAGTGCACTACAAATAAACCGGTTCTATGCCTTTATTAATAAAACTTATTTAAAAATACAAGGCTTGACACATTTATAAAAATGCCTTCTGCATTTTTGTTTTGCTTTTCACTCCATTGTTCGAAATCGTACCGAACCGTGATGTATGAACCGAACCGTGACTTTTGTGTACCGTTCCACCCCTAATGTATATATATAAAATGACATCTAAATGTATGAAAGTTTCGTTTCAAAGACGGGAGGACAGCAAATTTTGAAGACTCTGCCATAATCCCGTTTTCCTCCACTTTAAATCTCCCCAACCGGAAACTGAAGAGCAGCCTTGTGTCAAAGGTGAAAGTTATGCGTGCATATAGCCTATTACTGACAGAATTTTCATTTTTGGGTGAACTAACCTAAGCTTAAAATAATAATTTAGCATAATTTCAATATGGAGGATCTATGTGTTGAAATTTGACAGCTAAATCACAAACCAGTAACTACGCTCTCATTAAATGCAGAGAATTCTCTATCGGTATTCTCTGTCTGTGACCCTATTGGGACTGACAGCTCAGCGGTGACAATGATTTATTCACTCCAGCATAATTCATAAACCGTCAGTACATAAAGTATGGGAATTTGGATGCAGCTCATGATTTATGTAGCCTATTAGTGGGAGGGACAATCTTATAAAAGCATTTGAGTTGACAAATATATGTAGAGCAGAGTGAGTAATTGATTTTATTTTGTATTTTCTCATATAGGCTACATTTGAAATGCATGTTAAAAGATACTTTTTTTCAACATTTAAACACTGTCATAAAGATACCCCAAAGCTACAATATATGGACTAGCTATAAAACTCCTGCTTTTATTTCATGGAGTGTTTAAATCCATAAACGTATCCTTTTTCATGGGTGGGCATTGTTGCTCAGTAGTCCACCCGCCCCCATTTAGTATGTGGGGGGGGGGGGGGGGGGGGGGGGGGGCGCAGGGGCTGCAGGTAATAGCGCCACCCCTCCCCCGCCCGTCCGGTCTCTGTCTGTGTCTGCATTATCACAGAGCTCAATGAACGCGCGCGCTGATTTATGTGCTGAGGAGAATCCGGAGCTCGAGAGGATACCGGTAACTGAAACTAACGGTCCCGTTGTCAAGTAACAAACCGGAGGTTTCTCCACTCGCAACTTTGTATGGACATACATTTGAAAGAAAAGGGTGAGTTTTACAAACATTTTCTTTAACGAAAAGTTTAGGAAGATAGCCCAGGCATTCCTCAGAGAATTCGGTTCGGAAGAGTTATTGTTCCTGAATCCCTATGGAGCAAAGCTGGAAACGTAGTCGAAGGCTTTAGAGAGAAACATTCAGAAGAAATGTCGTTTTCACATAAAAGACATATAGTTACTTGTTTCTGCGTGTGATGAAACTTGTGAGGAAATGTTTGTTTAATATAAATATGTTGGCTCTAGAAGGCGAAAACGGCAGCGCTAATAATAACTTTAATGCAGCATCGATGCTTCAGAGAGTGTTATACATTGTGAGAAAGTTAATCTTGAACGCGACTAAGAGTTAAACGTCTGAACTCATGTCCTGTGATTTCATGTGAGAGAAAATCTTAAAACTCTTCGAAGAAAACAACGCTGTCTTGCTGTAGAAACCTGTTGTGCCTAAATAGTGTGTGGTTGTTATAGTTATGCAACGTTAACTTAACCTCCTCAACTAACGTTAGATCATTAACGTTATATCAAGTTACTGTTCTATTCGTTTCCTTTTAGTTTTTTCCCCCTCAGGGAGGAATCTGTGTTGATTACATGAGGAACTTATCTTTAATACTGAAGTAACGTTAGCCAGTATGTTATGTATGCAACTTTTTTTCCCAAACATTAACAATTTTCAATAACTTTGTTGTACATTCAATTTGAAGAATTTACAATATTTCAAGATTTAATTGAACCTTCTGTATGAAAATTAACAATTGACTGGGGGTGTCACTGAACAATAAAACAGAATTTTAACATAAAATTAGAATTAGGATAGTTGAAAACCTAAGAGAGAAATAGGTAAAGCAGTAAAACAATGGTGACACCAGAATAAAAATATTCTTAATTCTGAACTTGAAAATACAGAATTATACTATGCCTATAAATAATGTAAGCCCGTTTTACTTGTAAAATTAGACATTTGGCTTTATTAGGACCCACAAATATTGCCCCATTATTATATTGATACTGAAACTCTGTACATTTTTTTTCTAACGCAGTACAGTTGCGCTTTCAATGCAGGCATTCTTTGAATCTCTTTTACACAGATAAGCCACCAGGGCAAATTAATGCACTTACCTGATAAGAATAAACAATCTAAAAACGCTTTGAATCATCATACTACCAAAACTAAAAACGCAATATGGTGAGTTAAATTATGCTTTCACTTTGGGGAGAGACGCTTAAAATATTAGCGCTTTCACTTTGAGGAAAGCGTGTAAAAATGACTAGGCCTATTCCCAAACTGTAAATGGTTATTTCATCCAAAAAAAATTAATTCTCTCTTCATATAGGCCTACTCCCTCTCTTGAACACAAGGGACTGACAATGCCTTTTGTTACAGACATTCTTCTGATACCAATGTCACATTAAAATCCCAAGTTCAATTTTTTTTGTTGGATTATTTGTTGCAGACTTCTTGTTCAAAATGTTTCAGTCCTTTTAAGTGGAAGTTCCCCAACCTGGAAGTGCCACCCATAATTTAAAATATAGTAGACTTGTTCGAAGAAAGGTGGACTAGCTGCTCAAGAATCACTTAAACCTTTGCAGATCAGCTCTAGTAGTCATGTGAAATCTGGCTAAACCCTTGGCCGAGTCAGCTTTAGATCAAACAGACCACACTAACAGGCTTTGGCACGCGAAAGAAAGTGTTCGTTGGGAAAAATCCTGTTGATACTAAAGCCACACTAATGCAACAAGCGCTGTGATTTCCTGTATTGTTTTTGCTTTGTTTTATGAAGAATGTTGTAACGATGGTAAAGGTTCAGGTAAGGAGGATGCCTAACCCTAACGCAAAACACTATATACTTCATTAAAGAGCCTACAAAACTAATTAAACTGAACATAATTGCAGGCTGTCAGTCAGTGCAGTTACATTATGCCAGCAGGTGGCGGCAAGGGACTGTATGAGTGAGTCATCATCAAACCGTTCATTCAACTAAAATGCTGATTCATTCATGAATAGGGTTGGGTACCGAAACTCGGTGCCAATAGGGAACCGGTTCCGACGTAAACGGTAGTAACCAGACCGAATAAGAACGAAAATTTCGGTGCCTGATTTCGGTGCCTAACTTCATTAAGCACACACGCAAGGTCTCTCGCTCTCTCCCTCTCCGTCGACCGTCGTGCGTGCGCTACACAGTTTGGAGCACAGTTCTTCTGTCTCGCATGCGCGCTCTTTCTCGCAAGGTTTGGCTGCATTTCACGTGTGAAATTACGCGCCGCATTGACGCAGTTGTTTACACGTCGTCATATTATGTTGGCGCGCGCGCGCCATCTGCTCCTCAGATTTCTCTGCCGAAAAAGGAAGCTGGTCGGCAGCGCGAGGATCTTAGCAGCGTCTCGTTCCCTATTGAGAGAACATAGGTATGTTACACCAGTAACCAGAGATGTTCTCTTTCATAGGTTCACTCAACGCTAAGAAGCAGTGGATTTGTAGGCTACTGTATCACGTGCCGTTTGAACTGACGCGCTACAGCGATCTGTCACATTTCAAAGAGCCAAAACGTTATTTATTGTGTGAATCTCGTAAAAATATTGACAGAATCTGACAGCTGTGGATTTGTTCCTCCATATCAAAAGTAACCTTCTCTGTCGGTGTCTGTGTCCTATTTGTCCGTGATTTTTCTGTGTGAAAAGGGTCATTTGCGTGAGTCTCACGGTCAATGCGTGAGAGTTGGCAGCTCTGCCTGCTAGTAATTTCTATTAATCTCCAGTATTATTATATTGTTTGATACAATATTGTTTCATTTGATATTATGTAAATATGAATTTTTATTTTATATTGGTTTTATTATTACCATATGTTACTTGTATTTATATTGTTTAAAATTTTAAGTTAATTTTGTGTCCAGTTTTGCCCTGTAAATTAAAGGGTATTATTTTTTGATAAAGTGTGTGCGGTTTCATTTTCTTAAGTACCGATTTAAGAACCGTTTAAGCACCGGAACCGTTTAAAAAATACCGAGTAGGTACTGGTATCGAATAAAACCCAACCGATACCCAACCCTATTCATGAATGAAACAAGGTGTTGAATGATAGATGAGCAACACGTCACCTGGGTAATGCTAATGTTTCACTTCATAAAGATAAATAGCATTGATTCAATGCATTGAACAGCATGATGCCAGTCACGGGAAATCCCCTTAAACGTTGAAAGGATACTACGACAAAGATATCGCTTTCAACTTTTGACAACTCATGGCAAACTGATTTTTTCACGAATATGACTTGATCTAAAGAAGGACCGACGCAGGTAATCACACACACGCTCAGTTTCCCTATCGCTGTCTGCCTAAGACACAGAGGCAGCAAATCAGGTTCGTAATCGATTGGAGCATCCCTAATTAAAACCATTTAAAAATCATAATATTGCATAGTGCTATTGTGAAATCAATCACAAAATCTGCAATTCAGTTAAATAAATATATGCGGTGCGGGTTTCAGGGTGAAGCTCAACATTAAAATTTTTTACATGCGTGCAGGTTACGAGTTTCTTCCGTCTCAGTGTTTCATAGCGAAGTGACACTGTTATCATATAATTTACATTTGTGGAGTGCATCAGCAGCTTGGTTAACAAACTCCATCTCTGCAAATGCTGCGATTTTGGGTTGCTTATAATGTTCATCTGGGTATACAACGTGTGCCATTTCACCAGATTAGTAGCAAAAAATATTTATAAACCTGAGCCAACATAGGAGAATACAACACTGTTTCCAAATATGAGAACTGTCAATAAAAGTTTAAACCCTCTCCCTGAGTTTGCATGTTTTGATGTTGAATGTCATCAAGAAATTAGTGGCCGTAGCATTTCTTTCATAAAGAAGTGACCAAATAATAAAATTTAAGTGGACATTCAAATTAAAGGCCAATATTAAAGAAGGATTTGTTGCTGCATGTGTAACAACAGCAATCACCAGGCTGTTGGTGCCCTTTGCATGCAGTTGTTATAAAACGTAATGTACATAAGTTGATTTTTAAAATACAAAATTAGGGCTGGAAGAATAAAAAATCGATTTCTCAATTTTAATCAATTCTCAATTTTACGAATCGATATTAATTGTTAAATCCCAAGAATCGATTAGGCTAGTCATCCTGTTTTCAGTTGATGAATGAATAGAACATTGTAGCGCGCATCCCATCCAGGGATGGAAATTAGCACCCGCCACCAGCCAAATGCGTGTGATTTTGTGTTGTGGCCGGTAAACTCGCTTCACCTACCGGCCACCGTGGCGGGTAAATAAAAATCGCATACTGTTTCACCCGGACGGCGGACACTTTGAGGAGGCACACCTTCAACACCCGCGCCGCGCGCTTCTTCCGTCGAGGTTCGGCGTGGGAGCACGAGAGGCAAATGGAAAGCTAGCCGCGAGCGCATGGTCTATTTTTAGGGCGGGGTAGCTCTCTTGTGTAGTAAAGAGCTAGCCGCGCGAACATCTACCCGCGCGCTTCTTCCGTCGAGGCTTGAGCGCGAGAGGCGGTTTGCCGTCCCAAAGGCGAGAGAGAGAGATGCGAGCGCGATCAGTGGAAACATAAAAACATACATACAGGACATCATTCTAACTGCAAAGTGTTTACTTATTTGTGTACACTCGCAATAAAACACAACATTATACTTTTGTCACACTCTAAACTCTTGTCAAACTGTAACCTACAACTGTCACCCAACCACACACACACGCACGCACGCACAGTTTTAAAAGCAAAACCTATTTATCCAACCCCATTTCAAAACATTCAAAACAGGTTACATCTTTTGGACATTCATCATATCGCATTTGTTTTCATTTCTTGTCCTCGGAGTCAGAGCACTAATCTGTTTTTTTTTTTAAGTTACACATTCTACATTGATTAAAAAAGAAAATCAAATGTGTTTTTGATGGTAGTATTATTTTATACGGAAATCAATTATTTATAATTCAGATGAGAATAAAGTTAAGGTTAATTAAAATGAAGGAAAACAAATAAATTGATCTGATAGCAAATTAATTTTAAATTCATTCAGGTACAATTACCAAACATATCTCAAGGTCTTTTCATCTTTTTAATAATTTAATTAATAAACTAATTGTATAAAACTATTGTCAGTGCACTACAAATACACTGGTTCTATGCCTTTATTAATAAAACGTATACAACTTAAAAATACAAGGCTTAGAAATGTATAAAAAATGCCTTCTGCATTTGTTTTGCTTTTCACTCCATTGTACCGAAATCGTACCGAACCGTGACGTCTGAACCGAGGTATGAAACGAACCGTGACTTCTGTGTACTGTTCCACCCCTAATGCAATAGTTTCATTATTGTTCATTATTATCCATACCTTACTATAAATAATTTGTGCGACTAAATCATGTTTTGCGCCAGTAACTGAAAAAGTTAGTAGCGCAAGTGCCAGCAGTGGAAAAGGTTAGTGTAGTTCCCTATCCAGCATAGAGTGCGGTTCAGCATCGGTTCAGTTTTTTGTTTAATCTGCCCGACTCATTTAATTAAATGTATATCAGTTCATGGTTTGTGTGTGTATAAGAGAGAAAGAGAAAATGTCAGTATTGCATTGAGACTTGAGATTAAATAAACTGCTTGTATTGTAGATCTTGTAGTATTAATTTTCACATTGTAAACACATTGTCGGTTAAAAACAAGAAAGTGGCTGGTAAAAACATTGAGTGGCTGGTAGATTTTGAAATCCACCAGCCACAGTGGCCGGTGGACAAAAAAGTTAATTTCCATCCCTGATCCCATCCAATAAATTGCAATAATCTTTTTGTTACTATTGATATTATCAAAATCCGTATCATGTTACATGTAATCGCTCAATCAGTGTTTCAACCGTGGAAAGACGCCAGTAAAACAGCTTGCAAACAATGTCATGTAACGTCACATTTACCTCAGAAAAAACATCCAGTGACCATGAACTCGTTAGTCAGCTAGAAAAATTAACTCTAGAGTAGTGCATTTTGCTAAATATATGCACCATATAACATATTCATTATAATTTTTAATGTTCTTCAATATTTAATGCATGATTGAATAAATCTGGCCAGCGTCACACGCATGACCAACGTCAGCCAATGGTGAGCCTACGTTCTGACGTAGAACCCAGAAGTGCTGCACTGTTTACACTACGTCAACAGCGTAGGAGAATGACATGGAAGAGAAGAGATTGTTAAAAAAATTGTCGCTTGATATACTTAAAGTGTAAATTGCAGGTTAACCACCACAATCAATTAATGTGTAAATAAAGTGCTCAATATGAATATATTTAAACATTTCTGTCTTGTTCAAATAACATTTGAACAATGTTAAAATGCGTTAAAATAACATTTATTGGGGTTTTTTCAAAGGTAGCGTGTTTTTTACAGTAACTGTGATGACGTCATACCAGGGAGTCGCAAGCTATACTCTGCTAGATTACCACTGTTTGTGGCTTGTCTATGGAGAACGGGGAGGTAGAAAACCATCAAATCTTTGATGGACCACAGCCTTATCATTTTTAACTAGTCAGGCGTGAGAGAGGGGAGGAAATTGCCAGAAATCATGGCCCTCAAAGAGTAATTAATGCTTGGTGTGTGGAAAATAAGTGGAGGGTTGGTCAGGTGTCCTGGTGAGTAGCTAGAGCTAGCCTAGGTTAGCCTGGAGCTAACCCGGATAACATTAGGGAACAAGCCAAAGTCTTTTCAAAATCTTGCCGTCATGTAGAATAGCAAGGAGGGACAACGACTGAAGACATTATTTACTTACATGGTGTTAGTAACGTTAGTCCTAATCAGAGCTGTAGAGATGCACAGGCACAATGGCGCTTTTGCTGGCATCTGCTGACAGAACGCGATATTGCCTGTGCTAAAACGCTACTAATTTGCGATGCTCATTGTCAGAAAGAAACAGAGACAGGTGTTTGTGGGCTATGCCACCCAATGGACGTGCCAAATCCAAATCTGACGTGCCTCACGCAGCATCCTGGTATTTTTTTACAGTCTATGGTTATGACGCATGCCCGTTTGTTTTGCGAATAGCTTATGCCGCGTTCCAGGCAACCTGTAACCCGTGTTTTTTCAACTCGTAACTGGGAATGCATCGATCTAGTACGAATTCACGGGTGGGAAGTCATGGGTTTGACTGCCGTTCCAGTGCACTTTCACTGGTATAAGGTTGGAAAAACACTGGTTACAGGTTGCCTGGAACGCGGCATTAATCTCATTTCAGGCAGGATCACGGTCCTCATGAAGCCAGCACACACGAGTATGTTTACAATTGAGTTATTTCATTTATCACTGCTGCTGAATCTAAAAAGAAAGCTTGCGTTAGATGCTTGCCGCTTGGAGTCCCTGTTATGACATCACGCCCAGCTTAGCGGAAGGGAGGGGGAGTGCTATAAACCACTGTAAAAAGTACCAAATTTTCATATTATATTCAGCATTTTGGTATAAAAAACATACAAAACAATGGTAGGCGGTTCTTATCTTTAAGCACATTGCATTATCTCGGAAAAAAATTAACCTGCAATTTACACTTTAAGGTTCAGCCACTGTAGTCACTTGTAATGATCTCTTTACTAACTTTCTGGGCCGGCAGATTAAATTGCATAGCAGCCTATGAAGGAGTGAGAAAAGCTCTGTTTTCATCAAAAATATCTTAATTTGTGTTCCAAAGATGAACGAAAGTCTTACAGGGTTGGAACAACATGAGGGGGAGTATATACTGACAGAATTTTCATTTTTGGGTGAACAAACTCTTTAAGCCAATCCTGATGTGACTCTGGTGGTTACTGACTGATAGGCTAAATTTACCCTATAGTTGCATTCTCCGTCTTACTCTGTTCTCTGAAGAGAGAGTTTGTAGTGTACTGGCCCAGATTCAGGTGGCCTCACAGCTTCACAGATGGTAAAAGGAAAATGGCAGTTGCTTGTGCCAGGGCAAAGTGATGCTCAATAGCTCATGCTTACAGGAGAACGACTAAACTCTCCAACCATGGGTCACATCCTCTGATCCCTTGGTATGTGATCTATGCCATGTCATGGCATGCATTTATTAAGTATCTTTTGTGTAACAATTTTTAAAAAAAAAATTAATGCTTAAATGGTCATTCCACCCATTTCAACATTAATCTTTATTGAAAGTGGCTCATATATGTAGTCGAAATGTAAAAGAAATTTTGAATTTGGTGCCATCTTGACCGAGAAAAGACAGAAAATAACTGAAGGGCGCATTTGTATGTAAGACAACAACTCCCACAATGCACCACATTGCACAGCTCCTCAAGCCACTCCCACTAATCCAGAACAGCGCAAACATCAGAGAAATCACTCTTCCTTCTACAAGGCTAACGTTAGCTGCCAAAAGAGTTTGAAATTCATTTCACACAAAATGTCTAGTCATACTTGCCAACCTTGAGACCTCAGAATTCGGGAGATATTCAAGGGGGGGGGGGGTCGTATATCACAAACCCAACTTTTTTTTGTACAATATTTTTTGTATCTACATATATTTTGTATAATAGAGAGCAATTTTCACTGACAGCAGCCACGAATTATATATATCACAATCATATATCACGAACGCAAATTTTTTTGTACAATATTTTTTTTGTGTGTGTGTGTATATATATATATATATATATATATATATATATATATATATATATATATTGTATAATGGAGAGCTATTTTCACTGACAGGAGCCACGAATTACTTACAAGAGAAGTGTAAATACAAAATGCCTACTTTATCCGTGTTTCTGCTTGTGCTTTCATCACACATCAGTCAGGGCTCTCAAGTGTCACGCATTGAGCGTGACAGTCACTCATTTCGGTCTTTTGTCACGCTCTCCCGCCACACATTGTATTTCTCACGCTGAAAAACTATTTGTAATATATTTAATATGCCGCAGCGCCCAAAACTCTGGCCGCGCCGCTCTCACTGTGGAACCGGCAGGAATCAAGCGCGTCTTCTCTGGTGTTGTTCGTGTTGTTAGCCAATCAAAAAATGTCACTCTCACACCCGCACTCGGAAATCGGGAGAAATTCGGGAGAAAGGTCGGTCCGGGAGATTTTCGGGAGGGGCTTTGTAATTCGGGAGTCTCCCGGAAAAATCGGGAGGGTTGGCATGTATGTGTCTAGTTAGTTGGCTGTGGCGAGCAGGACGAGGGCGAGGGACGTGAGAGGACGGCGCGAGTCATAATGAATGACACCTGTGAGACGCAGCGGTCTTATATCTCTCACGGAGTAGCGGAGGCATAAAAGGAACAGGCCTGATGTTATGTTATGTTTTGTTTCTGTTGTGTGTGGCCAGCTGGCTTAAACTTTTGTTTTGTATTTGTTTATTTAACTATTAAAATGTTTAAATGTTCGCCGGTTCCCGCCTCCTCTTACCACAACAACGAACCCGTTACATTGGCAAACTCATTAGCGAATTACTCCTCGTTTGTATTTCTTTCTATAAGGTGAATTATTGCATGATACCTGGATGTTCAGTCAGAACATATGCGGTGCGAAACTAGGACGGTTCACATCACAACACAAACGTCCGTATGCTCGTCTGATTTAGAAATTTTGTCCAGGAGAAATTGCCATCGTTGAAATTCTCTGCAGCAGAGCAGACGGACTCTATCTGTGTCCGAAGCGCACAGCGACAGCACAGGCACCAGCAGTCCGCCTCAGCTCGAGCCAGTCCGGGCTCAGTCCGCGACAGGCAGCCGCCTCCTGTTCCTCCATCAGCCTCAGCTGCTCTTCACTATACTGCGGCTCGTAAAGATAGCCACGAACATCGGATTCGAGCAGCAGAATTTCAAAATCCTCTTCTTCCATATTATGTTTAGTTTATTCCGTCATTGTCGTAACTTCCTATATCCACAGCGCTTGTTAGCTTAGCCTATAAACAAGATGGCTGATATTGATTTCAGTATCTGCAAGTGAAGTCCCACCCACTGATCTGTGATAGGTCTGTTAGTGCATTAGGTCCAACCCCCTATGGGGGGTTTGAAATGGTGCTTGTAGTCTTTACAGAAATTCCCCCCTCTTACACTTCCTCCTACAATGACGTAAAATTATGATTTTTGCGTCATTGTAGGAGGAAGTGAAAAAGGTAAATAGTGGATTTCTCTCGTCTCAGGGGAAAATGAGAGAGTGTTGCACGACCATTCAATAGTATGACTGGGTTTCTAACAATGGAAAGCTTAATGCAAATGGGTGGAGTGTCCCTTTAAATGCAAGTGATTTCTGGTGAACGCTGTTGATATTTGAAATCATCAAAACAAAACACCCCTACCCAAAAGGATCCCACCCCTAACACATTCCCATATATGCTATTCAACACAGGAAATGACTACGGAATCGGCTGTGCCTACCGCCCAAGGGCATGATGTCATCAATAAGTGAAAGCAATATGTTTTACAATGTTAATTCATGTCGAATGTCTAATTGTTCAGCTCCTCTACTCCTTTGATGGCAAAAAAAAAAAAAAAACATGTTTTCATGAACAGCCCCCTACATAATACTATAGTCCAAGTAACTAATTTATTACAAATGTGGCAAGATTAAGGTGTTACAAGCGGTCACTAAGAGGACAAAAAGAAAAAACATATTAGGAGTATGTTTTCTCACTTTTAGTACACACTTTGGGAGCCAATGCTTAAAACAGAGAGGGGAGGAGGTGTAGACACTCCAGGCTTATAATGTTAATAATGCATATGAATAAACAAGCGAAGATGACAAATGGTTATATTCAAGCAATAGACAGCATGTCTTAGTTCTGTGAAACACAGCAAATCCAGCGTTGCGTATCAAGAAGAAATAAAGCAACCTCGGCAATCAGTTTTCAGTCATTTCCATTCCTTAAAGTCGCTAGCGCTGGAAAGCTTCTCTGATATTACGCGGGTCCTACCTCTTGCCTGATCGTAACCCTTCTTTTAAAATTTATATTCCCCTGACCTTTCCTGTTTTGTATTTTCTCTGCCATCTCCCTCGTTCTGCTAATGTCTGTCTTGTGCACTGAGTTCTCTCTCCTCCCTTATCATGAGTGTATACGCCCCTTGCTGCTGATTGGCTACAAGTGTGTTTTGGCGCTCGGACTGATCCACTTTTCAACAGCGTGTTTCAAAATCGCTTACTGCACCTTTAAGTCATTTTTGGAATAGTGCATAGAAACATAAGGACACTGTTTGTGCCTGGCTGTATCTTGTGCTTGACCACCCTATGTGCTTGCACCTCATCCTTCCAAAAACAGCACCAGGTCTTGGTCTCCATGGCAACCGCAACCCACCCTGTCTTATTTCTGTTTAGTGGAAAATAACTGTATTTCAGGCTGGACCTGTGCTTCCTCAGCACCGGGCTCCTGCTGCGGGATGATGTCAGCCTGGGTCTGATGGAGACAGTGGAGAGCGTATCATTCAGGGATGGGCCTGTTTCTGTTTCCTATCGCCCTACTAAAGTTCTCTCAGACGGTAAAATAACCCAAGCCGCTAGCGTGAAGATCAAGGCTTACTTGTCCTTTTGCACTCCGTAAGCGGCCTTTAATAAGTAGGTTAAGGCTGATTATGTAAGCAGAGTTATGTCTTATTAATATAATTATCTGGACGGAGAATATCCCAAACATAGGCCTAGCTTTTGCCGCATACAAGACTGTGCACTATCTGTCTAAGCAGCATTGGTCATTTGGCATCTGATGATAAGATGGCAAAAAGCCTCTGCCGAAACGGCCTCTAAATCACTTTCACTAAAGTAAACTGTAGAGAAGTTTGGCCAGATAGCTTGCTTGTTTATCATTCACTTTCAGTAATAGAAATGGGGTGCCAGGACTATCAGGCTCATCCAACTGCACTGTCGCCTGGCGACATGTTTCCCTCAAGCTTTTGTCCCTGTTGGATATTTTCTCACTGTTGGTTCAAGTGAAGGTTTGGCAAAGCGGACGGTGTCAGACTGAGGTGTGAAGCTTCTCGCCAGTGAGACATTACAGACTCCATTAGTGCCACAAATGTGCCCTGCTGGATTGAAAATGTCAGATAGCTGCGTCAGAGGTGGCGGCTGGGAGGGATGGAATTCTCTCACACCTGATGGCTAAATGGGAATCACTGTTCCCGGCAGAGTCTATTATTGCAGGAATAATCCTGTGACACCTTATGTTAGATTTGGTTGGGGGATCCATCACCTTCGGCTTCTTGGCTTTTCATATTGGTTTTCCTAAAATGGAAATGGCCTTGCTTGCATGATGATTTGCTCCATATTGCTGATGAAGTTGATGCAGTGTGACCTTTTGTTCTTTTAGATCTCTTGTTCCTTGAGGCCTGCAGAGGCTGTTTGGTGCTCAGCATTGCTTATCTGAATGAGGTGAACTGCTGGTTGTACTAGTGCTTGTTGAACAGGGAG
Organism: Chrosomus eos; assembly: GCA_036326025.1. Classification (NCBI taxonomy): domain Eukaryota; kingdom Metazoa; phylum Chordata; class Actinopteri; order Cypriniformes; family Leuciscidae; genus Chrosomus; species Chrosomus eos. Next base: position 14,828,671 of record CM070833.1, read on the forward strand.
TGGAGTCTTCTGATGGTGGACTAAAGCATCATATGTAATTAGAGGCTTGCGCACACACATATTAGCATGAATTGCATTTTATTTGACACCTCTCTATAATTAGAAAACAACAATCCACGTGTATATCATAGGACCGTGTATCACCAAGAATCTGGTGATATGATATATGCATCACGATACAATATATTACAATTCTTTAAGAAAGGCTATATATTGCAATATTTCTTCTTTTTTTTAAACAGTCATAAAGAACACCACCATATGCATAAAACCTGAGCAAAAATATCTAAACGCTCGGCAGCGCGGAATCCTTGGATGGCGTCGGGATGTTAAGTAAGCTCTTAGATTCAATATATTTCCATAGTATTGTATTTTGGCATGGCTTACTTTGCAAACATGACTCTTGCCAATCTCTTTAGTGGTACCTTTATAGTGGAAGCAAAATTAATCCACACTTTAGCTCTGAACACTGTGGCGGGAGCTGGTATAATTCTATAGTCTTGTGAGTTGGGTTTGCTAATGCTAACGCTAGCGATGCACTCTTGCGCTTCTCCCCCTCAGGTTACGTTCTGAGATTGCACTGCCATCTAGCGGTCGATTTAAACTGAACACAAAGCCACGGACATGAATCTTGGATGTAAACAAATATCGACCATGTTTTTGAGAATCGATACAGTATCGCCAAATATAATTTTGCGATATTCATGTGAATCAATATTTTATTGCACCCCTAGTATATCCATTTTTTTTTTTTAGGACATTGAGTGAATCTCTGAGACATGCTTGTTTATTAGCTTGTGGTTCACCAAAACCATGTTTACAAGAACATAATACAGCGCCCAGCAAGACAGTCTTAGCCACTGTCTGGGAGCTAATGAGGACCTTACAGTAGACATGGCTAGCTCTGTTTTCTGCCAGACAGGATAATCCACCGTCTGATCAAGATAATCTGCCTGCTTGACCTGCCGTTCGACCTACTTCACCCCCTGCTGACCAAGCAGAGGCACAGTACACAGCATACCTGGGTAAAGAACCCACCATAAGTGTGTACGTTTTTTGTGATGTCTTCAATCTTGAAGTACTTTCTACTATCCTAGATAAATGTGCAGACACATCTAAGTAAGCTTTTTTTTTTGGGTTGATTTCCCCAAACAAAGTAAACTTCTTAGCTTTGTGGCACTTTTTACATTGCTCGGTTTGTTTGCTTGCCCCAGTGAAGTCAGTAATACCTGGAGAGAGGTTATTCGTTAGCTTTCCTACTCATCAAATGTTCACTGCTCCCCGTCAAAACTTTGACAAATCTGTCCGAAAGAGTAATGCAGATGAGTGTTTGAAAGAGGACATTATATCCTGTTGTTTATAGGCAAAGCATATTTTAAGAGCGGGTTTAGGCGTTAATGTGGTTTCAAAGCCATAAACACAGATACGGAATCCAGTGACATCAGCAGTGTAAGGTCAGCCGGTGACTCAGCTGGATAAACACACATCCTGGTAGAATTTCTTTCTCCATTTCAGTCTCAATCAGTCCCTTTTCTTTGTAAATATATTTTTTTCTTCTGTTCATCCATTCTCTTTGCCTCTTTGTTCCTTTCTGCCTTTTCCTGTCAGTCTGTGGCCTGTCGTCTTTCTCTGTGGTCTTCCCCCTCTCTTGTTTTATTCTGCGTTCCTTGAAAACTGCTCTCAAATCTGCATTTGTTAAAAGCACATCAGACAGTGATGGACGTAGACAAATTTGCTAAACTCCTGAGAGGAACGGCTCTAAGCTGCAGCTTTTAAACGTCCTGCCAGGAGCTCGAGGTAAAACCTAAATGTTGCAGGCAATGGATGTTGTCCTTTTTGGACGTCTTCCTAGTTCCTAACCTTAATGCAAGCGCACAGGCTGGCTGAGTGCTGCTAACATAGCTAAGGCTACCAGTGGGAGAGTGGTTTAAGAGCTGTGATTATTTTATCGCTTGTTGAGAGTTATGTCAGAGTGTTGTGTCTGGAAGAAGGTCGACCTGTAAGTCACGTGTCAGTGCAGGACATCAACATTCAGCTAAGGGATGTTCTTTATGCTGGCTTGGAGTGGGACAAACAGATAAACCTTATCTGCACCCAAGTGTTATTTTAGTCAGCAGGATGAGATCTGAGTCAGATTGTATAGGAAATTTCACAGCTACGGTGTTAAGGCGTCACTGTTTTACTTGTTTTGAGTCTATGCTCACTTTCACAGAATTTTTCATTTTTGGGTGGACTATACTTTTAAGGGTTCCTATGGTCATGGAAAACCTTAAAATATTAGGAAATGTGTGTATGACCCCCCCTCCCCCCTCTCCATGACATGAAAATGAATGAAGCATAAACTTCATGGATATTTCTATTGTAAATAAATTCTTCCAGTTATTCTAGTATTGCTCTTGTGTTGAGTAAAATATGCTCTCAAACCAAAGCAGATTTGTGAGGGAATCAATCTTTTTACCGGTTTCTTTTTAATGAAATGGTTGTTTTATTAGCAGCTGGTTGCCAGTAATCAAATAAATGGAAATTCATTAGCCAAAAAACATGAGAACCCTTTCATGCAGCATTTTATTATATCCTGCATGTAAGCGGAGACCAATTTTATAGTGATTTAATCATACATCAATAGAAAATCAGATATTGTAACATTAACTTATCATCGATCTTGTCTACTACACTACATTATCTCAAAGATCTATGTGCTTCAGTGTCTTCATTCATATTAGAAGTCGCTGCTTATTTTCATAAGTAAAACTTTTATTTGTACACACATCAGCAACTATTGTTGAAAATGAATGACTTGTGGTGACTTTGTTGCTGCAGATCATGGTGTTAAACGTAATATTTGATTGAGTGTGAGATGTTAACATTTTTATTTCTTTTTATGTTTTCAGATATACAGTGTTGTGAAGATTCACGCCTTGTGACCTGTTTACAAGTAGGACAAGACTCTTGCCGTCAGTCTGCACACTGTTGCTTCTGTTTAAGGGTGTAGTAAAGAATGCAGTAGTGAAGATCACCACACCTCCTACAACCCAAAAGTATAGTAGTGTGAAATTCCACAACCAAGTCCCAGAGAGCAGTTAATAAGGCCAAGAAGCAGCATTTGCTTTTTTTTTTTTGTCTGATGCAAGAGGACAACAAGAAGCCAACACCCTTGGATGAACATTTCCCCAGTACAAATGTATATATTTTATATTTTCTGATTGCAAAAACAGTAGCCATTGAACTTTTTTAAGAAATATTTGCATCTTTTGGATACAACACTAATGCATTTCCCCTCGGCTTTGGAAAGATGAACATGAGATTAAGCGGAGGGACGATTTAGAGTTTGCGCAGATTTCCTCCATCCATGTCATGGAAAAGAAACTATTTTGCATCTGGCAGCAGTGGGTTACAGGGCATATTCACCCCAACGAACCATGACATCAATCGCCCCCAGCAAAGGACTCATCAACGAGCCGGGACAGAACAGCTGCTTCCTGAACAGCGCTCTACAGGTAGGATGACATATGTTCATGCTATAAACGCATCTTACATGTTACCTCCTTTTACTTTCAGAAATCTGATCAGGGACTTATAGTACAAATAGTTTCTCAGTTGAACACATGACTTTTGACACAAATTATTAGTCTTTGTATGGTGCTTTTAGGGATATATCTCAAGCCCCTTTCACACAGAGATTCCGGAAAATACACGGATAATGTGACCCGGCTTTTGTACCGGGATTGTTTGATTTCGATTCATTCACATTGCCAGTGATTTGCCGGGATCTGTGAGTGCCTTCACACACAACCCGTAAAGATACCGTAAAGACACATGACGTCAGGATGAGACGTGTAACGTACGCGTCGAAAACATGTACACGCGTGTACCGTTCCACAAAGCTGGCGAACGATCTCAGCTTCAGCGCGGATAGTGAGGAGCTCCTGATCTCTGCTTCGTTCCAGTTTGCAGACATTTGTTCATCCTTTCTTTGTTGATAACGAACACAAACATTCTTCTAATAGCAACAGAGTCGCGCGATGGCACGAGCGTCATCACTATGACACACCCCTTACGGCATTGGTCCTGGCTTTTGTTCACACAGCGCGCATTCCGGGACTGATTCCGGCAATGTTACTAGGTCCTCAACCCGGCACCAATGCCGGTATCAATCCCGGGTCGTGTTTGCGTTCACACAGAAGGCGTTCTGGCAATTTCCCGGGATCAACGCGCTGTGTAAATGGGCCTTCAGATGTATCAAGTGACTCAGTGTGGTCTCTATTAAACTTCGCACACTTTGAGGGAAACCCACATGAGCATGCCGAGATGTTTTCATCAATTGTTCGGATCTACTTTTGCTTTGTAGGCTGGGAGGATAAATATTTTGCATATTCTTTCATTAATTAATGACTTGTGCATTGCGTGACCTCAATAGATGCTTCCTCTCATGGGCGAAATTGTGCTCCCCTCATGATTAGCCATTTGAAGCAACAAGTCAAGCGGCTAGATGCCTATGGCAGCAGTAGAAACGTGCGCTGGCTCTTCACTCAGTACTCCCTCACTTAGACAGAAACCACAGTGCCTTTTATCCATTGTGCTGCTCGTTGGAGACTGCGTTAGATTTAGTGATGATTCAAGCACTGTCTGCACTAGACCCCACAAACAACTGTCAGACGCACACTGTCCTGGCCGGTAATTACCCTGCACAGCAACCTGCCATTACTCACCCTCTATTTTTGGATTACTGTATAATCAGCTATATGGAAATAAAGGGGCTTAGCTGGCTGATAATATGTCTAAAGCTACAAATTAGTGTCAGTTATGACTGGTTCGGGGGTTGGGTGTTTGAGGGAGTGTCGCGGCTGAATTGTCTGTTGCCATGAAGATTAACAATATGGCAAAACCCGGGGGTGAAAACAGTAATTCTGTTTTCCAAAACATATATCTAAACATCTTGATATACTTGAAATGCAAATGTCAAAGTCTTTAAAATGTAACAAAATTAAGATTAAGTCAACAGCTGCTGGCCGTATTGAGTGAAGGCCAGTAAAAGAAAACCTCCATTAGCAGGGCTCCAGACTGCGACCAACTGGTCGCATTTTGCGACCAAAATTTGAGAGTGTGCGACTGAATTTTACATCCAGTCGCACATGTGCGACCAGTAAATGTGTCCCTTTTTTTTTTTTTACACGTTAAACGTGGAAGGGGCTTATCAATGAATCCGGAATGTGTGGCAGGCCAATGAGTGTGAGAAGAATAGGGAATGTCCACTGTAAGTGGCTAATGTGTGGGGGGATAATCGAGCGCGCGTTTAAACGTCGGTGGGAAGGAGACGGAGACAACCAGCTATGTGCGTCTGAGCAAGAGCAAGCAAACTATTGACTCGTTCTTCCGACCTGCGGCTAGTGTGCCAGTTAAATTCACTTGCTGGCTTCCCAAATAATACATTACAAGAGCGATAATCAAAAAAACGTGAACAAAACGATTACTCTTTGTAAACACTGTTCACGTGAGTGCCAAATGCTCGAACATGACCTGTCATTTACACCGTCATCACCCGGGAGTTGATAGCGCACGAGCGCAGGCGAGACCTGAACTGCAGACGTTACCATCGGTGTTTAAACTAAACTCATTAAGTTTTGCCAATGTAAACATTCAAGAGCAAGACGCGAAAGAGAGAACTCGCGTCTAGAAGATTTGTGCGCGTGTGTGTGTGTGTTGTGTGTGTGTGTGTGTGTATTAGTGCTGTAGCGACGCGTCGATGACGTCGACGCTTCGACGTCAAAATTACGTCGACGCCATATTTTTGCGTCGACGCTTCTTCATTTATTTATTTTTTGCACCGTTTCCGGCAGTACAGCTCGCCAACACACGTGGGAGACCGAAACATTGCAGAATGGAGGACGAAGACCACTAGAAGTGAATGTGCTCTCCATTAAATGAATCAAACACAGTAAACAAATCCTTAACAAAAAAAAAAAACCTTTGCAATTTAGACGCGCAAACTGGGTGCGGGTGCGGTGAGACGTACGGCTCGGGCAGATCCGGCTTGCAGTCGTTCATCCGCGGACGCGGCGCCGCGCGCGCTGTATACAAAAGAAGCCGTGCACGCGATATGGGGTTTTGCCGGTCTTGCGCGCCCAACGCGTCATATTTGCCGCACGCTCGTGCGGACGCCTCGAGTATAAACAAGGCTTTGCTCCGTGACAGCGCGCGCTCTGATCGGTAACGGGAACAGAACAGACTCTCCTGAATCATCTCCAGCAGGAGCAGAAGCACCACTAACTCCGCCTCCGTTTCCCTGGTAAGCTGATATTAGTAGCTACTTAAACATTCTCTATGATAAAAAATGTTTGTACAAAATATTTTAATAACACGGTTTTGGCGGTTATAGAGTTCTAATGACAGTGTTCAAATACATAACATTAGACTAACGTTAGCCAGCTACAGTATCATGATTCAGTACGCTAGTTCGTATTTATTTGAGATACATTGTTTTTTTATTAATCGAGGAGCAGAAAAATAATCTTTATATTAATCGCCCAATTAGTCGTTAGATTAGTCGACTAATCGATAAAATAATCGCCCAACTAATCGTTTAGTTAATAATCGTTTACCCCAGCCCTAGTGTGTATGTGTGTGTGCGCGCGCGCGTGTGTGTATGTGTAGGCTACTCATCTCAGACAGCGCGCAAATATTGAGTTCTCTTTCAAGTCTTGCACTTGAATGGACAAATTCACACAAAAAGTATGTCAACATGTCCGTCTTGATGAGTATCCAGACAGTCGTTTATGCCTTAAGTGAACTTATATGGTCAAGAAAGACACACTCAGAATCGATGTAAGCCTACTGTTTTGTAAATTTAATAAGGATTAATCTTTAATTTATATAGTCAAATATGCAATGCTATTTTACATTTGACTATTTTATTAAATTTCTGTACCTGTAAACTAATGTTAGACCTACCTGAAAAGCATCGTTTATTTTATTAGTGTCTTTGCTCTATTGTATTTATTTGTGCTTTTGCTTGTGGTTAGATTATTTGTTCATATTTTCTTTATTTTATTTGACATTAGTCTTTTTTTCCCTGAACATAGCACATACCGAATCATACCTAAACCGTGAACCTAGAACCGTGATACAAACTGAACCGTGAGATATTTGAAACGTTGCAGCCCTAGTACAGTGTCACAGTTGGAAGATGATTCAGAGTGAGAGGTTTTTGTGGCGAAAAAGGCCAAACCCACCATTTTCGGGAAGACTGTCTGCGAGAATTCAGCTGGTTGAGGTAGTACTGTAAGGAGACGAATTCCATGAACTGCGAATGTTGCAGTCGCTACCCCATAACTGCGGGGAATACGAAGTTTGACGACAGTGCAGGCACTTCAGTTTAAACACAATACGCTAGTTAAACACAATCTTAGCCTCAAGTATAGAGTGCGGTGACATGTTAATAAATCAAAAAGCAACGCCACTGCCGGTTCCTTTTAGAAGACGAGGTTGTAACGTTAAATCAGAGCGCAAAGGCATTGTAATTTCTGCATCTATTATCAAAGTATTTATTAGTAATACACTGGAAATTACTAGAAATGTGAATATTTGGTTAGTATGTTGATTTACGGTGTGTGCTCCTAAATTTTCTGGTTGTGCCCCTAAAATTTTCAGTTGGGGGCAACTGTGCTCCTAGTGAAAAAAGTTAGTCTGGAGCCCTGATTAGAATAGAATTAGTCTACACTTATAAATTCATGTAATATTTCTTGCAACGAGAGTGGTAGGGGACATGTCAACTTGGAGCTCAATGGCGGCTGGCTGGACTGAGCTGCCAGGAGTGTGACGGTAACCAAACAGTTGAGCGTGAATGAAAATAAATAAATAAATATTCATTAAGTATTTTTTTAAGAAATTCACAGAAAATGGAAAATTATTTTAACTGTTTCATTTAATGAGGCTAAATGTATAAATCTCTAGTAGTTGTCTTCACTGACTTGTAGGGCTGTCACTTTTGAGAAAAATCACATTCGAACGGATATCGAATATCAAGCAAAATGTTCGAATATATTCGAATATCTACGACAATATAACAATGCACTATGCTCATATGTAAACACTGTTAAATTCACTATATCTAATGCGTTTCATACAATACAGACACATAAACATACACATAAAGTAAAATGAAGTTCACGAACAACCTCGATCCATCAGGAAACACATGGTCGCTGAATTTAACTGCGCTTCATGAAGAGTTTTTCTTTTGCGTGAAGAAGCCGTTCGCCGGAGATGTGTTAAAAGATAGCGGAGTACGTTCATGATTCATGAATACACACATTCATACCAGTATAATAATCCTCCTGGCGCCAGGTCTGGGTGAGTAATTTACTCTCTTACCTTTGTTCTTTGACACTTTAAGACCACTTAAAGAAGTTGCTGACAGAGACGCGATCTGACCACACAGAGATGGATCTTACAAGCGTCTTTTCTGTGGGTCGTGCGCGCGTGTGTGTGTGTGTGTAATAGGCAGGAATTATAGCGCGGTTTCTTTCGTCTTGTCTTTATCTTCCATTTTCAAAACAAGCTGGCTATATTGGCTATTATTCGCTTGATTTGGACTCATGGGTCTACGCTACAATACGTTTAGAGCGGCCACTACTGGATGAGATGGCAAACAATAAATAAAAAGCAAACGATAGACTGTAAAAAATGCGCAAAACATGGCACTTTAAAAACCGGATAGTAGGGATGCACCGATACCGATACCAGTATCGGTATCGGGCCCGATACTGAGCTCATGTACTTGTACTCGTACTCGTAAAAATGCCCCGATACCAACAACCGATACCAGGCAGCATGTGTACAGTGTCAGAAATTATAATGGGGATAAAAAAAGAAGGCTGTATATGAAATAAATGTATCTTATCAGTGGAATATTAAACAGAATATATTAACGCGTCGTCTATTTAACTATATGGTGCGCAAGCTGATAAGAGAAAAACACGGAGAGGATTGAGCGCGCTACGACACAGACGCGCGAGCTGGTCGAGCGCAACCCTTTTTCACAGACGTCAGTGGAAAGTTTGTAGTTCAGTCGGATGTCAATGGCAAATCAAGTAAAACGAGGCATGTAGCTTATTAATAACGTTAACTGACGAGAGATAGAGAGAGAGAGAGAGAGAGAGAGAGAGAGAGAGAGAGAGAGAGAGAGAGAGAGAGGAAGAGCACTTCTGTTGAATGCTGTTGATTGCGGATCATTCACTCAGCACGTGTTATTTGGATTAAAACTAAATCGTATATGTAAGTAAAACATGAACTGTTACCTTACTTATGTTTAACGAGTGGTAGCCTACATTATTACAGGACATTTGCAGGTCAAGAATTTCCATGAACTTCAAACATCCACAGCGCGCGCCCCGAAAACCACCAGACAGCGCGCGAATACTGAATGGAAGTCTTTCACGCATTGCGCTTGTACGGACGAATTCACACAAATCTATGTAAAAACACATTGGCGAGTATCCTAGTAAAAGTCTGTTATATATCTCAAGTGAACGTAGACAGTATAATTCAAATGGCGTCAGTGCGTTCGGCCTTAAAGGGGCGGCACTTTAATAAATCTGCTGCTGTGTTTTAATGTTAATCAAACAAAGGACAAATAAATTACTCTCTGCTCTTGGCTAAATAGGCTACCTCTATCAACTTTACAAAAAGATCCATATATATTTAATTTATGCAGTAATAAATATGCAGGGCATGATATATATATTTGTTGAACTAATTAAGTTTAAATTTAATAAACAACTAATATGATTGATATTATTTTGGTTTCTCTACCAATACATTTAAAAATTACAAATGCATGAATTGAAAATTAACTGAAAATTAAAAATACAGTTATCGGTTACCGTATCGGTATCGGCGAGTACCAAAAATGAAAGTATCGGTATCGGACTCGGTCTGGAAAAAGTGGTATCGGTGCATCCCTACCGGATAGTTTATTTATAGTTCGATTTCGGTTATTTCACGTCATGTTCGAATGCATATTCGAATATCGAATAAAAAGTGACAGCCCTACTGACTTGTCAGTGGACGGTGGCAGGTCACGTGACCTGTCAGTGGCGGCTTCTGTCGGCCAGCTGAAGATTAAACCCCCACTCCTTAATTAAGTAAAAGAAAAGGGCCAGTTGGTGGGAAAATTACATTCTTTAGTCTTGTTATAATTATTACAGTTTTTAGCCTCGTGAAAAAAAGAAAAAACATGAACATTGCGGTTGCGGCTGCTTGCCATCCTCCGTGGTTGGTTTGCTAGTATCGCGGTATTACAATATTGCGGTTATTGCGACAGTGTTGAAACAAGTGTCCTCAGAAATCAAAGACAAATGGATATCTGTAACAACCCTAGTGAAGGCTGTTTAATACTGTGGATAAATCTATTAATACTGGTTTATTAAACTAATACCGGTATAATACTGTGGCTAAAATATCACAATTATATTATATAATATAAATAATGTTCTGAACTGCTGGCAAGCTGAAAAAGGAATAAAAAACTAAAAAACTAATTCTTCACTTTGAGCCCTGAAATTGTTAGGTCAGGTTTGTTCTTGGAAAAAAACTCATTGCACATGGTGTGAAATGGTCACATTCCGTGAAGAAAAGTCCTCACATGACCGCTCACATTATTTGAATGTTTGATGAGCTGAAGGAAGTTACTCAGTTTCAGTCAGTCATAGTAATTTTCATTCCGTTTCAGTCTATCTCTCTTTTTCATCAGCTCTGCCTCCTGTCTGCTTTCCGTTCCCTGGATCTGAAGCGTGTAATTTGGTTAGTGATGGGCCGTGGTGTCCATCTTTGCAGAGGGCTATCTCTGATCTGTCCAGTTTGGGGACTCTGTAGTTTTGCTCGCTCTTATTGAACTAATATTTCAAGCAATGTCCTATTGCAGTTCATGTATTTCACAATGACAATCTCCACAGTTGATCAATTTCAGCTGCTTTTTATCTAAAAAATACCATTTCTTAAAAGATTGCCTAAAGTTTCCTTGATCCTGCTGGCATTTATTTGTTTTGCACAATATAATGATTTTTTTTAAACGGTCAAATTGCCTTTAGATTCAACTGTCCCTTTACAGAGGCTTGACATTCCCCTCAGTGATGACGGTGAGTCAGAACATTGCTTTAATGAGCAGATGTGACCCAGGTTGGCAAGCGAACACCTGTACTATTTGTAAGGTCCTGCTGCAGGCTTCTCATCAATACTGCCAGTCGTATCCCATACAACTATACAACTCTACTGGACAGTTGAAAAGCTGGATTTTGTTGTTAGACATTCTCAGAGGCAAACTCAATGACATGTCAAAAGCTCCCAGAACTCGAATGTCAAATCAGTGATGTCAAATCAATAGAAGGGGACACTGTGCCCTGATGTTGACCGCTTGAGACATGGACACACTAGCTAGTCCATGGCCATTGGCTGAGAATGTCTCTATGTGTCTGCGGAGCTGCATACATACACCAAGAAACCGGGATTTGCTTATTGTTAGAAAAAGCCTGAAAATATCTTTATATCATTGTCTAAGGTAATTGTTCCTGTTTTTTATTTAATTTAAATAATATTAACGTTGATATGTTGTAATATTAAAAAAAGCTGTTTTGCTTGATTTCCTTTTTTTTTAACCCTAATTATCCAACCCATCTTCTTAACGTATATTACATCAAACTGTTTTTACGTCATCCTTTTATCATATCAATATTTTTATAGTGTACCTAATATTATTGAATAATTTACAATTATTTAAAACTATCACTTATACCTTTTTTATATCAAATTATCCTGTTATTATAATCATACAGGAAACTACAAAACAACCATAAATTCATTAGCACTTGCCGAACAATGATGGCTCACATGGCAAAGGTTGCTGATTGGTTCATAACTTTCAGGCTATTCTTACTAGGTGTGGAAATCTTTTTGACTCTCATGATTCGATTCTTGTGGTCACAATTCTCGATTTTGCGAATTTGCATTTTGAAATTTTTATTTGATATAGCCTATCCATAGATTTGAATGCAAGACTGCCTAGCCTTTTATGTTTGGCGTGAGCACGCATGCATCTTTTGCATCTATAAAATGTATGATTATCAACTGGTTCTGATCAGTGGTGATCGTTTAGAGATAGAAAAATATAATGCCGCTGTTGCATTCTCAATATTTATTGATTTAGCCTCATATACAGGATATGTTCATGTGCTTTTACAAGTGTAAAAAATACAAAAGCTTGTATATTATATACCGGCATGTCTTATTTCAGGCTATTTTCTATTCGTTAAAATATTGATATAGGAACTGTTGTTGTCAAGTTAGCTTAATTTGTCCCTCGTTGCAAGCCTGTGCGCTCTCTAAACTGTCCGGGTGCTGCACTGTTCTTTGTTCCGTCAACATCACGTTAACATGTAAAATGTTTTTTATATTTATTTTATTTTTTAAAAACGTTAAAAAATTTCTTTCTTCTGTGAAACATGAGAGATATACTGAGAACGTCATAAATCAGTGGTCAAAACTGAATCGATCAGAATCGTTAGAAGACAGAATTGTGATTCATATGTGAATCGACCCCCCCACCTCCACCCCTAATTCTTAATTGCTCTTTTTCAACCTGTCCCGAAACACTCAGATCTTTATATTTGAGCCCTGCTTGCCAAGGTTTCTAGAAAAACTTCACCAGTTGATTTTCCTAAACAATTACTTCCTAAGACCATTGCAAAAAACAAATTGATTGTGATGGATACTGTGATAGTGCTGTTTAAGTTCTCTTTTGGGCAAACATTTACGTTTAAGCTAAGACTGCATTGCATTTCATGCATTTTATTCACTTGCCTTACAGTTCCGTTTGCCATGCAAAGAGCGTCAGCAGGTCATACAGGGTGAGCTGAATGGCCTTAGAGATCAATGCTGTTGAGTGCAGTTGAGTTTAATTGTGCAGAGACACGTTCAATGCCCCAACTGCACTCCAACAGATGTTTTCTGATTTGTGTCTCTGAAATTACTCTGAAAAACCCTTTAAAAATCTGTAGTGCTGACAGAATCAATTTTAGAATGGTAAATGGACTGATATAGAAAGTAAAGCAAACACACAGCTCTGTGCAAGACTTTTGCCTGAAACTTAAGTAGGTCTCACAGTTCATTAGCTATGTTTTCATCCACCTATTTTTATGCGCATTTTGGGATATTGCATAAAAAAAAATGCTGGATTGATAATGTTAAAAAAAAAAAAAAAAGCGCATTAAAATCAAATGCGCTCAATTGAGTCAGATAAACTTTTTGCAATGGGACGGCATAACATGGCTAACCAGTGGACCGGTCTCATTGCACAGAATCTGAAATGCCCATAACTGTCTTATACAACTGTGTTCCCAAACAGCAGACATCGGCCTGCAAAAGCAAAATAACTGCATGTTTTATGCGGTATTCCAATTTTTTTTAAAAAGTATTTTAACACACAAGTTAAATTCGCAACTTTGGATGGAAACATAGCCATTGACAGTTTATTAAAGTTATTAAGATCTGTGAAGGTGAAGTATGACAGCAGATACATTTGGGTGACTGAATTGTGTTTAGTGGGACTGACAGCTCTCTCAATAATTCAGCATGCAAGCGTGTAGATGTGCCGGACGAGCAGCGGGGCCGTGGCACACAGTCTCAGCTCATGGCAGGCAGGTGAGGTCAGGCGGCCTCCGCAGCCTCCTGGGCATGGCCAGATGGGAGGTGTATATGATTGTGTGTCTGTGCGTGCATGCAAGCTGCCCGGCAGGAAGCTAGCAGGTCTTTGTTTGTTCCGCTGACATTCCGCATCATCCTTCTTCTGAAGATGCATAAATACCTCAAGATGAAAGACTAAAGCTGGGAAACACGCTCATCACTTCATCTCACACTCAGAATTTCCTCTGCTTGTTAACCTGCTCCCTGTTTCTTCAAACTCTTGGATAAATCACATGGGCTTATCAGATCTTTGACGACTGATTGGTAAGACATAATTGCTTCTTTCATGTGATTGGATGAGATTGGATTACGAGGTGTCAAGAAAGCTGAATTTAGGAGATCGTTGAAGAAAGCTGTCGGTCAGCGTCAGTTATAGCTTGCAAAATCTCCATCTCCAAACTGGCTTCTGTTCTTAAGATCTCTTGCCCTCCTGAGAGAGACATTTAAGAAGGGGTGGAAAGTCAACTGCAGACGGTGCAGAGCAGCAAGTGCTTTTTGAGTCTGATACATTTTTGATGACAAGAGCTTCTTAGGCATTTTAGAAGCTGTCTTGAAGACTGTCTGACGCTTGATTCAACCTGGTCTTTCAGAGAGCTTTTGTATCATATACACAGTCAGCTTCAAAGATCAGAAGGCGATGTAAACACTGCTTTGGTCTAATTTCAAATTTTTCTTACAGGTTCTCTGGCATCTGGATATCTTTCGGCGAAGTTTCCGGCAGCTCACCACACACAAGTGCATGGAAGACTCGTGCATCTTCTGCGCTCTGAAGGTAAAGCACTGAGCCCATCAGGTTTTAATGTTATTCATGATGCATTTAAATCATGGAGCTGACTGGGATCTCTGCTCCATTATAGCTTTTCTAATTCAGTAGTTTCCCTTTTTTATATGAAGCCTAATGCGTTTCTACCATCTGTGTATGATTTAAGATTCTGAAGTGTTATGAAACATTAAATAGTGAACTTTATTGTTGAAGCAGAGATAATCGGGTTTACCCAGTTTTTTGGTTGTTGTTGTAGTTGTTGTAAATATAGTCACACATTTTTTGTTTAAAGGCATAGTTCACCCAAAAATGACATGACTTGCTCATGACAAGCCTGTATGTCTTTCTTTCTTCTGTGAAAAATATAAAAGAGGATATTATTTTGAGAAATGTCTCAGTGGAAAGAAAGTCATACAGGTTTGGAATGACATTAAGCAGTAGTTTTGTTTTTTTAACTGATTAATGGCTCCATTCGGTATGTCTATAAAGAACAGCACCCAACAACTCCATTACACCACTTTGCATTCAAAAAGGACTAACTTATTTCATGTTTTTTTTGCATTTTGCATAAGTTACTCAAATTTATGCAACCGCTATTCATTCTTAAATGAGAAACAAAGACAATAATTCACTTGCCATTTAGTTTAATTATATTCATAATATGTATGATTTATTTTAATGATTATTTAGGCCCAGTTATTTAGTCAATAAGCACAAATGACCAATTATTAAAAAAACACTGGATGTTTGTTGGACACCAAAACACACAAATCATTGTTAAATCAGTTTAAAGCTTCCAGACATTGCTTGTGCTGTTGACAGACCTTTTAATCTGTATTGTGTTATGTTTATGTAGCTACTATTAAGACGTGACGTATATGGTAAAGCATTATAAGGAATAGACGTATGTCAAAAAAACTATCCGTCATGTGTTTAACTAGAGTTGCGTTGCAAGCAGTGTTATGGGTATGCAACTCTTGCCGTGCCATTCCTTTTTCCGTCCCTTTTCTTTTTTGTCCCTCCCTCCCTCCCTCCCTCCCTCTCAATTTATATTAGATTCCTTTTAATGTTCAGGAGTGCCATTGGCACTTTCCATCAAATGTTCAATAACTCAGCTGGAAATAAGAGAGCTCTCTCCTGAACCCTGTGCCAGTGCAGTAGGGGGCTGCCTGTCAGCTCTCACACACAGGACTAGGACAATATGTCTGTCAGCCTGTCTGCTCTCTTTCATGGGTATAATACTGCCTCTATATTCAGCTGTCTGTGTTTCTCTGACTTTACTCCAGTGTGTTTCACTGTCAGTGCATAAGTCCAGTGTATCTCTTGCTTCAAACCTCTCAGAGAGTTTTCAGCCTTCAAAGCAAAGATGTTAATCCCGTAATTACTCTGTTTACTGAAGAGTTTCTTATGTCAGCACAGAAGTCTTGCAGACAGGCATGTCTTGCTTTCTTACAGCATGGGAAATCTTAGGTGTGTTCATATATACCAGGAGACACTTAATTATGCAGGGTTTAAATGTGACTTAAGAGGGGAAAAGAGACTGCTTTTAAAGGGATAGTTCATCCCAAAATGAAAATTCATTCAATGTCGCACATATGATGTTCTTTCTTCTGTAATACACAAGCAAAAACGTTTTTTAAGAATGTCACTGCTCTTTTTCATACAAAGCAAAAAGTTGTGATTATTGGCTACTTTTAAAAGTATTCTGAAGCCATTCAAATAGTGTTTGTGGAAGAAAACGAAATTTAGGCTGTTTTTTGCTGATTTGTAACGTCTTTTACTTATGTGAATAGTGCAGAATCTTAAACATGTCTTATTCATTTTCCATCATGTTTTAAAAGGTTTCAAAATCATACAACTTTTTGTTTAAATTGTTTTCCCTGGTGCCCTTTTAAAGCCCATTGTATAATTTCAGAAACAAATGCAAAAATTGTACCTTATGTGTCCCTAAAAAGTGTATATTAGTACTTTAGAGTAGTAATATATAAGGAGCTACTACTTTTAGGGGTCGTTTTGAGGGTACTGGCCCAGTGAAGAGTGTTTTTTTTTAAAGAAACTGGGTGGCAAAGTGTTGATGATGTTGTCTTTGATTAACATTAATGGAAAGCTGTTTTTTTTTTTTTTTTTTTCAGAGCATCTTTGCGCAGTTCCAGTTCAGCAGTGAGAAGGTGCTGCCCTCTGATGCTCTCCGCTGCGCTCTGGCCAAAACCTTCCAGGATGAGCAGCGATTCCAGCTCGGCATTATGGATGATGCAGCTGAGTGTTTCGTAAGGGCTCTTGACTCTTTACCATCACTCTTTTCTTTCACTTCCCTCTCCCTTTAAAGCATTACTGCTTTTCCTCCTATTCTCTCCTCCATGTCCTTGCTCTTTCCATCTTCTTTAGTATGCTTTCACATGCCACATTGTACTCTCCACTGATGAGGTCAATTTTCTTGAAGAGGATATTTGTCTTAAATATTTCTTGTGTAAATTGTTAGTTCAGCTTATGACATGTCTGACCCATCAGTGCAAGTAGAAGGAATATGTTTGTTATCCTCTTGGCCCTGTAACTATATCTCTATCTCAGTCTTTTCCCTTTATTGTTGCTTGCATGTCTGCTTCCATGTCAGTTTTCGGTAGATGATTGATAGTACAGATAGCTGCGATGCGATCCACTGAAAAGTAAACCTTCCTGTTTGATGCTGTAGTCTTTTGTAATCACAGAGAGAGAGACGTCTCCTATTTTACACTGTGATTAATTTCCTCCTAATGGCTCATTTTAAAGGCCATATCATCATAACATATAAGATAAAGAATAGCCCCCTGTCTCAGCCCCTTTCAACTGCTGGTTTAGCAACATTGTACAATGTGCTGACCAGTAAGAACTGCAAATGCAATTTTTTTTTCCTTTTAACCACTATTGTTGTCTGGCTGTTATGCAAGACTGGAGACACTGGTGAAGGGCAGATGCTTGAACTTTCAACATTTCCCTGCAGAACACAACCCCCCCTCAATCCCCCCCCATAACCCAATTTCCTTAGCCATAACCCTCAGCCAAAAGAGTTATCATAGACTCACCCACTGGACAGTGAAATCAATTAACATGAGACATACAGGACACGCGCTGTTTCTCTTCAGTTGGATTTTGATTGGTGCACACTAAGTGTTAATAATTTAGCAATAATTCTCTGGTGCAGGAGAATATCCTCATGAGGATTCACTTTCACATCTCTGATGAGACCAAGGAGGACATCTGCACAGCCAAACACTGCATCCCCACCAGAAGTTTGCTATGACACTCTTTGAGCAGGTATCCTATTAACAAGCAATTAGTAGTAACAATTAACAAGTACCTTTTATTTTGAAGGCAGCATGAAATTCATTGGAAATATATTTAACTTCCATAATGGGACATATTTCTGAATGGCAGAATATTTGTTGGGAAAAGGATTTGCAGGATTTGATTTGTGATGTAATGATGTATCTTACAAAAAAATGATATTCATAATTTTTTGCTCACTTATAATTTTTTGCTCACTAAAATATCGTGAAAATTTTTGCTCACTTTATAAAGTATTTATTTGGCTATACATACCTCTTTATAAGTTATATATTTGTAAATAATTTTTTAAGATCATCATAAATGACTTGAAAAATAAAGTTAATTTAGATCAAAGGAAAGTCATTTAAACATAACAGAAATTACTTGATCAATTGTAAATTAATTCAGTGTATTGAACCTTAATACACCTAGTTTTTAATATACAGTAATGTTTACCACTCTGTCCATTTGTATAGAAAGGATTACTTAACAGATATTGTTTTCTTTCTCATTTAGTGTGTGTGCAGCAACTGTGGAGCCTCCTCAGACCCCTTACCCTTCATTCAGATGGTCCACTACATCTCCACCACCTCTTTGTGGTGAGAAAAAACATCCCTGCAGCACATACACATGCACAACAGTGAGTGATGCTAAAGAATGAGGTCATTTTGAACGCTGGACCAAAAAGGGCCACACTGTGCACGGCACAGAAAACATCATGTCCTATACTCTTCTCCAGCTGAGCAAATGAGCTCTTCGCCACATCAAACACAGTGAAATCAATCAGAACAGAAAGAGATTCCCTCAATGGCCAAGAGCACATGGCAACCGCCAGCTTAAATATTTCTCTAGGTCTCCTGGCCACTGCTTTTAATCATGGGTGATGAGCGGCCAGATCCGAAGCCGAGCCACACAGCAGAGCAGCTCCCCTTGAACCTCTGCAGTCAGACTTTGTCAGCATCTGCTTTTAGAGCTGCGACTTGCGAGTGCAGTCTGGATTACTGCATTCAGACTGCCAGTGCGGCAGATACTCTGCGCCATGAACAAACAGACATGAGTACAACAACAATGAAAGGGCTTCATGAATATTCCAGTATGTGGCTCTGTGATTAAGGAGGATTTTTATGACAATAGCTGACATTGCTATTACTGTGTAAAACACTGAAGAGTACTGTTACTGTCCAAGTACTGTCGCAAGGATTACAACTAATGGATTAATACATTAGCTGAATAACTTTAAAAACATGTATTGTACTAAGCAATATTCTCTGCCTCAAAATTTCTGCCTCTCTGCCTACATGGAACGTCAAGTGCAGTCTACATAGGCAGACTCTGATCGGTTTCAATACGCAAAATGAAAGGAATTTTTCAATATTATAATAAGAATAAATGTACTTAACACATTTTAAATTACAATTCATACAGTACTGAAAAGTATAGTCAGATTTTTAAAGAATATTTAGCTTATCATTAGCATCCCATAATTTGGCATAACGTGGTATCTGAGGGAGACAGCATAAATATGTTTCCTAACTTTTGAGACACTATGGACATACCTATGAATTCCGCTCAGCAACTGACCCATTAATATATAATTCAGTTCTTGTTATTTCAAAGATGTGAGCATATTGGCTGTTTTCCAGCAGCTCTCGGCTCTCATTCAGTCAAAATTTCTAAGCCAGGATATTTTAGATCATTTTAGAATATTGTGTATTTGAATGTCAGTGGGAATAATTATGTTAAATATATTGTTGGAATGATGACGAAGTCTCCCTTGTATATACAAGCTCTCACTCAGAGGAGCATGTACAGGTAACATTGTGACATTGGCAAGACTGTCACCCTGAGACTTGCCTGAGCTGCGATGTTGCTCCAGGACACGCAGTGTTGCAGTGTCTTTGAGATGCAGTGACCTCTGCTGCAACAATAAGATCAAACCTGTCTGGACAATGACCTCAGAAACACCCTCCTGAATACAAAAACACTACACAAATATACCCAAACACTTGAATGGCTTATTTAGGTTAATGTTACAAATTCCATTTGAAGTCATATAGTACTTATAGGCTGTTTACTAAATCAAAGGCAGCAAATACAAACACTTCACTGTTAATTACAGATATGAGAGCTGCAGTTTATTGCTTGTGATATCTTAACTTATAACATGTGTTGGTTATGCTACAGTAACCAGGCAGTGCGAATGCTGGAATGCCGAGAGAAGCCCACCCCAGACATGTTTGGAGAGCTGCTGAGGAACGCCAGCACCGTGGGAGACCTGCGCAACTGCCCGGTTAGCATTACTACACAGCGCCACACACTCAGATCCATCAAATCAAGTGCTAATTAGGCATAATGAAGCCTGGGACAGTGTGTCTGTGTGTGTGTGTGGGGCGCTTGTCTGGGTTTGAATAGGATGGTGGCCATTGAGTAATCGCTGGGTCAAAACAGGATGCAATCAGTGGAATGTTAATTTGTCTCGTGGCCCTGAGGAGGACCAACTTTTTAAGCAACACACACACGCACATTTGTTTTCGTGTCAGATCAGAGTTTCTGTGCGTAAGGGATGACGTCTTATCACATCGCAAAAAAATACTTTTCTTAATCAGTGTTTTGTCTTTCGGCAAAAATATCTAAAAATTCTTGAAACAAGATATGTTTCTCTGTAAAAGAAATGAATACGTTCTATAGCAAGAACTTATTAAATTGACCAAAAGTGACTGTAAAGACATTTATAATGTTGCCAAATATTTATTTCAAATAAGTGCTGTTCTTTTGAAATTTCTCTGTTTTTAACATTGATGATAATAATAATAATAATAACTGTTTCTTTAGCACCAAATCAGCATATTCAAATGATTCTAAATGATAATTAAAGAATTTTGAAATTAAAATATTAAAAATATATTAAAACCATACACCATTAAAATAGAAAAATAGTTTTTAAATTGTAATATTTCACAATATTTCCTTGGTGAGTATAAGAGACTTCTTCCAAAAAGCTTAAACATCTTATCAACCCCAAACTTTGGAACGGTAGCGTTAAGGCTTGTTTATACAGAAATGAAAATTTAATGAGGTGTATGCTTAAAACAAGACAGATACTTTTTATTGGGGAAAGAAGAATAAACTTAATTCAAAGGGAAAACAAGTTTGTTTCTTAATTTCTCATTTTAAGTATAAACCATATAGCCAAATTTTGTTAGATTTCTTTGATATTCATATAAGTCATTCATACAACAATGAATCGGTACATTATTAGATTATATTATTCTTGGTCTGTCTGCTCCCTAGTGCTAATGGAAGCAAATATGTTTAGAGATTTTAACCCTACAGCAAGATTTTTAATATGAATTAAACACATTTGAAAGTTCAAGAACAAGGTGTACAGATCTGAAAAACACATGTTTTCTTGACCCTCAGGGATGACATGCTTCACATGCAACTTAAACACACAAAACATACATATTATGAGTGTGTATATGTGATTTGTGAATTATGTAAGGGTGACTGGTGTAAGTTTGGGCAGGCAGAAGGAGAATTGATAGTAACAGTGTGTGTAAATCTTTCTGTGTTTTTCATTAAGATCCAGTATGAAAAAGCCCTCTCCCTTTTCTCATCTACAGGGCAACTGTGGAGAGAAGCTCCGCATCCGACGTGTCCTGATGAACTCCCCAGAGATCATCACCATTGGCCTGGTGTGGGACTCAGACCACTCTGACCTGGCAGAAGACGTCATTCATAGCTTGGGCACCGTCCTGCGACTCGGAGATGTAAGATAAATTCCCTGCCAGTAGTCAAAAAATCCCACGAACTACACTCAATTCTGCTGACATAAGTCAGATGGTAGATGATTAAACCCACAGACAAAAACAGAACCCTTTGATATAGATGGTGATAAATACAGTCAGGCTCAAAGCAGCAGTGCTGCGACTCTGAGATCACTGTGATGCACATGGGAATTACAGACAGAACTTGTCAAACTTGTTGCATCAATGACAATGACTCAAACATAAAAGCCACTGAGTTCACACCATCTTAGGACACGGGGCGGGCACAGGGTGTCTTAAGTGGGTTAACATTTCGCTAAGTACCAGGTTCATGTTTCAATGTGAAATGTAAACCTTTTTAAAGGGGCCCAAACAAATGATTGTTGTAAACCAAAATGCGTCTAGAGGTCAAGAGTGATAAATTGATAATCTGCATCACAGATGTTTCTAGTGCCTTTGAAAGATGTCATGATCACTTAAAATATGTTTTGCCTGCATCTACTTTTATGTGCGTGTATGTGAATGAGTATGCCTGTATAAGTAATAAGTGCCCTCTCCTCCTTCGTTTCACCCGTAGCTGTTCTACCGAGTGACGGAGGACAAGGCTAAACAGGCGGAGCTCTACCTGGTGGGCGTGGTCTGTTACTACGGCAGACACTACTCCACTTTCTTCTTCCAAACCAAAATCCGCAAGTGGATTTACTTCGATGATGCTCATGTGAAAGAGGTAATCATCTGGGTGAATGAGAAAATGCTTTATTTATACATGCCCTTGTCTAATGTTCCTTGCTTGCTCTGTCCACGGGGAATTTGTGTAGAATCATTAACCGGGATAGTCCAATGTGTTGGCTCGTTATTTAGCATTGTCTCACAGGCTCCCAGCATGTGGTGAGTGGGTGAATGTATCTGTGTGTTTGCTCCGTTAGTGCTTGCGTGCTGTTTTACATAATTCGGCAGCTTGTTGACTCACCAGTCAGGAGTGTGTATGCAGGTATATGTGCCAGTAGCACTCTTATCATGTCAATAGTCATCAGTGCACATTATGGTCATAACATAGACTGGAATGGTACAGCGTTCATATGTGAACGTCAATGAGTGATGATTATTCACAGGTATTAAAATTCTGGATCATGCTGACAATATACACTACTGTTCAAAAGTTTGTGGTCATTAAGATTTTTTTTGTTTTAAAGAAATTATTACTTTTATTCAGCAAGGATGCATTAAATTGTCCAAAAGCGAAAGTAAAGACTTTTACATTGTTACAAACGATTTCGGTTTCAAACGATAAATTATGTTCTTTTGAACTTAACCTCTTAACCTTCGCCAGAGCGAGGGCGCTCTGAGCGTTTTTTTTTTAAATCGTTCAAAGTTACTATCAGATTCAATGTTAATACCTTGACAAACTATACATCATTAAAAAGATATAAGACTGAAGGTTTAGTATTTGACCACTATTGTATTCTGAGAATCTTATAGTGACAGTTATGTCTTAATTTGTGTCTGGAGTTATGTAATCAAAAAATGAGTCGATACCTTTGATATGAATTATGAGCGTCAGCCGCTCTCATTCAGAAAAAAACTCCAGTGAGATCGTCACGACAGAGCTTGACAAAACAACGTCCATCAGGGCTTTTAGCTCAAAAGTGTACAGATTTGGAGAAATATTGATAGATTCTCATAGCTTTACATCAGATTTATATAGACAGGAATCATATTTATTGAATATCTACCCAAATGCGTCGATTTAATCATTATGAGCGCTGGAGACTCTGATGTACTGTGTTTTCAATACATACTGGCAGCCTGAGGGCGCCCTGTGCACATATGGACTCCAAATATGGAACACGAAGAAGAATCATATCATGTGACATTTCAGGAAGTCCATCACGACGTAAACACTAACAGAGATCGCTGTAACACGCAGATAAAGATGTTTTGAAGACAATAAACATGATTGCAATGATATTTGGTTTACCTGTGTTCTTCGAGCCATGTCAGGTATTTTCATAATAATAGATTATATTTATAATGTAATGCTAATCGATATAGACTTTATCATTGTGAAGAATACTATAAAATACTATATTTTCTGTC
Organism: Chrosomus eos; assembly: GCA_036326025.1. Taxonomy (NCBI): domain Eukaryota; kingdom Metazoa; phylum Chordata; class Actinopteri; order Cypriniformes; family Leuciscidae; genus Chrosomus; species Chrosomus eos. The sequence goes on from CM070833.1 coordinate 14,852,335, forward strand.
CGATTTTTTTTATCTGAAGCCAAATCAGAGCACAGAAGGTTATTTAAAACACTCGACTTGTGCTATAAAGTAAGTTTTAGAGCACAAACATGGTTTTAATCTCATAAATTGTGTATTGATGGTGTGCTAAGCTAACATGCTAGCTAGCCCTTGGTGCACCTGCTACCTAGCTGTTATATTTATGAATATTTCTAAATAGGACTGCTTGCTGAAATGTTTCTTTTTTCAAGAAGGTCATTTTATATAGTTTCAAATGTAAGGTGAGAACTTTGAGAACTTTCCCTAAAAGAGATTAGGGGTTGAAACAATGTGAATAGCCAGTCGTTAGTAATTATAATGCAGACAAAAGAAAGCATATTTAGAGCAATAACCAGAGGCTGGAGAGGTGTGAATGTGTGCAGGGGAGACTGACACTGAATGGAGATCGTTTAGACCAAAACACAATAGAGAAAATAGACTGAATAGATGCTTAGAAGATGACAATAAACATCAGTTTGCTTTTTAGAGTCTAATCAAAATAAAGTCGTTTGACATGATCTTGAAAAACATTTAACTAAATAAAGAGTTTTAGACATATCATCTTCAGATTTTAAATATAACATGGTCAGACATGTGGCTTTAGCTGCAGTGCATTTCTAGATTGCTACAGGGCCAACTTCAATTTTATTTTCATGAAAAGATTTCATAAAAATAAATTTCTAATAACTTGACAAAACTTTGAAGCTATTTATAACATTTATTTTTCATTATGACAATAATTAATTCTACATTTGCAATAAACTGCCAGGTGTCCGCTTTCAAATGAGATCATACTTGTGCTTTTAGAACAAATGGTTCATGAACTGTATCTGTTTCAGTTTGGGTATGCCATTTCTGGGGATTTTTCAAAATTGGGGGTGAAGCTTAACAGGTTAATTTTATTTCATGATTCTTTGATGAATAGAATCCTGAAATAAAATTATCACAGTTTCCACAATAATATTAAGCAACCGTTTTTAACATAGATAACAATAAGAAATGTTTCTTGAGCATCAAATCAACATATTAGAATGATTTCTGAAGGATCATGCGACGCTAAAGACTAGAGAGTAATGATGCTAAAAATTCAGCTTTGCCATCACAGGAATAAATGACATTTAAAATATATTCAAATTAGAAAACGGTTATTTCACAGTATTAGTTTACTGTATTTTTGATTTTTAAAAAAGCAGCTTTGGTGAGCATAAGAGACTTAAATCTTATAGACTCCAGACTAAGAAAAAAAAATAAATCATGTTATGACTGATAACTGATAAATGGTACATTTTATTTAAATATTAATAGTATTAAATACAAAAATTCTATATTATTTTGGCTAAATGAATAAATGAAAAATAATTTGTGTGTGTTTTAACTATCCAAAATATCCAATATCAGCTGATACCAATCTCTAATATTGGTTTATGACTGATGTGGTACCAATATTGTGCATCCTTACTTTTTATAGTGATACAATCACTGCTTAATTCCTGTAACTGTTGAAACTACTTGGAAAAATAAATAATTTGCGTTACGTCACTAACGCGGTGTGTCATTCCCTTAGTTCTGAACATGCAGGATTTAGATTCACAATAGCAGTGCAGGACTGTGGATCCTGGACAGTTGCATACAAATCAGCTTTTTTCGTGGAGTCTGGCAGGCCTATGCTGACCTACACGTGAGCTGCGCAGAGCTCTTACAAAAGCCCTCTGAAAACAAGGATATCCCACTATTGTTTACAACCCCAGCTGGACAGCGGCAGGGCGTGGCCTACAGAGAGAAATCGCCATGATAGTCCACCGCAAACACACACACACAAACACTAAAGCTAACTAGTTCACGCTTGCGTTCATGCTTGTCTGTTACTGCGGCCGCTCGGACATCCTGTCTGGTTAAGGAGGAAGCGTAGAGAAAGTCGTCCATTTGGGAAGTTGGAGTCAGGGTAAGATTCGTCTGAAAAGTGTTGGACTTGGGTTTCAGTTTCAGCTTTGTTATGCAGGGTATCCAGAACATTTCAACCTGGCCTCTGCTTTTGTTTAGCTTTCCACAATGTGTAAAAGTAACATTTGGCTGAGATCTGTTGGGATTGCTATTTTGATAATCTGTCAAATGTATTATTTGAACTGCTTTATTACTATAATTTTTCATTCTCGGTCTCATTTTCTTTCTCACAGATTGGGCCCAAGTGGAAGGATGTGGTGTCCCGCTGTATAAAGGGGCATTACCAGCCACTGCTGCTGCTCTATGCTGACCCCAGGGGAACGCCGGTGTCAGCTCAGGATTTGGCCTCACGCCTAGACCTACATCACTACACTAAAGCATATTATGACAGTGAGGATTCAGGTATTTACACACCCTCATAAGGCTAGTTTATTCAAAGAACTCACTTTATTTTTTTTCATTCCTTCATCAGGGAAGTTCTACACACTACATCAAATGTTTAATTCATAACAAAATGTGTAATATTTCATGTCTGATTATAATAATTATATCTGTGCATTGCTTTTTAGACAAATATTTAGTGGAGTTTGATAAGGCTATTACTGTAAAAAAAAAGACCCTTTTAATTTGACAGGAAAAAATCAGCAGCTGTGGTTGTCAGAAATTCACTTGGTATGTGGCATATTTCATTAGGAGATATAATCTTCTATATATATTATAAAAGGGGTGGTTTACTGCTTTTTTTCTTTGCATGATAGTGTTTATGGGGTGCAATATAACATGTATTCGTGGTTTTTCTTTTTTTAAAAGTCTTATTTTTCATAAATTTCACCTTTATTGTAAGCCGCTTTCTCCTCTGTCATTTGAACGACCGGTTTACTTCCTGATTCTATGAAACCACTCCCTCAGAAACAGGCAGTGGGCTCAGATTGGTTAGTTTGGGCCGGTGTGTTGTAATTGGCTAAACTGCGTAGCGCACGTTGTCCGGAACCGCCACGCCCCTTGCCTTTACGGGCATGAGTCTCATGTGCTCCATGTAAACAATGGAGTCGATACTGCCGTATCAGTTTGAGCCAGAATCAGACCCAGAAAGCGGCGATGAAGAGAGTCAAGCAGGGCTGTTACAAAACGTTTCTGAATGGTACGTTTTTTAATTATTATTATATATTCTATTCTTCTATTATTACATAAGAAGTTTGACAGCCTGTTATAATTGAAAATGCTACTGCTGCTTGTTAGCTTTTTGAGATACGTTTTTATCTTGATTAAACATTTTAAACAAATGATTACATGAGTAATACAGTTTTTTAAAGTTATTGTTTTATCGATATAATGAACAACCGTTTAGCTATTAACAAAACTTAGTTTACTCTGTGTATCGTTTTCTTAGCATCGATATAACTGGCTACTATAAACAAACACTGTTGACATTGATCACATTCATGATCAAATCGAAAAACTACGTCATAAAGTAGCTATACATGGCAAATACATTTACAAAATCTATATGATTACAAATTCAGGTCCAAAATGTTTGTACGCGTTTGCCATAGAAACACGAAATAGCATAACAAGTGACTATAAAGCCAGCGCTGGCATTTGTTTACGTCCTTGATAAAACGAAACCACGTCTAAAATTATACAAATACGTTTAAAATTATTAAGTCTTACTTACAGGTTGTGGCCCAACAACTGCTGCCTCTGGTTTTAACGTTGGAATAGCTTCAGGTTTTAGCAACAGTTTCTTGTGGAATCCGACATTGAATTGTTGGAATTCAGGAAGCTGTCTTCAGTTAAATGTGAGCACAAAGAGCTAAACTACGATTGTAATCGTCAGAAACATAATCAAACATAAATTGTAGCCACTGTTGACGAACTAAAGCGTCTGTAGGAAGCCCGAACACAGAAGAGCTACAGCTGGATGAAAATAACACACTTTTGACGGCATGTTTAGCTCTCCCCTGACTTTCCTCTTCGGCAAAGCCGCAGAAATATGATCATGCCCTTTTTTGCGTATTCCAGAGGGAGGGTTGATGCAAATGTATGGGTTAGTGACGTCTAAAACCCAGCTGTAGTCCCAATCGAGTCGTTTATGTAGGCATTTACACTTCCTGATTTTTAAAAGACGATATCTCTGCTTACATTGAACTTTCAGCGCTGCAACTTTGCAGATAATGTTCATGCACCAACAGCAACATTACACACTATTTAAAATGAAAAAAGTGAAATCGCAATCAACCACCCCTTTAATGTTCCAATACTTGAAGTACCAAAGTCTGCTTTTCGGCTTAAAATATACTCATAACCACTATGATAATATAGGTGATAATAGAGCTCATCGCTAGTGGCCTGTGCATAATACATGTAATCCATTTATATACAATTATTGGCCAAGGGCATGCACACAAAGACAAAATACTGTAACACAAGATACTAGAAGTAAACTCTACTAAATAACAGAATGTAGCACAAACCATCCTAGTATACATTGCCAGAAGTTTTGCTTCCTTTACATTTAGGTTATCAGTAATGTCTTTTTTTTTTTAAACTGTTTTTCACTATAACTTCCAAAACCCATAAATTTCATACAAACAGTATTTACAGTAAAATTGCATAAATGCAGTGTTAAACCATTTACAGCTTTTTACCATATGTGGTAAGGTGACAGTTAAGCAATTAACTTTTTCCCCCCCGCTTGCCTACAGTTAAAGAAGATTTCCATCAAAAGGCTAAAAGCTGAGTTTAAGAGATATTTGACAGGTTAAAAATCTAGACCTGTGTGTGATCAAAGTCCTGAAGTGGGAATTAGGTTTTGAGTGGAACTTGGTTCATGTGAAAGGAACAGCAATCATATGACTTTGAAAGTCATGTAGTGTATAGGCAACATTTGTGGTCTTGTATTGCTGCTAAAGCACTTCAATTTCCAACGTGGGATCAATAAAGTACCTACCTACCTTTTAAGCGTAGTAAACAACTACTCAGAAGATACTGTAGCAACCACCTAGCAATGTCCTTTCACCTCACTTCCCTGGCTACCATCCACAATATCTTAGTTTTATGTGGGCAGTTGCCACTGACTCTTTTTTTTGCTAAAAATATAAACATCTCCAATTGGTAGCTTTAGTGATAAGAATGAAATCTTCTGTTTTGTCAGGCCGTGAGCCATCAATTTCCAGCGATACACGGACAGACTCCTCCACAGACAGCTACAGCTATAAGCATTCACATTCTCACTCCCACCACGAGTCTATGGCTTCCCACTTCTCCTCTGACTCCCAGGGAACCGTCATCTGTAACCCTGACAACGACTCTGCCTCCCACAGCAGCCTGGAAACCACAGGTACGTCAGTATATACGTTCACACTGAAATACAGTTTAGACACCATATTAGATATATTGACACTAAATGTGTTGAACCATACAGTGTCAATTTGTCCTGGTTAGGGCTGCACAAATAATGCGCGACCTGGCTTAGTGCGGTTATTAAATTGCAAAGGCTGTGATTTGATGGAAGAAAGATAAGCACTGCATGTTTCAGACTGAAGTGCGGGTTTTTTACAAAACATTTATCAGAAAAATCACATTTTCCTCCTCCACTCCAAATCGTCTCCTAGTCCCTGCTGCTCTACAACTCCAACAATGACTTTTGTTGTTGTTCATTTTGTGAAGGTCCTTTGACTGATAGTGGTCCAGTGCAACGCCACACTCTCAGAAAAGACGGGGTCTTGGACAGAAAGGGAGGAGTTTTGGATCGGAAAAGAAGTGCCAGCAGGCCACGAAAACTTGAGGTCCGGGGTGATTCAAGAAGTCGTTGTTCTAAGACAGATGAGGTGTTGTCTGCTGGCTACCACAGTGAAGGTATGCATTTAAAATAATGCTGCCACCAAACCACAATACAAAAAAAAAAAAAAAAAAAAAAAACAGATCATTGTGTTACTTTTATGGAACCCAGGTTAACAATCTGTAACTGTGGTCAGTGGATTGATGCTCTCTGACAGATCATTAGAAGATAGTTGGACAATGTGAGCTGCATTAGTCATAGCATTTGACATTAGTCATCACTGTTGCTTTTACTGGCTGTGTACAGCAATATTAGGTTATGTAAAAATAACATTTCCTCTTCCTCTTTTTAAATAGTTTTTTTTTAATGTCCTCTCCTTTTCTCTAACAGGCGAGACTTTAAAAGAGCAGCAGGTTCCCCGTTCCCTACCTAAACCCAGCTCCAGTCGACTTAGAGACTTTAAGGAGACTATGAGCAACATTATCCATAACCGGCCTCTTTCTGCATCGTCCTCGGGCTCAGTTTGCCCACCTGACTCCACCGCTAAGGCCCGAGACTGGGAAGCCGACAGCACTAGCAGCGAGTCCAAGTCCAGCTCCTCTGGAGGGCGATACCGTCCGCCCTGGAAGCCTCGTCGTGAGGCCCTCAACATTGATAGCATCTTTAGCAGGGAGCGGCGCAAGCAGGCCGGGTACAGTCCGCTTGGAGCTCTGTTGCTTGAAGACACAGGGCCTCAGGGGGACTTGGCGGCATCAATGGAGCAGACCACCTTTCGAGACCTGCCAGGACTTCTGAGACGAGGATCAGAGCAGCCCCCACGGCTTATCCAGAGGATGGAGAGCGGCTACGAGAGCAGCGAGAGGAACAGTAACAGCCCCGTCAGTCTAGACATGCCTGTTAGCGAGGGCATTAATAATGGCACGCATAGGTATGATGCAAAAATCTTTATCAGAATTCATTAGGATCTTTATTAGCACATTATTCATATCTCTCTCTCTCTCTCTCTCTCTCTCTCTCTCTCTCTCCTCTCTTTCTTTTTTCCAGCTTACGAGAGGGAGGAAAGAAAAACCCTCCACCTGAAGTCAGCCCGTCATGGAAAACTGTACCTGTTGCTAAATCCAAGAGCAGCAGTGCCCTACTGCAGGATGTCAAAGCATCAGTCAAGGGCAGCGATCACATGAGTTTAGGTGTGTACAGTATGATCATGTGTGTTTATAGTCGTCACACAGCCATCATGTGGGTGAATTCACCTGTTCTTTACCTTAGGGTATGAATCATTCTTTCCAAATGTTTAAACTAGGTGTCACATGCCTTTTTTGCTTTTTCTTAAAAATTGACTTAATATACTAAGCAAGCAGTATTGAGCAGAATGTAGTGGATTCAGTGGCCAAATACATCCTGTTCCTTTCTGTGAAATGTTATCTCTGTATATCTGTTATGTAAACTGAGGAACATGAGTCTGCCCTGGAGAAATATCAGCTGCTATATCTGTTTGTGCTTCTCCATGTGACCAGAATAGATATGTTTGATCACTGCCTATTTTTTGTTTTATATTTATATATATATATATATATATATATATATATATATATATATATTATATTTTTATTATTTTTTTTTTTTTTTTGCATATTAAAACTGTGCCTCTTAGGCTGATTTCACTCTGTAAATCTTAATGCTTAGATGCAATATTTTGACACTCATCTGAAAAAAAAATGTCCCTGCCTGTTTATATTTCCCTAGGACTGTGTTAACATTAATAGTAGGGATTAGCGTATGGACCAGAGTATTGAAGTGACTGCAATGATCAATCATACAATAATTTGCATGATTTTTTTTCAAATGTTCGGCCTGTATCTTTGGTCTGATTGGGTAAAATTAAGACCGCAACTAACTGTAACAATGAAGAAAGAGTCAGAATTAAGAGAATCAGATACAAGGGGTTAGATATAATCATTGTTGATTTAGTATTATCTATATGCTATTATTTATTAATATTATTAACTAACATTTTTATTTTAGTTTAATTTAAGTTTATGTGCTGTGTGTTAAGTTTAGTTTTTATGTGCTTTTGTCATTTTTATTACTTTTTCTATTTCGCTTTCATTTTTATTTCAGTTTTACAACTGAAATAACGTTTTTGATCTGATGTTTACGTTTTAAATGGTTTCAGCTTTATTTCAGTAACAGAACCATTTTCAGTTGTTATTGTTTTCTGACAGCACAATAACAACACTGCATGTAAGCCAGATATCATTGGAAAGTTGGATACCTAAAAAATCTTTTACGTACATGCAACAGGGCCAAGCCTGTGTTCCGGATGTCAATGAAAAACAGAATAGGTTGACAGTGTAAATGCAGCAATGGATCATCACAGAATGTTTCCTTAATATTCTAATGATTGTGTTTGTGCGTAGCAGGTGAGGGCCGCAGTGAACTGGATGAGCTACAGGAGGAAGTAGCTCGCCGGGCCAAGGAGCAAGAATTACTGAGGCGAAAGGAAAAGGAGAAAGAGGCGGCCCTGGGCTTCAATCCCAGACCCAGCAAGTTCATGGATCTGGACGAGCTCCAGAACCAAGGTACGGCGTCAGCATGCTGCTAAAGGGCGAAGGGAGTGGCTCTGTCTCCGGATGCATTTCTTGGGTTTCTGCTGTGGTTTAACATTTGGAGCTTGGTACTGCTCGTGTACGTGGGTGTGCTGGTTTCCGTGCTGAAAAGTGCTATGCTATGATGTTTGTCACCTGCAGGGAAAGGGGAAGGCTTTGAAAGGTGTGTGTTGGAGGCAGAGTCTCTGTTAGACCAATCTCTGAGGTTGGAACAGGCAGGAGAGGTGGCCACCGCTCTGTCTGTGGTTAATGAAGCAATGTGTAAGTAACCCTGTCCTTAGCCTGCTGCTGCTGCTATCACTACTGCCAGTAGCTTGTGTGTCTCTACATCTGTGTTTGAGTGCGTTTGTCTCTGTTTCAATGTAGAGACTCTTTATTAATTCTCCGTATAGTAATGATGTACACTATACGCTGTGCTGTGTTTTGATTATAGTCAATGCTGGTGATGTGTGACCATGTTGAGATCTGCGTCAGCCAATAGCTATGTCCTGCTGGCTGATAAACAAAAACCCGTGTTTTGAAACCTAATTGACACAGCATTGTCAATAAAAAAGTGGGTTCAGTTAAAAAAAACCTTTTAATAAATTTGACTATATTAATATATTTATACATTAGGCATTTTATTAAAAAACCCTTATGGGTTGACTACTAGTCACTACACAATGCACAGCCTCAAACATATATTTGATCTTAACTGGAATTAGACGAGCAGAATCTGGGGGCTGGATTCAATGAAAATAGTGTGCCTGCTTAATATGATTATTACGGTAATCTGCAGGCAGACAAACAATTTGGCCTTCAATGTGTTTTTCATTGAGTTGCTGAGTGAGTCTTCCAAAGCATGCCATTTTCTTCCGAAAAAATACACATTTTAAAATTACGCTTACACTTAGGTCCTTTCCTACAAACTTAGGATTGATCTTAAGAAACTTCCTAACTTCTTTAATATTTTCATCAATCCAGCCTCAGAACCAGAGCTTATCAGTTTTTATAAATGTTAATAAAAATGCTGTCTGACTTTTCTTTCTGTGATCAATGTGAAAGGCTTTACTTACCAATATCATTTTTGTCTGTCTGTCTTTTGTATGTCATACCCTGAGGTTTGTCACTTATGTGGTGTTCATATGTGCGCGCGCACACACACACACACACACACAAACTCACACACTGCACACAGTCTCTCTTCCACACCTTCTATGGCCTGGTCCCTGTGTGTTACCTACACCTCACTCCCCTACCTGCTTCAGTTTCCAGAGCCTCTGTAGGGTTGGGTAGAGTGCAGCTCATATGATGGTGAAAGTATTGTCGTTCTGTAATTATTTATAATTAATTATACTGAGATACGGTATTAGGCTCGGGTAATTTGCTTTTCTTTTAGTTCAATGGCTTAACTACAAATCATTTTGATTTAAGTCAACTTCATTATAATTTAATCATTTTGTGCTTGAGAGAATTTAACATTTGTGTAAGGATTTTATTAGGTTCCCCATCAACCCTATTTGTGTGACCCAGTCAGTCAAACATCAAGATCCTTTTCATTTCAGTTCCCCGTAATGTGTTTGCATGCGCCCCATGACTCGGCTCTTTATTTTCTGCATCTGTTTCATTTTTATTTTGCCTATTTTTGTTTTGTTTTGTTTTGTTTGCGGTGTAGCTAAACTCAGGCATACCTTGCATGAGAGCAGCGCTAACGCTCAGGGCAGGATGCAAAAGTGCATGAGGAGAGCACGAGGTCTGCAGCAGCGCATGCAGCAGAAGCAACAGGAGGAAGAAAAGGAACAGAAACAGCCCCTCAGGTACCTGATGCTGGCTGCAGTTGTGTGTGTGCGTGTGTGTGTGCTCCAGGAGCCCCGCACACAGGAGGAGGAAACATGCATTTTGCCTTAAATAAATACTGATCATTATTGTTGTAAGTTACTTGGAGGATTGAAAGTCAGGTTAGCGTAAGAAACCATATTGCAACGCGCTGCACAGGTAATGTAACTTTTTAAAGAGGCTGAAATAAGTCTGTATACTGCATGACATCATCAAGAACTGATTCAAGATGCTGACTCACAGTTCACGGTTTATTATCAGAAACTCATTGTTATTTTTTTATGTTCTGCATTCAGTGAACAGTCTGTCCCGGTCCAAATACTTCTGACTAATGTTAAAGAAGAGGATGAGAAGGCAGTTTCAGAAGATGCATTAAGACCACCGTCACCTCTCCACATGAAACCTCAGTCTATAAATAAACCTATTTCTGAAGCCCCCGGCCCTGCTGTCTCCTCCTACCATACAGACACACTTTCTCAGCAGCAGGGCAGTGCAGGGAACAACTCCAGTCCTCTTGCTGTTACAGAGAATGAGAATGTGCCACACTCACACAACTGGGGCCCCAGAGACTCCGTCAACATCGGAAACTCTCTTGTACAAACTGCTAAAAAACGCAGTTCTGCCACTGTGCCTGTTATTGCAGTGAATGGCTGCGAGGCTCTTCTCCAGTCCTCGGTTCCGCTCAATATGCCCTCTGGTCCAACAAATTTAAGTGCCCGTCACACACCTTCCATCTCTGATCACTCCAGCTCTGGGGAAGTACTTCAAATCCCACCTCGACCTCAGTCTCTTCATGGCCTAACCCACGCACCCCACAGCCACGCTTCTGATGCCTGTCAAAAATCACTCCCTGCACCCTCACGTAATTGGTCCTGTCGCAGTCTGGAACGTCCCGATCGCAGTCCTACCGTGATGGACTCCTCCCTGTACTCTCCAGCAGACTTCCGCTCCCCCTCATCCCCCTGTCCTCCAACCCTTTCATCACCAGTACTGGAGCAGCATCCAGCCGGCCCTATGCCCGTGGAGAGGTGGGCAGAGAATGTCAATCGATACTACAATTCCCAGAATTGTGCGCGGTCGGGACGTGGCTCACCCTGTGAGGAGCTGTCTGAGCTGGACTCACTTTATCAGGCCAGCTTGAAGGCTCCCAGCATGCCCCGAGTCCCATTGGGACCCAGCCCTCAGCTTGCAAGCAGATCAGGTAATTTCGAACAAGACCTCACTTATGTTCCATATAACTTATTTATATATATATATAGTTTACATTTACATTTACATTTTGTAAAATTGTAATACAACCTGTAATGTTGTTGTTGTTGTCGTCATTTACCGTTGAAAAGGTCTGCCACCTGCAAAAGTAGTTACTATAATAATAATAATTATTTTTTTTATCATTTAAAAATGTATTTAAATAATAGATTTTTTTTTAATTATAATTTTTTTATAATTGACAATATTAATAATAAAATATTAATATTATTGTTATTATTATTTATATGATGATAAATATTTTGTATATTAATGTTAAGTCTTTTCTAGAGACTCTTCAGGTTGTATATATGTAGTCACCAGCACTGGAGCACCAGCACTCGACCTCAGTGCTGCATTTGACACTGTCGATCATACAGCGCCGCCGCTCCCACCACGCGCATCACGCGCTGTGCGTAGGGCACCAAGTGCTGAGGGGGCACCAAAAATAGCCTAATGAAAAATCAATCATCAAACTTCTTGTTATAATCATATTCAGCGCGTTCTTCATCTTCAATCCGCACACCGGCGCCGAGCAGAGAGCACGTCAGAAACAGAGGACAGGGTGTGTGTGTTCATCTGAGCCTCATTGGTCTGTCACTGCTCGTCAATGTCAGAATATTTGAGATGACCAATCAAATCAAAGTAGGCGGGCTTTATGTTCACAGACGCTGCTGAGCGCGAATTTCAACAGTGCAACTCGACGCTTCAGTGTACGGTCAAATGCGAGATAAGATGTAAGTAGCTAAACTTAACTTTATATATTTGACAGTTTTTTTAGGTCATAAATGTTAAACGAATGACAAAAAATAATTTGGCAAACTAATATAGTTTTGTCTAATTTCGCCATTTTGAACTGAAATAGGCCTATGTAACATACCTAACGTTAGTGTAATTGTTTAGGCTACTGTCATTGTGAGGGGACAAGAAACATGAACAAAGCCATTTTCATCATGTTAGGCACAGGGTTAATAAGAATGTGTACATATTGAGAATAAAATACAAATTTTAGCCTTTAGTAAATTAAAAAAGCCAACTTTAGGAGGGGAAGAGACAGGGCAAGATAAAAACAAAGAGAAAAAGAGTGTGATGCTGATGAGGAGAGAAAAATAATCAGCTGCCCACTGACATGATTTTAAAGCTGTTGTTAACGAATTTTTTTTTGCCTTCACAACATCTTAAAATGCACATCTGTAGTTCAGAGAAATCCAAAATTTTCTCGGGGAAACCCGAACCCCCTAACTGACCTGCCTCTAATTCGGAACCACAGTGATTATAAAACCATGCCATTGCATGGTAATGAAACTAGTTAATAGTAAGCATTAGACCCTAAACTAAAGTGTTACTTTTTAATTTTTGAATTTTTCAAAAATTAAATGAAAAATCCTAAATGATAAATGAAAATGTATCATTTAAATGAAAATCCTAAATGAAAATACCCCCCTAAATGAAAATCCTAAATGATAAAAAAAATAGGGGGGGGGGGAGGCATCATAAAGTAATTATGCTTAGGGCACCAAAATGGCTAGCAGCGGCACTGCGATCATAACATACTTCTTGACAGGCTAGAAAACTGGGTCTGCCTTTCTGGGATAGTCCTAAAATGGTTAAGGTCATACTTAGGAGGGAGAGGTTTTTATGTGAGTAAAGAAGACCATAAGTCTGAATGGACATCCATGACATGCGGAGTCCATCAAGGCTCAATTAATGCGCCACTACCATTCAACCTGTATATGTTCCCACTGAGACAAAATTGCTACCACAGCTATGCAGACGATACACAACTCTACTTAGCCCTATCGCCTAACGATTACAGCCCCATTGACTCCCTGTGCAAATGCATTGATGAAGTAAACAGCTGGATGTGCCAAAACTTCCTTCAGTCAAACAAAGACAGAACTGAAGTCATTGCGTTTGGAAACAAAGATGAAGTTCTCAAGGTGAATGCATACCTTCACTCTAGGGGTCTAACAACTAAAAATCAAGCCAGGAATGTTGGTGTGACTCGAGTCAGGCCTTAGTTTTAGTAGTCATGTCAAAGCAATAACTAAATCAGCATACTGCATCTGAAAAATATTGCAAGAATTAGATGCTTTTTTTCCAGTCAAGACTTAGAGAAACTTGTGCATGCTTTCATCACCAGCAGGGTGGATTATTGTAATGGACTCCTCACTGGCCTTCACAAAAAGACCATAAGACGGTTGCAGCTCATACAGAAAGCTGCTGCCAGGATTCTGAGCAGAACTAGAAAATGTGAACATATCACACCAGTCCTCAGGTCTTTACACTGGCTCCCACAGTAGTCACATTCAAATCCAGACTCAAAACACATCTGTCTAGCTGTGCATTTACTGAATGAGTTCTGTGCCAATGTTCATCCGACTGTTTGTACTGTATTTACTTTCTTTTTTTATTTGAAACTTTTAATTATTCTTATTTTTTTTTGATTATTCTAATTTCTTCTATGTAAAGCACTTTGAATTTAGCCTAGCTCCGCCCTCCTACGTACTTCCGCTCAATTTTCATTTTCCTTCAGTACTACGTCTGGGATTGTGCTGTAGTCTTTGGTTTTCTTCGGTTACTTTTTTACAATCAGCGAACAGAGGGTGTGGCTGAGAACGATGATGTTGATGTCGACTTGTGCGTTATTTTGAGTTGTAGTTCAGTAATGGCAGCGGAGAAAGATGCGAGCGAAGCCATTCGGTTCGTTGTGGCAACGCTGACTAAAATCAAGAAGTTAAAGCCGGAGCAAGAACAATCTTTGCCTAGTTTTGTTGGTGGCCATCTTTCCCACGGGGTTCGGGAAAAGGCATGCGTCACGACCAAACGTTAGCGATTGGTTATGGCAGATCCAGAGTGACTCTGGGCAGATCCAATAGTTTTAGACTTTAATAGAGTACTCCCAAGGACAAGGACTTAACGCTTGTCAATGGAGCGATGCCAGACTCTATTTACAAATTAAATGAAATGTACGAGAGTCTGGTGGGACCAGGGTACTTTGAATTACCATTTGTGTATGAAATTTGCTATATAAATAAACTTGCCTTGTGTTGCCTTACTGTTTTTCTAGGCCCCGCTGCTTCTCGTAAGCACAACTCTGGATTCTCTGCCACACTTGGCCGTTCTAAAACCCCCACAGCAGAGATCGAGAGGAGTGCCTACAGGACGCCAGCATACAGCACTAAACCACTTCAGAAGGTGAGTTGGCACACCAGGCATTTTCTCAGTAGTATTTATAGTACTGAAGCGTGTGTAAGATGTGTGTTATGAAGTAATTGTCATTACTTAATCTGGATAAGGATATGAAATGATAATGCAGTGTGTCATGTGTGTGTGTGTGAGCAGCCTGTGTCTGCTGTTACCTATGATGCACCACTGGGTGAGGATGAATCATACAGTGCAGAGAACCTACGACGAATTGCTCGGAGTCTCAGTGGAACTGTCATTGGAGGACGGACTGACGTACCCCCATCCAGAAGCTTTGTGGGTGTCTCACAATTTAAAGTCACTTGGTCAAACACTCAAAACACATATTATGCACTCAAAATACATTAGCAACATTTAATTTGGTGCAAAATTTTCTCTCAGGATATGTTAAGTGCTACATCATGGTTTAGGAATTGCAGTCTTAAATTTTTGTGAACTCATTTTGAAAGAGAAATACTGCCACCTGGTGTGACTATAGTGAACGCAATAAAACTACAATACATAGAGCTGTGGTTTTTAAACTTTGACAGGTGACATATTACTTCAGCTGGCAAGCTGTTTTTTTCAGTTATAATATTATTTATTTAGTCTTTTTTTAATTTTTTAAATCAGCCAATCATCTCACAGACCTGTTGGAATCCTTCATGGACAAGTAGTCCGTGGACACCAGTTTGAGAACCACTGAGTTAGAGCTCAAGTTGCTGTTATTGTTTTAATTTTGATATTTTCTACAATTGATATGTCCATTGTCCTATTCTTTTGGTACCAATTTTTTTTTTCTTGTTGTAATTTCTGTCCTTGTCTGGCTGGGTCTTATTTTCACGGTGTCTCCTCACTCATTCCTTTCATTCTTCTGTTTTATTTCTTTCATAAAGGACCCCCATGTCTCCAGGATGTCGAAGCATGTGAACGTACAACCCCCCACACGTCGCTCCACCACTTCCCTGCATGTTTTACCCCCTCCTTCCCACAATCCTCCTGTGTTCCCTCACGAACCGCAGCCCCAATACCTTCACCCAAGCCACCGCCACCATCCCGCCCCTCCATCACACCTGCACCAGCAGACACTGAGACCTTCTCATGGACAAACAGGTAACCATCTCACCTCACCTGCTCCTTCAGCTTCCCTGCCACAGATGCAAGAGAGTGCCGTCTCTGTTGTTGTCTGTGATCTTGCGTTCCATCAGATCTGTTGTGAAACTGGTCAAAGGACCTAAAACACTCTTGAGGTTGAGGATAATGAAATTAGAGCTTGATGATTTATCTTACAAGTTGCATTCAGTTTGACTGTTTAACCTACCCTGAATGCATTATTGCTTTAAACAACAACTCAAATTATCTTCGATGCTCTCTGCAGGAGATTGCCAAAAGGCCAACAAGTTTCTGGCTGTGCTTGACCGGGGTGAAGTGTTCTCCTGTGAAAACTACCACAACGTCGCACTGAACTACGGCACCCTTCCACGGGCCCTCCGTAGGACAATTTCATCCGGACCCCCGGTGCACCAAGCGAGGTCAGGACCCTCAGTGGGCCCGGGGCCCCGGAACTACCCAGACGCCGCCTATGCCACGCTGTCCCATCCTCACCGCACTACAGCATCTAGTAGGACGATGGATGCTTTTTACAGACATCCGAAACAAAAATCTGCTTCAACCACCCAATTCCCGCATCACTCCAGCCATCATCACCCGCACCTAGAGCCGCCAGCCCAACCCCTCCGCCTCGATGTGCCCCCTGAGAGGGACTGGAGGGCTGGTAGGGACACTCATGTCTTCCCCAGTACAGAACCACATGGTGGAATGCCCCATGGTCCTCCTGTCTATCTCTGCGGGCTGTGCAAGCAGAGGCCTGCTGAGCCCACTCGAAGCTACTGCCAGACCTGCAGAGCCCAAATGAACCACTACAGGATGACCAGCTGAGTCATACTAGAGATGCATCCTTCAACGCACTCATTCTCTGTCTTGAAAGTAAGCAAAAGAACCCATGCCCATTCTGTGAAGCTCTTTACACAGCAAAAAGCTGGAAGTTCTTGTCAGCTGTTTTGGTTAAAGTGAAAGACAATGACTTTCATGGCTGCTTTGGCTCAGAAGTGAATGTGAATGAGGAGTGGCCATTTTTTGAAACCATATTTTAAATGCAGCTGCTGCGTTTAAACGCTGGAAGAAGGACGTCACTCCCTGCACTGTTACCTACAGTAAATGTTTCCACGGCTAATTGACTTCCAGAGTTAAGTTCACTTTAATTGGCCACAATCTCAGCATAAAGCTGTGCAGAACAGAGCACTTAACTGATGCGAACACACAAAACGACTAGCCTGACAAACTTTGCCTGCTGATATAGTGTCTGCTTCGTATATGCACAAATACGCTTTAGTTTTTAATTAGCTTTTCAAGCTAACCTTAGTTCTGTGATTGTAATTTAACTATGTTAACTCAAGTTTATGCACTTCAGAAGTGTTAAGTTAGAAGCGTTCCTCTGTTGTAACTTCTCCCATTTTTATGGGAAAACAATGGTTGTGTAACTACTTCGTTTAGAGGGCTGTAACGTCATTGTGTAAGTAATCAGAGGTTCATCAGATTCCTCCAGTGTAGCAACAGTCAACTTTCAAAAACCTCATTGGCATTTGTGACGATATTTTTGTGTACAGTATTGTGCCGCCCGATAGTAGCACCAACACCTGTGATCTTTTTCTTTTTTTCTTACATTTTGTAGTAGCTGCAGTTTAACTTTGATTTATACAGTATATCTTACATTAACTGTTAAGTGCAAAACTATTTCATGGTTGTTTTAAGACTTGAGATATAAAACAGAAGGACAGAACCGTCTGCAGTGCCTTGGCTTGTGGAAGGCAACGGAACTGGGTGCCAGTGTCCATTTTATAGATTTACAGCCTTATAATAATGCTTATTATAAAAGTGATACATTCAAGAATTGCAATTCTCAAAACAAGATAATTTCTCTTTTTTCCCCCACTGGAAAATAAATGCTTTTTATATTCGTTTTATTTAATTTCTTGGACGATGTTGAGGTGACACTTGTGGCCTGAGATGTTTAGTTGTAGTCTTGCACATTGAAAGTGTTTCAGCTGTTAGCCAAGTTTGATGGTGCAATGTGCCATTTCATGGAAATCAAAGTATTACCTGCTCATCTTGAAACGGGGCCAAACATATTTTCTTTTTCATAAATTGTAGAGCATGTCAAATACCTCAACCAATCACATGCTCTCTTATTTTTATTTCGCGAGAACAGTTTTGCATGTAAATCAGGGCCTAATGATGAATCGGAGTGCCTCTGCGTTGAAATCTCACTTTTTTTTTGCTTGGCCAATATGCAGTGCAACACTGCCCTGGCATGATGATTACTAACAGAACATGGATCTGTGACTGATTTACCCTTTTCTTCTTTAATTAATATCCAAACAGATATGGCAAAAAAGCAAGGCTGTATATATAAGTGTGTACAGATATTCAGTCTTTGACCTTAAGTACAGATGGATTCAGATTTGATGTAAATGCTGTGCTAGAAATCAAACTTGTATTTTTGCAATAAAGTTATATTAAGCTCCAATCAGGAGCAGAACGCTGTACCTTTTTTCTGACTGTCTTTCATCCATCCATCCAAGTTTTTTTCTCTTGAAAATTATTTATTTTGTTTGTTGAAATTATTAATACCATCTTCCCCAGCAATCAAATTGATTTAGAAAATATCCAATAATTATGATGAACCCTTTTCTGATTTAAATTCTACGTAATCTCCAACATGAACAGAAAAGGACAGAACAGAATGTCAAACAGAACAGACATTTCAATTATGGCATCAAAGTAACAAAAATATTTCATGATAAAAACAAAACTGATGCTTGTTCATGTGCCACTGTTTATATGCTAATTTAGACTGGAGAGGCCCTCCAGTGACCATCCTCCACTACTGTGTGCATGTTGCATTTTTATTGTCTGATATTTTCCCCTCTTTCCAGTCATAACAGGAAGGTTTGTTAACCTTGGCCCATCATGAGTTCTTCTCCAAGGATTTCACTTCTACTTCAAACATTAACAACCACAGTGAGATGACAATGAGCTTCTAGATTTGTCTAACAGTAATAAGGTTGTTTCAGTTCCTTAGCAACAAGAAAGAACTTCTAAAACAAGGAAGGAGGTCTAAACGAGTCACTGTGTTAATGTAATGAATGTCCTTGTGTATAAAGTTAAATTGAGCATAAATGTGCAAATAAATGTTGAAATAATTGGACTGCTAAATGAGAAAAGGTAATTGAAGATTATTAAGTAGAGGTAGACAAATAAGCAAGTACAAGTAGGCCAGTTAAATGACCTACACTTTTGGACTCGTGTGTTGCTCTAGAATAGTGCAGGATGTGTCTAGTAAAGTGTTAACCAATGTAAGTGTGTTGCTCTAGAATAGTGCGATGTGTTCTAGTAAAGTGTTAACCAATGTAACACAGCAATGAAAAAATAGTCTGCAAGTCAATTGCGAAGTAAACTGCAACAGGTCAGTGGAGCAACTGCCAATTCAGTTTGGTGTGAATTGACTTGTGCTGTCTGGGAGGAAAAGAGCAAAAGGTCTTTGAGTTTCTTCCTTGCAGATTCACAAAGAACTTGAGTCGACACAGCATCTGCAGATAAAGGCCAGAAACATCAGCTCTTTATTAGAAAAGCATTTACTTACAGCAGAGGACTGGACGCAACATGAGGTAGGCTACTGTTTTACCTTGTAAAATTCATGTTTTTTTTTTTTTTAAACCAGGCCCTGCTGAGCTGTTTTTAGCTTTCCTTGCAGCGGATATGATGCATGCAAGTTGATGTAGCAGTTTGAAATCTTTAAAACCTTCTCATCTACCTGTGGTGGTAACACGATGTGTGCTGTACTCTCTCCAAGTTGCTATGGTAAGAACGCACCTGCTAAGAACATAAAATGTTATAAAAGTAATATTCAGGCTTCAGTATATATTCTCTACAAAGCCTCAAGCTGATTTTTTTTGTAAGATGCCCTTAATCAAAATAATGCCATGGACTGTTTCAAACTAGCACCAGCTGTGCTTCCTAACTATAGGCTTATTTACAATAATGTTCTGGATGCCTGTGTTCTGCAGATATGAAGATGTATTGATGTAGTGCCATCGATCCACCAAACCAGTCATCTGTGGTTCAATATCGCTTAGAAATGTTGCCTTGTCCATTCAACTGAAAATGTAAGTGGGTCATTCTAGGGGCATATCTCACGCTGGTGGATCACCTGACATTGTTCTGTTTTCTTTCTGATCAAAAGATGCATCTTTTACCATAATCCGCAAAACGAGCATGCAAATGGTTTGATCATCGGCAGGGGAGTTTACTGAAATCTGATGGGACTGAGGGGTTGTGTTGGTTTTAAATCACTGTACTTTCCTCTGCGACGTAATAGATTTTTGTTCTGAAACCGCACCATTTGGAATTACTTATAAAGATTTAATGAGCATTAATCTAATCAGCATGGGAAGTCTTTGCTGCCATTAACATGCAAAGTGTAGGCTTGAATCTGCTGCAGTGACCTTGAAAGTCACATTTCATCTAAGTGTTAAAAAAATTCTTCTTGAAAACTTTTTTGATTACAGAAAACGAGAGTTTTAGTGAAAAAATGGTTTAATCTACTTAATAGGTGCACTGATCTTATTTTGTTCATATACCGTAGTCCAGAAATAGACACGACTTGTCTTTAATTGGTTCCTGTCTTTCTTTCAAAACTTTACTGATAAAACATTTGGTTCCTGAGCTCCTTTTCCTTCTATCTGGTTACTTTGTGTTGTGCCTGTTGTAAGTATATTAAAAAGATACAGTAATATAGCTTAATGACTTGTGTGAGTTCTTCTGTGGTTATTTTGAGTGCGTGCATGGATGAATTTTGTTCTATTTGATCAAACCCATTCATGTTACTTCACCTTTACTACAATAGATGACCTACAAGTAGAGTGAAGATGACTGTCTTTGGCCCTTTGTGCTCCAGAGTCTCCTTGACTGTTACATGTTCGGATCAATATTTCTTTCACACAGAAATGATTAGGCTACTAATGCTGACTGACCTTGTGTCTCTTGCTTTCATCTTTTCAGTTTTTTTTTTGTTTACATTTCCATGTTTACATTCATACTAGAGCTGTTTTGTGCAATGTGAAGTATAGCTTTATTACAGCGACCCATTTACTCTTCAATCATATGTGATTGTAGACCATATTTAGGGGCCTTCAGCTCCCGTTTTTCATTTTGAGCCACCTAAAAATCTGATTAACATCCGAAACTTTAACTAAATTGATTAACATCCGAAAAGGAAAACAGACCAAAAATATTGACGACTCATCCAGCATGCACAGATTTTTATCCAATCAAATGCTCTATCAAATAAGAGTCCCAATAATTAATTTGAGTTCGATTCACATTGTACTCATGATATAACCATCATCTTGTATACCCAGTCCACATATAGTCTATATACATATAGTCCACTGACGGTGAGTTGTGTAGAGAACCCATGTGCAGTTTATTGGAGTAAACATGAAACCAATACAAAAAAAACACAATGACCTGACTTGGCTAGAACTTCACTTGAAACATAAACTGGAATATAAACCTGAAGTCAAACATGAACTTGAACACACACACAAAGACTAATGACTAACAGGAAACATAATAAACCAATGAGGGAACCACATGACCAAACCAACCAATCAGAACAAGACACATAAACAGGGGAAGCACATGGCAAAATCAAATGAGGGCATCGGAATCACATGACAAGAAACCAGGAACAAAACTACAAAAGAGGAGACATGAACATGAAACAAAACCTAAAACAGGTGTGACACATATACAGTGTATTTATGTTTGTTTATAAAAATACACATATGCATTATATATTTAATGTTTTTTTATTTATATATAAAATATATTTATATTTAATAAATTCTGTATAAATATATATATACACTACCGTTCAAAAGTTTAGGGTCGGTAAGATTTTTAATGTTTTTAAAAGAAGTCTCTTCTGCTCACCAAGGCTGCATTCATTTGATTAAAAATACAAAACAAACCCAGTAATTTTGTGAAATATTATTTCAGTGTAAATCAGCTGTTTTCTATGTGAATATACAGTAAAGTGTAATTTATTCCTGTGATCAAATCTGAATTTCCAGCATCATTACTCCAGTCTTCAGTGTCACATGATCCTCCAGAAATCAGCATAATATGATTATTTGATGCTCAAGAAACATTTATGATTATTATCACAGTTGAAAATAGTTTTGCTGCTTCATATTTTTGTGCAAACCATGATTCATTTTTTTCAGGATTCTTTGAAAGTTCAAGAGAAAAGCATTTAATTAAAAATTTAATATGTTGCATTATTATAAATGTCTTTACTGTCACTTTTGATCAATTGAATGCGTCCTTTCGGAAGAAAAGTATTAATTTCTTAAAAAAAAAAAAAAATCGTATTGACCCCAAACTTTTGAACGGTAGTGTAATATATATATATATAATATATATAATATATTATATATATATATATATATATATATATATATATATATATATATATATAATATACACCCAAATATTTCTTATATACATGCATGTGTATTTAAGTAATTATACACAGTATACACACAACAATATTATGTAAACATAAACTTTTATTTTGGATGCAATTAATCATTGCCCAGCACTAATATAAACATTTTAAAATAGTGTGAAACTAAATTTCAAACAATTTTGGAATGAGCAAATAGTTGCAAATAGGGTAAGTTCACCCAAAAATGAAAATTCTGCCAGCATTTACTCACTCATGTAATTCCAAAACTCTATGAGTTTATTTCTTCTTTGGAACATAGAAGATATTTTAAGAAATCTCTCCATGTTAATTTGTCCATACAATGAAAGTCAATAGGTACCAAAACTCTTTGGTTACCAACATTCTTCAAAATCTGTTGTGTTCTGCAGAATAAAGTCAGTTGTACAGATTTGGAGCATGTGAGGGTGAGTAAATGATGACAGAATTATCATATTTGTCTTGATTGTCCATCAAAAATCATTTGATTTGATTGATTTTGTGCACTAGGTAAAACATGTTCTTGTAACACAGATTACATTGAGAAGAACCCATTATATCTTTCAAGGATTCCTTGAAAAGAATTGCTGTATGTGTCCGTGGAGGTCGGTTGCATAAACTTCTTAGACTAAAGTTATCATCTATTTTTTATCTTCAAGAGGGTCGTCGTCGTCTTTTTTTTCTTTTTTTTCTTGAAAAGTAGGTCTATATAGTATATATTCACATAAAAAGTCGTCATAATAGTACTAACTATATTCTACAGTATTTCACAGGAAAGTTTCCTGTATCAATTTGAGTTAATGCAGCATAACTCAGCATTACAATGCACATAATAATCTCTCGGGTATACTGATTCTGATATTATAGTGAGTTGTGATAAGTATGATAAAGTAGTGTTGTCCTAATCCTTGCTGTGTGAATTCTGGTTCCATAAGCCTGCCCGTGTGTCATCAGATAAACGGGATTATTGTGAATATGTGATGAGACTGTGAATGTGCTTCAGCCTCACTGCTGTGAGTGCTTGTTTGGTCTGGTGGTTTATCACAGTTATGACTTTACTTCTAATATACCACCAATGGAATGTTATTACTTTTTTATTTGTGAAGTAAATGTTTTATTTCCATTTATGAAGGGGCTTTTTGCAACTACAATTAAAGACCTCGGTGAGGTTGTTCATGCTGCTTGGCCAATTTTAGCATCTTATGAGAGCATAAATTGTGAATTTTTTCCTCTTACTAATGTACTCATCACTGGAGAGGATACTGCATCGGGGGAAAATATTTCTTGTATTCAGCAAAGCGTTTGTGATGTTTGGTACAGGCCAGTGTTATTTATTTAGTCTAGAAAACTGGTGGTCTGGCTTTGCACTAGACTTGTGAAGAGATGCAGCTCAGTGACCCAGGTGCCCACATTAATCCTCCATTAGCACAGCATCTGACCTCTGTATTGCCTTCTATTCACAGCTCAGACTGAGATTAGGGTTATTTTCAATATATAAATAATATCCTTGATTTTAAGTCTAACTTTTGGAGTTTGGATCTTTTTAAAATGAGATAAATAGCCTATATTCTTTCTTTTGTTTAATTTTCTAACTGTATGAAATAAGTGATTTGAAGTGAATTTGGCATGAATGCTGGTTGCCTATATCCTCCTGGGACCCAGGAATAGACTTTTGTCCTCTGTAGGACATTATATTTTTGTGAATTTCTCTGACATCATACAGTACATGTCACATCATACATCATGGATGTCCTGCAAAGAGCACATTCAGGGCAATGTTTGGAAGTTTCACAATGACAACTGTCTCTCCTTGGACTTTAAAAATGACTGACATTAATTTAGTTATCAAATTTAACACTCTTATGGAAATATGATAATATTTTGTAATTATAATTTAATTATATATAAAAAAAAATTAAATTGTTTGTCATAAATAAACATCTCAGGAAAATGTTATGGGGTTTCAAATCAAAATTGACTTTCTGTTACGAAACAAGACATCGATTTCATACATGCACACTGTAGAGGACATCAGGACTTAAATCATGTTTATCATGGGAGCCACAACAACTGAATAGGGAAAGAAATATCAATATTCCTATGAAATATTATATATTATTATGAAAATATTGCCAATTACTACTCCCCTTATTACGTTTATTTTTTTATTACATGTTGCCCCAAGAACACATTATAATGCAAATTAGATACAATGTATAGATACATTGTATAAAATGAAAAAACCCTTATGGCCATTTTACACATAAAGCACAATGGTATATCGAATAATTATGTTATATCTTTCATAACATAGTTGAGAATCATCTTTACACAAAGTTTGGTATATAAAATCCTAAAACCTAAAAATTGATTTTTGATTTGTTTTAAAAATTCCAATGTCTAATTCATGCCTTTTTATTTTAAAAAAGATTGAGTCCTGGTGTCCTCTACAAAGGACATAGCATAACATATGAATAAAATATCATTTTGCATCAAATCAGCATTCAATGATATTCCTGTGTTACTTTTGTGTGACTGCAGAAGCACAGATATTATCATCTGCACCTTGAGCTGTTGCCTAGATTGATTGTTCTGCATACAAGCTGGTTCGTTGTGACTGACTGATTCTGGCCTGTCAGTAAGAATGATTGAAGAGAAAGTGATTTAACCCCTGCAGGGAGCGTGTTGACTGATGAGAGGGCTGTTGAACTGCCTGCATGAAGTGCAGGTGTGTGAAGTGACCAGCCTTCTGAGCATCTGAAGGCACTGAGGCCATATGTACCTCAAATACTTGAAATACTTGCAGATCTATTAATGAAATAAATGGCCACTTAATTTTCGTGACTGTTTATTAACACACAATACTTAAAGGCATACTGCGGACTTTGTGACCTAAAGAGTTGACTCTTATGAGTTATTTTAAATGATTCCTCAGGCCAATATACAGCACTTGATGACACTAGCAATGCTCCGAGTGGGGCTGCCCTCTTGAAATACCGCCTATGTAAGTTTGGAGAAGTCTTTGGCCAGATCATGTGACCTGGAGAATGCCTGGAGAACGTATCGCTTTACGACCGCCACGTGACCACAGGCTCTGAAATACTCATGGAGCTAAGACTTTTACTACTATTTTTCTGCGTGCTCGACTTCTGGCCTTGGCTGAGGCAAGGAAAAAGTTTAAAATTGCTAAAACAAGCAGGAGTGTGTTTGTGTGCATTTTGATTTGTGTTATCACCGGAATGAATAGAGTCTCCGCAACGGCGATAGATTGAAGAGCAAGTCCGATTGAAGAGCAAGTCCGAGTGAAGACTGCGTGCGCGCCGCCACAAGAGACACTATGTATCCATTACACTGATAGCAGCGGACACGAGCGTTCAGGTTGAGTTCAAAAACACATTTTAGTGCTAGATCTCTTATTTAAAGGCACGCTATTCAAGATTTGTACCTTAATATAACAGCTTCAAAGGGGTATGAGGCCGTGAGTGCAGAGACCAGTCTATGGCAGAGATGCTCTGCGTGAGTGGTATTTATGACAATAACGTTAAATACAAGTACTCCACAGCGACTCTAGGGGTCGCTGTTTGACAAAAACGGAATTCCTGCATAGTGTGCCTTTAAAGTCTACCCTGACTCCGCCCTCCTTCGTACTTCCGTTCAATTTTCATTTTCCTTCAGTGGGATTCTGTAGACTTTGGTTTTCTCCGAACAATTTTTTTACCAGGCCAATCAGCGAACAGAGGGAGTGGCTGAGAACGATAACGTTGATGTTGACTCGTGCGTTATTTTGAGTTGTAGTTCAGTAATGGCAGCGGAGAAAGATGCGAGCGAAGCCATTCGGTCCGTTGTGGCGACGCTGCCGAATATCAAGAAGTTAAAGCCGGAGCAAGAACAATCTTTGCTTAGTTTTGTTGGTGGCCATCTTCCCCACAGGTTTCGGGAAAATACATATGTCACGACCAAACGTTTGCAATTGGTTATGGCAGATCCAGAGTGACTCTGGGCAGATCCAATAGTTTTAGACTTCAATATAGAGTACCCGCCTACAAGGAAGTTAACGCTTGTCGTGCCAGACTACAAATGAAATGAAATGTACAAGAGTCTGGTGGGACCAGGCTATTTAAAGTCCCCTTGTGGTAAAAAAAAAAATTCAAGCTTTTAATGTTGTTTCTATGTCTATGTGGTGTTTTTAATATGCTTAAAGATAATCCATGTGTAAATTAATTAGTCAATTACTGAGTATTTTCTCTTTAAAACTGCAGTGAACCAAAGACAGTCTCAAAATCGTGGTTTGAAACCTGTTTCTGACGTCTAAACGTAAACCTCTGACGTAAAACTACCTTGTAACCAATCAGGTCAACGTGTGATCGTCAATGATTGAATCTCTGAGCTGGTGTGAGTGATTGGAGGCGGGGCTAATGTGCATATTCATAGAACCACATATACTAAATGAGGCAAGGGTGTAGAGTTACATTCAAGCTATCTTAAGGCATGAAGAAATGTTTTTCAAGGAAAAAAACGAAAAGTTTTAAGCGATAAAATGATTGACTACAGTTTTAATTTACGTTTCGTGATGTTTCAATAATCTTTTGTCGTGCTTAAAGAAGTACACTTATTTTGATGTTTAATAAAATACAAAAGGATACAATTTTAACTGTATTGTGTTGTTCAATATTACTTTTAAAGTTACTATATTTTGAAGACATTATGCAGATATTACTTTTTTTTGTTAAAAACTTAATAATGAGTCAATACACCATTAATCCTTCTTCCAAAACATGTTTTTGTCTTACCCTGATTCACTGTGGTAAGCTTACTATAAGTGTTAATATTTTAGACCTGACGGGATTGTTTTCAAGGGAAATAACATTTGTCATTCTCCCTTGTGTGTCTCGTCCGTAAATAGAGAAACGTTGCTCTGGCTACTTTGATGTGTGTATGGTGTGGGAGTGGCATAGGTTAGTTGTCACAAAGAGCGAGAAAGCAACAAACTAAATCTCGAACCTCCGGAGACTCACCCATTTAAAAACAAACGAGGAGAGTTTGCTGGCAAAAAGCTTTATCTATTGTGAATGGTTAATTCATTATGGTTGTTGTAGCGCTGTTCTGGGATTTATTTACCTTGTTAATAGGTATAAAGTTTTCAGCTGTTTAGATTCAGGGGCTGTTCACATGACACCATTTTCAACTAAGAACAGAAAACTTTTTATGCGTTTTGACTGTTCAATTACACGACAACTGTGTTTAGGGGGCTCGAAAATGCAAACTTTTGAAAACGGGTTTCAAAGTGCAAGTTTTTATATTATTGTCCGTTATCGTCATACTACAAAAACCGCGAATTTGTGAAAATCGTGACGTCATGCATATTAGTGTTTCTTTACAAAGTGACATCGCCAACTACTGGCCTGGCATGCATAATAGCCTACATCGGTTTTAAAAGTTTCCGCGGAATGAACAGGGATTTTGACAATGTTGTCTTCTGTATGCCGAAAATTTAAAGGAAAAACTTTTCTTTTTTTGTATCACTGTCGTGTAAACGTACCCGATCTTATCTAAACTGGTTATGGTTTTATGAGCAGTATTTATCCACGCAACAAAAACAATGTTCATGAAGGTCAAATTAAATTGGTCAAAAAAGCACTCTAAAGTACACATTTATATCACATTTAGTTTGAACTATAATAGGCTACATTACATCAATTGCAAATATGACAATTAATTGTTTGGAAAACATTCCATTTATTTCTCACTTCTTTTGAAGTGGGGCCTATATTATTTCGGTAATAAATTCTCTCTTTAAAAGTATGCTAAAGTGAACTTCGTGTCCCATTACGAAGGCAGAGAAAATACTTGAAAAGAAAAAGTGAAATTATATTTTCTCTCTTTGCTATGCTGATAATTGTGATTGTGTATATTAGAAAACAATGCAAAATAGGCTACTAATCTTTCCACAAAGGTCTCATGTTTTAAACATCTCTGCATGTCTGTCTAAAACGAAATGTTTCATCATATTACTTTAGTGTAAAATTTATAATCTGATGACCATTAAATCTTGTCAATTTATTAGTAGCCAAACTTCACATACGTCACAACAATTGTCTACTTACATTATGTGGATTCACGTCATTATGCTGCTCTAGTAATTTCATAACAGCCGTCTGAGTGCTTGTTAAATAGGAAGGTGTGCGAGTAGTTCAGAGACTGTAAAAAAAAAACTACTACGGCGCGCGCGCTGACACATTGCGCTCTTTTAGCGCTTCCATAAAGTGAACACGACTGAACAGAATCTGACATCTGTACGGCACTCGCTCTAATCGCGTTTAACGCCTTTATCTCCGGCTGAAAACACTTCTGGTGTGCCGCTCTCTGTCAGTTACGAGAGTGATGGTTGGCGGCGCCGAGAGCTCAGTGAGGAAGGGCATCTCGTGCCCGACTCAAGACCCGAACTGCACGCGCATCGTGGAAAGCCTCTCCTCGTGGAACAACTCCGTGATGAGCGCGTACAGGCTGGTAGATTTACCCCCCACGACCACATCCGTGAGTTAAGCATGTTTCTCCAAGCGCTGTCTTTTCACTGTTTTTCTTCTTTTCCTTTGCAGATGTCCAGTTGTAGCCATAGGCTACTTAAAAAGATATCTGTGGCCAAATGATTTAAATGATTATCTTTTCATGTTATGGATTTGGAATGTGAATTTGTTATGTGAAATCGACAGTAGGCTAAATTTGACAATATCAACTTATTGATATGTTTGTAATGTAGGTTACTGATGTTCGATATTTTTATGTTGTGCTTTTAAATATAGACTAGAGACAATAGTTTATACACTTTAAATAATATACACTTCAAGTTTTAGCCTACATTTAAATGCAATAAGGGTAACTAAAAGTTAATGTCTGCGTCACTATGACGAACTATGCAAAAGCGGGAAAGTTTATGGTAGATTCCTGATGGAGTCTCTGAGTTAGCCTGTACATCACTCCTAAATGTAAACCATGTAAAAACGATATTTTAAGTTATTTGTGATAGACATGTAACACATTTTAACCTTTTCAACTTTTTTTTCAGGTGAAGTGGGACAGGGATATTATTGCAATTTTGTTTGCTGCAGCTTAAATATAAAGTGATGTAGGCTATTTAGAGAAATGTACTGCCATGAAAAGTGATATAAGGTCTGTGTTGCTTCTGAGGTGAAAAAAAAACACACACCTCATATCAGCATAACCAGTGGTTTACTACCATGGTAGCTGTTTTGTCAATGGTTTAAGTCAGTGTAACAGCCTTGACCAGCTTGATCAATCTCTAACAGGTTGACTTCAACCCACCGGCTGGTCCATCTAATCATCTACATCACCAGTGTAGTCCACCAAGAAACCATGTAAAACCAGTTACTTTCAGAAGGGCAAATGAGCAATATTCAAAGATTTTTCAAATTGGATAAATTTGACACATTTTGATAAATAAAATAGTTAATTTATACCTTTCCAAGAGTGAAGATATTCTGATAATATATATTTAAAAA
Organism: Chrosomus eos; assembly: GCA_036326025.1. Classification (NCBI taxonomy): domain Eukaryota; kingdom Metazoa; phylum Chordata; class Actinopteri; order Cypriniformes; family Leuciscidae; genus Chrosomus; species Chrosomus eos. The sequence goes on from CM070833.1 coordinate 14,882,056, forward strand.
CTATATGACACTCATCCTGTTTGAATATTCATGCTTACAGTTAAGACTGTGTCTTTATGCTACTGATTCAAGTCAGGTGCATTGCATTTTTTCTCATTTGAAATCTCAATTCCTAAACACAGATGACTGAAACTGTCCTTTACTATTAATCACTTACTTAATTTTACCATATATGGCTGTAGTCAGTGGGCTGAGCCTGAAGATGTATTTGTGAGGTTAAGTCCTTGGGGTATTCCCTCTTAAGATCATTATTAAACACTGAGCTAACTAGGGGACTTATGAAGGCATGTCAGTGCTGCAGAGGAGTACCACTGCATTACATATTTGTGCTAATTGGGCATGTCTTGGGGGTGTTTGTTTTCTCGTACATGTTGCATGTCGATGTTGCAGTCTCCCGTCATTAAAGAACTGAACTGGATTGCTCCTGCTGATGAGTGTCTCTACCCACACAACACAAAGTGTGGTAGATTTGTGCACATTTATTAACCAAACTAGGAAACTAGGTTTAAAGTTAAAAAGCTGTTTTAATCTGCATATATAGCCTACTCAGATCTTATAATTTAATTAGTTGTTAGATTGTTTTTTTTAGAGTGACATCCAGGCTACTCATTTAGTTATGAGATTTAATTTTAATCAGAATAAATCTTTAACTAATGACTTGTTCCCATTTTTAATCTAACATGTATTCATCAGAAGATGAGATCTAATCTAGTTTTACATAAATCATCCACAAATTTAATAGGACTCTGTTATTGACCTAATCTCTGTTTCTGCAATGTTTTACCACAAAATGAACAGAGGGGGTGCTGTATTTATTATATCCTAAGATCTGTATTGGCGTGAAATGGGGGAGACCTTAAAATGGTCCCTAAAAGCTGTTATTGTAATGAATCACATTTTGACCTCTCTGAAATTATTTTATATATCTCTGAAACTTCAGCATTTTGTTTAGAAGGATACCTATTTGGGTCAAGTAAGATTTATTAGGTGATGATGAATCATATTTGCGTAATTCATACACACGCGCTTGTGCGTGTGACCAGTCTGTCATAAAATGTGACCCAGAGACCCAATGACACCCAAGGCTGATAAGATGCTGTTGTTTCCAGAACATAGTGACATAGATTTAAGTTTATCAATAACATTAATGGGGGTTTAGCCTTCTCTTGCTCATTTGTCTCAATCTGATGCCAGCAAACGTCACAGGAAAACCAGCTTCACTGACCATGAGGGATTAGGATAAAAAAAAAGCATCATAATCATGCGATTATAATATAATCATATTCAGGTTCATGCTCACATATAGACCTTTCAATGTGTTCTTTTCCTCCTGTTGGTAATAATAATGGTATCTGTGAGCAGAGAGATGTAGAGTGAATATTGTTTTGTAGATGTTGGACAGTTTGTTTGGTTCAGGAGAGTTTGTTGAGTTTGGGTTCTTGTGCTTTATATCAGTTTGTGTGGGTGCATAAATCTTTATTATGAAATTGGCATGTCTTTTTCAGTGTAGCTCAAAAAAATGCAGCCTTATTTCTAATTTGAAGAGGAAGATGCCCCCAAAAGGATAATACACAGTGAAAGGGTACTGGCACTGCGTGCGTTTAGCCGGGCTCCGGCAGCTTTGCTTTCTAACTGAGCTAACCAAGTAATCATGGTAATGCAGTCAAACAAGCGCAGCGGCATCTGGAGCGCAAGAGAACTTATCCAGATATGAAGGACAGCTGTGAACATCCTGTGGATGACAGTGCATTCATATCTGTTAGCTGGACCAAGGACGCAGTAACCAATGCTCCATTTTAAAATACCGGTACATTTTCAATTTCAAGGATGACGTAACGATAAATTAAAAACCAACCTACTGATTTTCACATAGCAGATTAATGTGTATCTGCAGGTTCAGAATAATGCTGTTATTGTGCGTGGATCTGAAGTATCATCAAAGATTTTTAAAGAACTCTAGAGTTGTACTGTTCTGTCTTTAAAAAAATCAGCTTAAAATAACGACACAACTAATGTTCATTAAACAGGGGAGTTGAGGCATACATTTAATCACATTTAAAGGAACAGATTTGTGGAGATAAATGAAGACATGCTTTTTATATTCTTTAATATGCTTGAATCATTTCAAATCATTTGCTATATAGGTCACTAATCACTATAATTGATTCTTTTAAATTAATTACTTTGGCTTGTTACGTTCTGTTTCTGAACTACTAAACTACACAATGAATGTAATGGGGGGGCATATAATAAATTATGCATATTAACATAAGCAAGCATAACCTTAATATAGCACAATTTACTGTACACTTCATTTTAATGTTCAGTTGTATTTTGGAATTCCAAAGTCTTGTGGTCGAAGAAAACCTCACATTTTGTGAATCAGTAGTGTTTACAATGACATTGAGTTTTATTTGTCCTCAGGAGTGGGATGAATAATGGATTTTTTTTAAATTCTCCTGTGTTTGTTGCTTTTGTGAGGCGATCCTGATTCCAGTGCAAATGTTTTTATAATCAGTTATCCAACATTTTCAGAAAGAAATTGTGCGAACTTGTACCTTTAAGGGGGTACAATAGCTTGTCACTAGGGCAGTGCCCTTAAAGAGACATCTTTGCAACTTTATTTACCAATAAACATTCATAGTAGTAGGCCTACCTTAAGGGTACATTACTCTAAGGTATAATATTCACCTTTTAGGGTATATAAGTTACAAAGATGTCCCTTTAAGGGTACTGTCCAAGTGACTAGATGTTGTACCCCTAAAGTTTTTTTCTGACAGTGCCTCTGCATTATCATCTGCTGTAAATAAAAAATACTTTTACAATACCCCTTTTTCTCTGGAAAAACTACATGGTTTTGAAGAGGCTGGTTCATTATGAAACATCTTTGAAAAATCCCATGCACAGTTACTGTCATATTACCCTGAGTGAGAAACAGATGTGGGACTCAAACAGTATCTATTTCATTAAAATCCTTCTCATTCCAGAGAAATAAAACGGTCTTATCTCAGCCCTCAAAGTTTTTCATGGCTTAGATCTTCAGTTAACCCCAAACTCAAAAGTAATGAATGAAAACACGCAGCAATGGCTACTGCTATATTTTGAAGATCCTTCAGAACAAATAAATTCACCAGTGCAGCTCAGGATAGAAGTGGTTTAATAAATGTTTTGATGACACAAAATGGCCCATGTCTGTTGAAGTTGAAGAGAAACATGATTTGAACAATTAAGTTTGGGTTTTTATAAGAGGAACCATGTTTATACATCTCCAAGGTTTTAATCTTTCTTTCAACATGTCTGATTTTTATCAGCTATACAGTTCAAAATATAATTTGCCATCCTTGGAAGAAACAAACATTTGTCTGCATAGTGTAAAACAGTAGTTCTCAACTGCTGGTTTGTTAAACAGGGCAAATCACTAGTGGTAAATGCAAAAAGTAAAATTTAACTTAACAAATAGTAAGGACAGCAAAATAAATCAGCTAATAAAAATGAGAGTAACAAACATTTCTCATATCATATAGTATTTTGTTTGTTGATGTCAAAGGCTGTGTCTAAGCAAACCTCTTTTGGCTAAAACTCATCTAGAAGAAACTAGCCAAATAAGACAGGTTGCGTGAAAATGAACACATCTATGCAAAAGAAGATATGACCCAGAATAAAATGTATGGTTCTGTTATAGCTGACTGTGTTTTACATAACGAATGATTTTGACAGTTTGTTGGTGAAGAATTCTCTCCACATCATCATTTGACATATACCAAAGGCAATTACTGAATCTGCTTTGTCATATTTCCTCCGTCATTGGCCACATGGTTACACTCATCTGCTGTGAAATGCCTTTTCCGGGAGTGCTTGTCCTGCATAAATACAGCCATCTCGTGTGCCCAGAGCTCTGACACTTAAAGGTCTTTTCATTAAAGCTTTTCCTGAGGAAAATGCAGTAAACAAATGTCTGCCAAAGAAATGTTTGCGTTTAATCATAATTGCTAGGAAAGCCAAATATTTCCTTGTGTTTCTTTTTGCACCATATCATGCCAAGCAAAATAAATAAAATACAATAATTTATAGTCATTATAATGACCGGCAGAATCACACAACTATTTATAAATATATGGATATGAAATATTGATTAAAGTTAAAATTATTTATTATCTTGTAGAAAACAATAGGCCTAGCAACAAGTTGAACGATGCAATATTATTGGAATGTTAATTTATATATTACTATATATAATATATATATTTTTAAAAGAAATAAAGCTGGTATGACAAAGAGCAGAAAATCAATGAGTTCCCCACTCTTTAATCTGATTTTTTTTATTTTTGTCATCTTTCAGAAAAAAGGTCAGGTAATTTTAGATGATAATACCCCTCCAACCCCACAGACATAATGCTTCATCTTAATATGGTAAAATGCACTCTGGTACTGAAGGAATGCATGCAATAACATCTCAGGATCTGAGAAAGCATCTGATTGAACTGAATGTTGTGAGAGATTATGCCATCAAAAACTGTCCCTTTGCCATATATTTCTTAAGTCAGATTCTTCTAAGTATCTCTCTCAGTTTATTTGAAATGATTTACTGCTCAAAGCGACACAAATCTTTTCTTATTGGCCTTAAATTACTGTAGATCTTATCTTATTTTTCATGTATTTATCAAGAGAAAGGCTAAAGAATAATCTATGAAATAAAGTTTTCAGCTATTCAAATGCACATTCTTGCTCTAAATACACACAGAACATGAAACAGATTTTAACAGTCCCTGTTTAGACCTGGACCTGCAATGAAAAGCCAGCTCACTGTCATTTAGGCCTGTTAAATCCCTTAAAGATTGAAATGCTGCAAATAATTGAATTTCACTGAAACTACAAGAGTACAATCTTTTCAATATGAATACATGTTCAGTATAAACGATTGTCAGAACTGAAAACAATTGTATTGTTCTGATAAATAATGAATTGTTTAATGCAAATATAAAATATAAAAACATCTACAGTGTGTCTGCAAGTCGCTTAAAAAGCGCCTGGTAAATGAAAATATAAATGTATTGTTTATATATCTGCTGTCCTCCCATTTAATGAATGGATGTCTTGTTGGTGTCAGCTGGGTTCATGCTTAATGGTGTTTCTTAAACAGATTGCGCCCTCTCTGATGCAAAGGTCACTATAAAACATCAACTGGTGCTTTTCATCTGAGCTATTAATTATTGTTTTCTCCTGTGTCTTCAAGGTTGCCATGGTAGAAGAGTCAGTTTACCCTTTCCCAACGGTGGATGTGCCTGATCATGCTCATTACACTATTGGTGCTGTCATCCTTGCTGTTGGCATCACTGGCATGTTGGGAAACTTCCTGGTCATCTATGCATTTAGCAGGTGGGAAGAACAGGCTGAGGTGAAGTGAACAAGTACAGTGTGTGACATGCTTTATTGTTCATTATCAAAAGAAGCCAAAATGGAGGCTGATTTTCTCACAGACTAATAGAATAGAATCTACCTAATGAACAGAGAAATGAACAATTGATTGTTTTGTGTTTGTGTGTGTATGTGTAGGAGCCGGACCCTGAGGACACCTGCCAACTTATTTATTATAAACCTGGCCCTTACAGACTTCCTCATGTGTGTCACCCAGGCGCCCATCTTTTTCACCACCAGCATGCACAAGAGATGGATCTTTGGGGAGAAAGGTACTAACGTACATGCATGGTTTCACTAAATATGAGGACATGTTGATAAAATGTTTGAAGCAAAATGTGATTTGGTCATTTATGAGCTCAAACAGGATCAATATGTTTTCACAACTTATAAGTACAGCCAATCTGTACACACAGCCAGTCGAATGCATGGACTTATCCAGCATTATCTTTGCAGATAGATCGTTAAAAGTTAATGCATAGGCAGTGTCTAAAATAAAATATGCAGGTCCATGATTTATTGTACTGTACTTTCTGAATTATAATGAATGGATTTAAGATTAAATGAGAGTTATATGGTTTAATTAAATGAATCACTTTTAAAGTTGAATTGGTTCAAATGAAGGAGAGGTTGCCCTTGGAGACGGCCTTGGTTTTTCAGTACTAACAACGATTCATACCAGTCTTTCTTCATATTTTTGTGGCTAAATGATGAATGGATTTCTGACAGATGTATGTAGCCTTTTCTATACAGTTGTTTCTTTTTCATCAGTTTACAAATCATCTCTCTAAATTGCTCTCAAAACATGTGCATCAAGGCTTTTCTTGTTTATTTTGAGCACTAGCTAGTCATTTTGCTCAGCTGTGAGATGCTGCCTTTGTGATATTAAATGATGGAAGGCTCTTTTTCCCCCTGAGGTGTTTTAAATGTCAGTTCTTATCAGAGCCGAATCTTAATTGCCTTGACTGGGATTTGTTGGAATATTCTGCTTGCTGACGTTTGCAATGAGAGCAAGCGCTCTGTGATTGTGATTATTGTAGTGATTGATGTGATTATTGTAGTGATTGATGGATGCTGATCTCTTGTGTTTAGGGAGTTTACTGGGCAGTCATGAAATTGTTGTCCGCTCTTTCCCTGTGACAGGAAATCAGGTCAGCAAGTCAAAGTTTAGGTGTGTTTGACTTGAAGCGGCAGTGCGCAGATCGATTTTTGTATGACATCAAAGAACCATGAGAACAATTAGAGAGCAAAGTAGTTTTGTGGAACAAAACCACAAGGAGAAGGGCAACCATGACATTTAACAACTGACAAAGCAATGAGTGAAACATGAGGGCATAGTGGTAAACGAGATTAACAAGGTAATGAATTAACAAGGAACCCCTGGGAAAACAATCAAGGGAAAAAACTACAAAGGACTACAAACATGGCACAGTCAGGACAGGGAGTAACAAAAAAGTCCAGGGACAAACACAGGGAACATAAATGTACTGTATTTAACACCAATATATTGTGTAATTTCCACTCAAAGCTGTTTATTCATCATATTGAAGGCATCTGCTCCATTGACTTCCATTCAAACAGAACATCCTCTGATCTCCCTTTTGGGATCCTGACACGTTATGCTTGTCTAAGTGCAGTTTGAAGCCTCCCTCATGGAGCAAGGGCTGACCCAGTTTCATTTGGTTGAAAGAGTTAAAATATGCTCTTCCTGTTTCTGTATGGTCTGACTGCACAAGGCACAATTATGACCACAGTTAATTCGGTTGTGACAACCGTAGGCTTGATCCCTGTGAAAGCTTTCACAATCAGTCAGATATAACTCACAAAATGCTCTTTTTCAGGATTAACCTGAAAGCATAATCTACTGACAAGGTGTAAGAGAAGACATCCTGGTATTTGAGAGGATTATCTTCAATAACAGAAGCTTCTGTTTTGTAATTATTAAAGTGCATCCAGTTAATGTGTTCTGTGAAAAGCAAGCACAGTTGAATCAGACTGAATGCATTGCATCTCATTTTGTTGTTTACATAAGCTTTGACAGCACAGAAGACAGGTGTGTGTAGATGTTGAGGAGGTGGCAGACTGTGTCTGTCCAGTATAATGGTGTGAAATCACCTGTTTCTCTGCTCCACAGGTTCTTCTTTAGTTGACCTGATGTTTTATGTGCAAGAGCCTTCAGACAGACCCAAACAGACTGTTATCTCTTTCGGTATTTGTGTTTTTAATGTGACGTTGGCTTCACTTAGAACAGTAGTGTTACTATGGCCCTGTTTACACCTTGTCGATCGGATCACAAGTAGACGAGGAAGACACATTCATGTTTACATCTGGTGTTTAAATCCGTCTCTTCTGTCCGCTTTCAACCACTTCTGTCCTGATTTCTCAGAGAGAGCTTATGGTTGGGTAAATGTATGGGCTTTTTTCAGATTTTTCGATCTAATGGACAAAATAAGCTCAATCAATTTACATATTACAACGATCGAAGACAACGGAAAAACATACGAAGGGCAGCAACTTTCGTTTCTTCTCCGATAGAACACCGTGAGTGTGTTAGAAATCAGGAATGGTTTAGAGAACATTGTGTTTGGTATGTTTTTCATCTTCAAACCAAACTTGGGTGTTCAGCCAAAGTTTAAATACCGTCGTCTGGCTAGCACACTGCCCATAATGTTTACGCGTTTGGTCAGTAGGTGGTCTTTAGTGGCTGTTCGAACACATTCGTCCACATGAGCATTTACACTACGAAAGCAATCCGGTTGAATGCGTTTTCGACAACCTCTGGAAGTGGTTGAAAGTGGAAGTTTAAAACATTTTAGACCCCCTTTACACCTGTTTTGAGCGTCGTCCACTTGTGATACGATCGAAAAAAATGCATCTTAATATCAGGTGTAAACAGGGTGATGTGCATTTGGATATGTAGGGTGGAAGAACAGTGGTGTTTAATCAGGGGGCTGGGGCCTACTAGGGGGCATCAGCAAACTTGGTGGCCTTAAGGTAACTTAAAATTAGTTTAAAATTAGTTAAAACAACACAAAATCCTTTGTAGGACCAGTGTTCCTGGATAAAGTGTGTCTATAAAAGGAATGTAATCAAGTAATGAATATACATTTTACCTGTTATGACAAGCTCTAAATTATTTTATTGGGTAGAGTTTAAAATTGAGAAACATGTATCCTTAATCCTTATCCAGTAAGTTGTCCAGTATGGCAACGGGGGAGCCTTGAAGTCAAAAAAGAAAAATTAAAAAAGGAAAACATCCATTGTAAATTTTCCAGATCAGATTATTTTAATGAACTGCTGCCGCAGAAGTTGGGCCTCAAATAGAGCCAGCAGCGGTCTGCGTTCCTGTCAGCCAAGAGTCTTCAGGCCTACAATCTGGTTCACACTGACCCCCAAAAAAACAATAACCAAGATTTCAAACGTTTTAAGAAGTTTGCCGCTGGATTTGGATTTTGTTTGAAAACATAAATGTTATTTTCACACTAACAAAACAAACACCAACAGGGTGAACACACTTATCCAGCAAAACTGCTTGAATTTAACACAGAAATATATCTGTGTATAAATTGTGCTTGGTTACAGATTCACTTAATTCTGTTCCTGCTGTCTCTCCAGGTTGTGAGTTGTATGCATTCTGTGGGGCTTTATTTGGCATCTGCTCCATGATCACACTCATGGTCATCGCAGTGGATCGATACTTCGTGATCACGCGGCCGCTAGCCTCCATTGGTGTGCTGTCTCAGAAGAGAGCTCTGCTGATCCTTCTCATAGCCTGGGCCTATTCACTTGGCTGGAGCCTTCCACCCTTCTTTGGATGGAGTAAGTGCAGTATATCTATTGTTTTCATTTTAATTTTAAACCGTCCCAAACTGTTCTTAAGCTATATTTCCATTTACTTGGATATTTCTACTGTATCTAACAGTCCTGTAACAGCATTCATACACAATTAAGAGAGATATCACCCTCATGTTGCTCGAAACCTGTATGACTTTCTCTCTTCTGCGGAACACAAAAGTAGATATTTTGAAGAATGCAGGTAACCGAACAGTTTTGGCGACAAGTGATTTCCATATATGGACAAAAAACTCTGAACATTTCTCAAAGCACCTTCTTTTATGTTCAACTGAAGAAAGAAGATTAAGTCAAGTCACTTTCATTTATATAGCGCTTTATACAACACTGATTGTTTCAAATCAGCTTTACAGTGATAGCATCAGTACAGTCAAATCAATAATATTGTTGAATATTAAGTGTTCCCAACTGAGCAAGCCATAGGCAACAGCGACAAGGAACCAGTTCTCCTCTGGCCAAGTGTGGTGCTTTGATAATGGAGTTGACTTTACCTTTGATGCTCATTTAAAAATCATTTAACATGATGCGCCAGTCTTTTTTAGCTCAAATCTTTTGGGACAGGTACTCTGAGCATTCTGAACCATTCATGTGTGAGCACACCAGCATGTGAGTTGTTGGCCAATAGCTGGCTTTGCAAACATTGCGTTGTTGGACTCTGATCTGTGCTG